>CM026404.1:76470365-76499045 GCA_014843695.1 Archivesica marissinica
ATAGATGTCATCGGTATACCAGGTTATATAGATAGATGGCATCGGTATACCAGGTTATATAGATAGATGTCATTGGTACACCAGGTTATATAGATAGATATCATCGGTATACCAGGTTATATAGATAGATGGCATCGGTATACCAGGTTATATAGATAGATGCCATCGGTATACCAGGTTATATAGATAGATGTCATCGGTATACCAGGTTATATAGATAGATGTCATCGGTATACCAGGTTATATAGATATATGTCATCGGTATACCAGGTTATATAGATATATGTCATCGGTATACCAGGTTATATAGATAGATATCATCGGTATACCAGGTTATATAGATAGATGTCATTGGTACACCAGGTTATATAGATAGATGTCATTGGTACACCAGGTTATATAGATAGATGTCATCGGTATACCAGGTTATATAGATATATGTCATCGGTATACCAGGTTATATAGATAGATGTCATTGGTACACCATGTTATATAGATATATGTCATCGGTATACCAGGTTATATAGATATATGTCATCGGTATACCAGGTTATATAGATATATGTCATCGGTATACCAGGTTATATAGATAGATATCATCGGTATACCAGGTTATATAGATAGATGTCATTGGTACACCAGGTTATATAGATAGATGTCATTGGTACACCAGGTTATATAGATAGATGTCATCGGTATACCAGGTTATATAGATATATGTCATCGGTATACCAGGTTATATTGATAGATGTCATTGGTACACCATGTTATATAGATAGATGGCATCGGTATACCAGGTTATATAGATAGATGTCATTGGTACACCAGGTTATATAGATAGATGTCATCGGTATACCAGGTTATATAGATATATGTCATCGGTATACCAGGTTATATAGATAGATGTCATTGGTACACCATGTTATATAGATAGATGTCATCGGTATACCAGGTTATATAGATATATATCATCGGTATACCAGGTTATATAGATATATGTCATCGGTATACCAGGTTATATAGATGTCATCGGTATACCAGGTTATATAGATAGATGGCATCGGTATACCAGGTTATATAGATAGATATCATTGGTACACCAGGTTATATAGATAGATGTCATCGGTATACCAGGTTATATAGATAGATGCCATCGGTATACCAGGTTATATAGATAGATGGCATCGGTACACCAGGTTATATAGATAGATGTCATCGGTATACCAGGTTATATAGATAGATGGCATCGGTATACCAGGTTATATAGATAGATGCCATCGGTACACCAGGTTATATAGATAGATATCATCGGTATACCAGGTTATATAGATAGATGTCATTGGTACACCAGGTTATATAGATAGATGTCATCGGTATACCAGGTTATATAGATAGATGTCATCGGTATACCAGGTTATATAGATAGATGGCATCGGTAAACCAGGTTATATAGATAGATGTCATCGGTATACCAGGTTATATAGATAGATGTCATCGGTATACCAGGTTATATAGATAGATGCCATCGGTATACCAGGTTATCATGGAGTTCCACTTTTCTTGAACTAGTATTTGTTTCAGGAAAGAAGCTTCTTTCCATGAGAGTGTAAAGGCAGAGGGTGAACCTGATAAGGGTGCTACAACACAGAGAAGTGAGACTAATACCGCAGATACCAAGGATGAGGTAAGCTAGTATTTCTGATTACCGAGATACAGTCCAAGAATGTGAGACTCATACCACAGATTCCAAGGATGAGGTAAGCTAGTATTGCTGATTAAGGTGATACAGTCCAAGATTGTGAGACTGGTACCACAGATTCCAAGGATGAGGTAAGCCAGTATTGCAGATTAACGTGATACAGTCCAAGAATGTGAGACTGGTACCACAGATTCCAAGGATGAGGTAAGCTAGTATTGCTGAATAAGGTGATACAGTCCAAGAATATGAGACTGGTACCACAGATTCCAAGGATGAGGTAAGCTAGCATTGCTGATTAACGAGATACAGTCCAAGAATGTGAGACTGGTACCACAGATTCCAAGGATGAGGTAAGCTAGTATTGCTGATTAACATGATACAGTCCAAGGATGTGAGACTGGTACCACAGATTCCAAGGATGAGGTAAGCTAGTATTGCTGATTAATGTGATACAGTCCAAGGATGTGAGACTGGTACCACAGATTCCAAGGATGTGGTAAGCTAGTATTGCTGATTAACGTGATACAGTCCAAGAATATGAGACTGGTACCACAGATTCCAAGGATGAGGTAAGCTAGTATTGCTGATTAACGTGATACAGTCCAAGAATGTGAGACTGGTACCACAGATTCCAAGGATGAGGTAAGCTAGCATTTCTGAATAAGGTGATACAGTCCAATCCGAATAGCAAACAGCATAGAGCCTGATCAGACGGTGTGCTGTCTGATCTTGCTCTATGCTGTTTGCAAAACTGATTTTATCTGCTGCTAGCGGTAGGTTAGGATGTGATATAAATGAACCTGCTAATGAGCTCTAAGCTCTCAGCTCAAGGTAAACTCACGGTAAGCTCAAGGTAAGCTCAAGAGCCTCTGAGCTGAAATTTGTCATTTAGACAGCCCAGTGCCAAGTGTTGTTGTTAATTACTGGTGTCCGCAATTACCAATATATAAAAGTACTACTGAAGTTACGGGCCTTATTGGCCGAGTCATCACGGTCATTGACTTCAATTCACTTGCCCCTCACCACTGTAGGTTCGAATGTGAACATGTGAACGTTAATACAAGTCAATACCATTCCTTATATAACTGTGACCGGAACGTCAGGGGAGGTAACTTAGAGCCACATAGCGGTGCTAGTTTGAATCCCATTGCGGGTGTCAAGCTATCCAGCTGACTGGCAGTAGGTCTGAGGTTCTACCCTGATATCCGTCTGTGCCGTCTCCACCAATAATAACTGGAGAGTCACCCGACTGTATGACCTTAAGCTGTTGGTGCGAGTCTAAGCCCCAATAATAAACAAGGTACTGAAGTGATGTGCAAATGTATCGCAGTAAAACATTCATGTTCGTAAATAATCCAAGCACTTATTGTTTCCTTTCATTTTAGGGTGGTGAGAAACACGAAAAAGATGGCTCAGAGAAGGAAGAAGAGGAAGATGGGAAAAATGAAGGAAAGGGTGCGGGAAAAGATAATGAGGAAGACAGTGGAGGTAACTAAAATGTCTAAAATAAAAAATTTGGGTTTTACCCCATCCACCATCA
Organism: Archivesica marissinica; assembly: GCA_014843695.1. NCBI lineage: Eukaryota > Metazoa > Mollusca > Bivalvia > Venerida > Vesicomyidae > Archivesica > Archivesica marissinica. Next base: position 76,473,605 of record CM026404.1, read on the forward strand.
ATAGTTACTAATTTTCATCCATTTTATAAAGAGTATGCACTTGTTTTCTGTTTTGTAAATATCTACTGTATTTTACTGAGTTCCACAAATTAAACCTGACTAAGATATTTGTATAGATGGGTCATCCTACGAATGTACATCTGCTTTCATTCTCTGTCTGTCTGCCTGCCTGCCTGCCTGCCTGCCTGCCTGCCTGCCTGCCTGCCTGCCTGTCTGCCTGCCTGTCTGTCTGTGTCTGTCTGTCTGTCTGTCTGTCTGTCTGTCTGTCTGTCTGTCTGTCTGTCTGCCTGCCTGTGTCTGCCTGCCTGTCTGTCTGTCTGTCTGTCTGTCTGTCTTGGTTTGGATAATTGTGGTGACTAGTAGATCAAATATAGTTACAATTGTTTCAATCCAAATTCCAAGATGGCCACCAATGAAAGGATTTGGTTTGTTCTGCAGACAAATCTGACTCGGACTCCGATGAGGAGAAGAAAGATGACGAGAAGAGTGTGCACGGGGAGGAGGAGGATCCGCAGGTGGTCCGGGAACGCGAGAACGCCGCCAAGTACATTGTGGACACCTACGACCCGGTCATTGTCACAGTGCATCAGGACGCTTATATCAGATTCTGGAACACTGAAGTAAGTTGGGGGTCAAATTGTAGTCGATACCTACAACCTGCCGTTTTCACAGTCCATCAGGACGCTTATATCAGATTCTGGAACACTGAAGTAAGTTGGGGGTCAAATTGTAGTCGATACCTACAACCTGCCGTTTTCACAGTCCATCAGGATGCTTATATCAGATTCTGGAACACTGAAGTAAGTTGGGGGTCAAATTGTAGTCGATACCTACAACCTGCCGTTTTCACAGTCCATCAGGACGCTTATATCAGATTCTGGAACACTGAAGTAAGTTGGGGGTCAAATTGTAGTCGATACCTACAACCTGCCGTTTTCACAGTCCATCAGGACGCTTATATCAGATTCTGGAACACTGAAGTAAGTTGGGGGTTAAATTGTAGTCGATACCTACAACCTGCCATTTTCACAGTCCATCAGGATGCTTTGGTCAGTTTCTGAAACACAAGAGTAAGCGCTAGGCTTACCGTAGAGTGACCGAGGGGTTACGGTCGTTGACTTCAAATCACTTGACCCCCCACTGCTATAGGTTCGAATCCCATTGAGCTTGTCTAATGATTTCATGTTAAAGCTATCCACCTGGCTGGTAGAAGGTCGGTGATTCTACCCGTGCCTGAAATACTGCTCAAAGGCAGGGTCTTCCTCCACCAATAACAGCTGGAGAGTCGCCATATAGCCTAAGCGACATTAAACCCCAAAAACAAACAGATTTTATACAAAGTTTTGAAAATTTGTTGGCAAATGTTCTGGGATTCAGGAAATAAATCTTTCTATATTATCTCCCTTTATGATGATTTATTTTCGTGAATAGCTGTGTAAATGGCGGTTTGCTATGGATAACACTGGTATTACTCTGCAAATGAATAGTGTTTATTTTTCCAATTGAAGGAAACCAATGTTGCATTTATTCACATGGCTTCTAATCTAAAAACGCCTGTCTCCCGATCCAGGACCGAATTTTAAACTGGCGGACTTGTTGTAGCAACAAAAAAGTTATAAAAAACCGGTCCAGAAATGTGTTGAAAAGGCCAAGAAATCGGTCAAATACATTTTTCTTACAAATCTAAATTGGTAAATATAATCCCTCGATAAGGTGTACGCATTTGTTCACACCTGTGTCCGGTCTAAGATCGATATGCAACCTGCTTAACTGATCCATGTTAATTGCCCCTATTGTCCGATAATCCCAAAGCCATACATTAAACCGAGACAGAGGTTTTCCCCAAGGCACTAGATTGTCAATAAACTTCAAACCGTGATTTAATCCTGTCAACTGACTGGCACAGTAATACATTATAGACTATAAGGGAAGTAACCGCTATGGAGCTTCTTAAATTTACAACAGGTGCGTATCTAAAAATAGATATGGAATTTCCGTGTTTTGTCAAAGCATGCCAAACTTGAGAAATACAGCAAGAAAGCAAATTTATTGTTGACGGGAGGGGGTTTAATCGCAAAAATATTAGAAGACATGTGGCGGGTGCCCTAACTGTCGAGTTAGGCCTTGACCGATTTGGTTTTGAACATTTCAGAAGCCCTGTATATACATGTATATGAAAGTGGGCATGGCATGTCTTCATTCTATATAGTCCAACAATATACTGTGATCTACAGGGACTACATTCTAAATATCCGGCTTTGTCCTCTAGAGACTACATGATAAATATCCGGCTTTGTCCTCTAGAGACTACATGATAAATATCCGGCTTTGTACTCTAGAGACTACATGATAAATATCCGGCTTTGTACTCTAGAGACTACATGATAAATATCATGCTTTGTACTCTAGAGACTACATTCTAAATATCATGAGCTTTGTCCTCTAGAGACTACATGATAAATATCCGGCTTTGTACTCTAGAGACTACATGATAACTATCATGCTTTGTACTCTAGAGACTACATTCTAAATATCATGCTTTGTACTCTAGAGACTACATTCTAAATATCCGGCTTTGTCCTCTAGAGACTACATTCTAAATATCCGGCTTTGTACTCTAGAGACTACATTCTAAATATCATGCTTTGTACTCTAGAGACTACATTCTAAATATCCGGCTTTGTACTCTAGAGACTACATTCTAAATATCATGCTTTGTACTCTAGAGACTACATTCTAAATATCCGGCTTTGTACTCTAGAGACTACATTCTAAATATCATGCTTTGTACTCTAGAGACTACATTCTAAATATCCGGCTTTGTACTCTAGAGACTACATTCTAAATATCATGCTTTGTACTCTAGAGACTACATTCTAAATATCCGGCTTTGTACTCTAGAGACTACATTCTAAATATCAGGCTTTGTCCTCTAGAGACTACATGATAAATATCCGGCTTTGTACTCTAGAGACTACATGATAAATATCCGGCTTTGTACTCTAGAGACTACATGATAAATATCCGGCTTTGTACTACTCTAGAGACTACATGATAAATATTATAGATTTGCATAATTTGCACATCATTTTGCTGTGATCTTGAATTTGCGAGCATACTAATTATTTTCTTTTATCTATGCGTGTTGTTTCCGGTAAGTTATAAATTCAGACACACTTGTAACCTTAGAGAACATACCAAACTTTGCCGTACAACTATAGAATCGTCTAGTTTGAGCCGTACCAGAACCACGGTAGTCGTGTCCTTATGCAACACACATAAATCCACATTGTCTTCTCCCTCATCGCGATGGTTTCCATCAGGTATTATATCTCGATATACTAAGGTTCTAAGAACATGTTTTGCAATCTAGCTTAAATAAATTTGTAACAATTAGCCTCGTTTACGATATAGGTTATTTTTTTGTAGGGTCAGGTGTTGCGTGAAGTTACTGCCGTCACACGTCGACAAGGAACAGCAGTAACTGCCATGTGCCACGATGATGACTGTAACATCCTGGTGACTGGAGACCATAGTATGTTGGACAGTGTTATTTATAGTCACAATCTTCAAATATTATTATCACTTTAAGAAGTTCAAATATTATTAATTTTCATAGTTTTCAATATTGGTGGGAAATGCTGCTATCGTGTATTTTTAATTTATTTCATGAATATTTTGAGGGGGGAGGGACTAACTCTAAATATATGTATTTAATATATTTTTGTAACAATTGTTTATCAAAGATGTATCATTCAATGTGTTATTGCATTGCAATTAAAATCTTCCCTCGTTGTTGTCACTACAAAATTACGCCATTGTCATGAAGATGGCTTATCTAAAATGTTGGTGTTTAATAAGTATGCATATGTGGCTGTGTCTGCGGCCAAGTGGGTGAGGCATCTTCGTACAGAGTGGGAGGACGAAGGTCCGTACCTCTTCGTGGGTTCATTCTGATATGGTCGGTTGGTGCGCTGTCAGCTAGTCAAATAATGGTTACCGATTGATTGATCTGTCAGCCTTGTCGGTGGTTCTACCCGGGTGCATGACCGTGCATGGAATATTGCTCGTATGAGCATCCAGGGCCTTCCTTCACCAATAATAGCTGGAGAGTCGCCATGTTGGTGAGACATTGACCACTTCCCCAAAAGAAAAAACAACGTAGTATACAGATGTTTGAATGTTTGCCCCAAAGTCGATCTAGATCAGGAGACACAGATGCCATGTAAACCTATGTAGAATTTATGTCAATGTGTCTAATTGCTATTGTTTAGAACGACGTGGGTCTGACTTTCAAGCACCTGTGAATCCACCAATGTCTCTATACTTCAGAGGGTTATTTGACCCTGTGGGATATTGGCAAGTTTTTGAAGAATCCAGAATCCGAAGAGATGGAATTAGTAAAACAAGTGATTTGCTGGAGAGCTCATCTTACCAAAGTTGTCTCCCTTAACTATATAGACTCTGTGAAGTCTATTCTGTCTGCATCTACAGATGGCTCTGCCAGGTGAGTTATCCGCCCTTGTTACCAATTTGAAAACTGTTTGCCGTAACTCTTTGCACGCTAACAGGGAATATAACAGTGAAATATGTTAATCAATTTCCTTAGAATTGTGTAGTAACCACACAATTCTAAGGAAATTCCAGGACATATTTCCTGAGTTTTCAGTTACAAATATGAAAAGTACATTAATGAAATGTCATCTGCTACAATTATTTGAACTATTTATAGCTATATTTTACCCAGCATGCAAATAGTTAATTATCTGCACTGTTAAGATTACAAGTTATCACTGGTACTCTTAAATCTTTACTCCACAATACTGTGCGCTTATGGGTTAAATGTATTGGAAAACGAATAGAATATCGATAATAAGTGACACGACAGTCATATTGGTAGTATAGTATAAACTTTATTTATTTTACTATATCTAAACAAGTTCAACAACTTATATTAATTACTCTTGTTTGGCGCGAATGAAACGTATATGTGGTCATTTGTGAGGGTGGAAACCGTAGTTCCCAACGAAAACCCACCTGTCCGATCTGGCAACCACTATACCATCACACATACATATACTTCCTGGTCCGAGGATCGAACCCCAGGGTTGCATTGGTGAGAAGCAAGCATGCTAACCACTATGCTAATCGGACAGCAATCAAATTGTTAGATAACCAATAAAAGAGTTATTGTTAAAATCCATTCAAATGGTGTTTAAACCCCTGATCATCCTCTGTTTGCTATCTGGCTAGGCAGAGATATAGTAAGTTTCATCGTGTCAATTATAAATGGTATGTATTCTTTTTATTTATTATCTTTATTATTTTATTCTTATTTTATATATTTATTTTTGTATTTATTATTATATTATTTTTATTATATTATTTTTTTATTATTTTATTAATTTTATATATTATGTATTCTTAGGTCACAAACATTAAATCTATTTGTTATCCGAATCTACAGATTTACAAAGTTTCTAAAACAATGTCAAGTTTGTAAAGGCAAAAGATTATTAAAACATGTCCTTCATTTCAGAGTGTGGTGGGGTAGGAAAGGTCGGTTTGTTGGGTTCTTTGGTCAGCACAGAATCTTCAGCTTTCCGAGCTCTGAGGAGAAAGCTGGTACCCCAACTCTACCATATGACATCACAGAGGTATGTACTATTGCTATGCCTCATATGACTACTCAATGCAAAAATCCCTATAGTCAAGCAGTCAATATTATTTCCTATTCACCCTCGATCAGTCGATATTTTTGATACTATTGACTGCCTTTTGCTTCCAGTCTGAATCAGTGAAATGCTCATTGGGATATAGCTACAATAAAGCATCTCTCTTAATAAATATATATGTTCCATTAATGTCAAACCCCTTGCGGGGACCTAGACATGTTAGACAAGCTTAGCCGACCTAAGTGGTTAACTAGTACTAAGCAATGTGTGTGAGGTGTATTGCTCAATGACACTACATAAGTGGCCTGACCAAGAATCGAACCCGGGACTGATCGATTCCAAATCCGACGCTCTACCACTGGAACATGGATGCCATAAGTAGACGCCTATTGAAATGCATACAAAATGCTTCTGGATACTTACAGATTATATAAATAGATTTACTGAGACAAGTCGAATCTTTTTTTTTATATTTTATCATTTTCCTTTTATAGCATACACAACATAATTGTCACATGTTAACACTATACATAGTACTTAATGAACATATAATTATAATTCTTATCTACCGAGTATTTAATATGACTTTGTGCTGACAGTTACAAATATTTCCTATTTCAAAATTCTTGCATTTAAAGCATGGATGCCATAAAAGGTGTCCGTCTTAAATGTGACACTCCCATGCTTGACGGATAAATTGTTACGGTATATAAACATTCATGAAAAGGATCTGTAGTCCAGTGGTAACACGCTGGACTGGTAATCCAGGGATCGCAGGTTCGATTCCCCGTCTGACCCTAATAAAATTAACAGTCTTTCAGATGGGACGTTAAACCGAGGTCTCGTGTCGGTGCTTTACCCCGTGCACGTAAAAGAACCAGAGGAGACTCTGGAATGGATCTCTCTCTGTATCATTGCACTATCCTCCAAAAATCTAAAATGACTAATCTCTTCAGGAGGCGTCGCTCATATGGGCAACTGGTAGCGACGATAAATAAACGTAAAACACACAAAATGTTTAGAATACATGGACAATGTTTAAAAAGATAACTTTATTAAAACTCCCAATGAACATAATGTCCCCAATTTAGCACTTAATGTTCAAATTTCGATGTGTAGTTCTCTTACGTTGGTTTAGATAGTTACTACAAATTAAAAAAAGACCATTTGAACATATGATAATTTACTTTATCATGCATTATTGCAATCTCGTTTTCAAGAGAAATTCTCGTTTTCAAGTAGTTTAGTAGTCGAATCTTGTACCTGGATTCAGTATAATAATATAAATATGGCATTCCTTAGTGGGCAATATGAAAAATATCACCCTGAGACGAGAACATGAATACTAACGTTGGCTGACGACTCGGTTAATATTCATGTTCTCATGTCGGTGGTGATATGTTTAAAACCGGCTTATAACATGTAATCTCTGGTAATGTTAGAATGTCAACATTGCTATCAAATCCAACATGTTTCCAATGACATACGGTATGCCTGCCATGCAATTAATTCAAAATTGTTTATTTATATATATATATATATATATATATACAGTCTACATCCGTTATGTCGAATTTTGTCAGACCGAACAAAATACTTCGACATAACCGAAGTTTGACTTAACGAAATTCGATATAAACAGATCCAGTTATATAAAAAATGATAGTGTCTGAAAGTGGACTTTGATCCGACTTCGAGATAACCGGAGAATTCGACATAACCGACTTTGACATAACGGATGTAGACTGTATACAGTTAAACTTGTATTAAGAGACCACCAAAGGGAAGGGTTACGAGCTCGTAATACAAATGGTCTCTATATACAGTCAAACCTGTCTTAAGCAGCCAGCCAAGGGAGTCAGAGAAAGTGGCTGCTTAGCACAGGTGGCTGCTTAATAGAGGTTAAATATATAATAAAAGGACCGATTGGGAATCTGGACACTGGCTGCTTAATACAGGTTGGCTGCTTAATGGAGGTGACCATTAACACATGTTTGACTGTAGACATGATCTTTTGAGAAAGTTTAACTGTATATTTAATACTAGTATTGCTACTTGTACTTACAACTGCTATTGTAGAATGGCCGGTGTAAGCAGGGATCCATGAGCTATACCTTTAAATGGAAGTATTCTAAGCTTACATGGAATATTGTGGTTACTGGATAATATGCCCAAATATTATGCCCGTATTAAAATGACACGCCCACATGGTACATAGTTTTCTATCTGTCTATGTTCATATTTCCCCTGTATTTGGGGTCTGCTGGCCCCAGTGAACCGATGCATATATTTTCCATGTATTTAGGGTCCGCTGGTCACAGTGAATCGATGCATATATTTTCCATGTATTTAGGGTCCGCTGGTCCCAGTGAATCGATGCATATATTTTCCATGTATTTAGGGTCCGCTGGCCCCAGTGAACCGATGCATATATTTCCCGTGTATTTAGGGTCCACTGGCCCAATTAAACTGATGCATATATTTTTCCTGTATTTAGGGTCCGCTGGCCCCGGTGAAGACGAAGAGTTCCATACAGAGGATCAGACCAGTACAGAAATATGAATATCCTCTCATCTTTGACGAAGACAGGTTAGTTTTATTCCTTTGATATGCTTATTTAATGTCGGCCCTCGTTAACTTAGTGTTTGGTCATTAACTTAGTGTTTGGTCATTTCTTAGTGTTTGGTCGTTAACTTAGTGTTTGGTCATTAACTTAGTGTTTGGTCATTAACTTAGTGTTTGGTCATTAACTTAGTGTTTGGTCGTTAACTTAGTGTTTGGTCATTAACTTAGTGTTTGGTCATTAACTTAGTGTTTGGTCATTAACTTAGTGTTTGGTCATTAACTTAGTGTTTGGTCATTAACTTAGTGTTTGGTCATTAACTTAGTGTTTGGTCGTTAACTTAGTGTTTGGTCATTAACTTAGTGTTTGGTCGTTAACTTAGTGTTTGGTCATTAACTTAGTGTTTGGTCATTAACTTAGTGTTTGGTCGTTAACTTAGTGTTTGGTCATTAACTTAGTGTTTGGTCGTTAACTTAGTGTTTGGTCGTTAACTTAGTGTTTGGTCATTAACTTAGTGTTTGGTCGTTAACTTAGTGTTTGGTCATTAACTTAGTGTTTGGTCATTAACTTAGTGTTTGGTCATTTCTTAGTGTTTGGTTGTTAACTTAGTGTTTGGTCATTAACTTAGTGTTTGGTCATTACAATTAAATGGAATCCAAGAAACAGACAAATCTGTACTGATAACTTCCAGTTTAAGGCAATATATTTCGATGTAGGGCAATATTTTCTGGTTTAGGGCAATATCTTCTGGATTAGGGCAATATCTTCTGGTTCAGGGCAATATCTTCTGGTGTAGGGCAATATCTTCTGGTTTAGGGCAATATCTTCCGGTTTAGGGCAATATCTTCCGGTTTAGGGCAATATCTACCGGTTTAGGGCAATATCTTCTGGATTAGGGCAATATCTTCCGGTTTAGGGCAATATCTTCTGGTTTAGGGCAATATCTTCCAGATTAGGGCAATATCTTTCAGATTAGGGCAATATCTTCCGGTTTAGGGCAATATCTTCTGGATTATGGCAATATCTTCCGGTTTAGGGCAATATCTTCTGGATTAGGGCAATATCTTCCAGATTAGGGCAATATCTTTCAGATTAGGGCAATATATTAAATTTGCCATAAATGCAACACTGCTTGTCTTCCAGATGGCAGCCATTTAGGAGATCTGCCTACCTGAAGCCTGGTCAAGACGGGAAGAAGCTTGACCTTCAAGACAAGAAATTCTTTGAGGCTTTGATTAAACCAAAGGTTTGTTAAAACAAATAGTTTGTAGAATAGTGGTTTTATGTAGTTGCAAATTTATAGTTTTCTTATGTTTGTCCATATGTCATGATGCAAAATGCAAAACGACACGGCGGGAAAAAAATAATTACGTGATTTTTGTGTTTTACGTTTATTTATCGTCGCTACCGGTTGCCCATATGAGTGACGCCTCCTGAAGAGATTAGTAATTTTAGATTTTGGAGGATAGTGCAATGATACAGACAGAGACCCATTACAGAGTCTCCTCTGGTTCTTTTACGTGCACGGTGTAAAGCACCGACACGAGACCTCGATTTAACGTCCCATCTGAAAGACTGTTAATTTTATTAGGGTCAGACGGGGGATCGAACCTGCGATCCCTAGATTACCAGTCCAGCGTGTTACCACTGGGCTACAGATCTGTCTGTTAATTACGTGATGTTCCTTTGCATTACTGTCCATGGAGAAACAAATTGTTACCGTCCGTTACAATCTATTGAAAAAGGATAAGATCGCGATTATTCATATAAATCAATCGAATGAATAAAGATTGACTTCCAGCTTTAAATACATCATCTTATAATGTGGACTACTTTAAATATATGGTTCCACAATAGATAGGATAGACTGTACATATATTGTTTAAATCATTGGAATTCTGCAAACCACAAATTTACTTTTTAGTGACATTTAGTGTGATGGTGTTAAAGCTTAAACTCGTGCGAAAGGCCCGGAGTTCGAGCCCCGCTGGAGCCGTTACGATTGTGTCCTTAGGCAAGGCATTTAAATTCCACATGCCTCTTCTCTCTCCCTCGTGGCGATGGATTCCATCAGGAATGAGGTCTCGAGAGTGATTAGTATAAGTTATAAGAACTTGTTTCGCAATCGAGCTAAAATAAATTTGTATGAACTAAAGCTTAAACTTTATTTAACGATTGCGAAGCAAGTTTTAACAACTTATATTACTCACTCTCGTTGGCGCGGATGGAAGCGTAAATGTGGTCAATTGTGTGGGATGGTGTTACTTTAACCCTTTCAACACCACAAGCCTCTAAATAGGCTTACAAAAGTGTAGATCCAGATGAGACGGCTCATGACGAGCCGTCTCATCAGGATCTGCACTTTTTGCCAGTAATAATTATTACTATTTTTAGATAAAATGACCCATTTTGATAAATGAACTATTCCAAAGGTAATTTTCTTATTAATTTATTGGTCTAAAAATATCGTGCACCAGTCCATGTCAGTTACTTTGTGTTGAATGGGTTAAATAAGTGCAATTTCCATTCACTCCTGTGTATTGCTGAAAATCTGCACAGCATGCATGTATATATTCCTACTTTCATGCGTTTTTCAGGCATACAATTACCATTTAGAAGGTGTGGCACCTGGCAAGAAGAGGGACGGTGCTGTATTCAGAGCTCTACCTGTCTATAGGGTACAGTAGATCACTATTTTATTTTCACGATGACACTAAAAATATTGTAACCCTTGCATGTCTGATATTGGCCTAGCATAAAGACAGTTCAAGCTCAAATCTCATAAATACAGGCAAAACGAGCTCTCTGTTCACATTGCTGTAGGGGATCCTGGGGCAGCTCAGTTCCTGATAGGGCAGTCGAAATGAGTATGCTTCATGTCTGAGAGGCCCGGTTTCGCGCCCAGATGTGACCATTATGATTGTGCTCTTAAGCCAGGCCAGGGCTCATTCTAGAGGGCAATTTGGCGAAATTTTCGCCCTAGGGGCCCTGACTTCGCCCCCTGGGGCCTCACTTCTCCCTTTTTTTTTTACACTTCATACAAATTGTGTCCAGTAAGATACACTGGCCCATTATAAAGCACTTCTTCTATTCAAATGTTGTATTTAATGGTTGTACTGTGCATTTTAACCATATTTTGTTGAAATTTATTAAATAACGACATTTAAGGACGTGATCGCGGCGCTTTCTCACTTCTCCCAAACATTCTGACCTAGAAGCTTTCTCACTTCTCCCAAACATTCTGACCTAGAATGAGCCCTGCTTAAGCAAGACACTTAATTCCACACTGCCTCTCTGTTTCTGGGTGGGGTTACATCGGGATTGAGTGTGTACCTAAAAAATGTAGCTAAAAAATGTAGCTAAAATGTATAAAGTAGCTTAGAGAGTTAAAGTGTTAGATGTTATGCGTATATGCATTATCCATCATACACTCTCATAGACCCTACTTACTGCTTCAAATTTCCGGAAACAAGTAAGCTCTTATATTTTTTTCTGAGATATAGCAGGATTTATACAATGTATTTTTCATTGTAGGTTCGAACCCCAGAGGTTCCTAAGACCCCGCCATTGTCCTTCCGAAGTCAAATGGAAGCCTCAGAAGGGCCACAGCCAAAGGTGGGTGAATGAAGTTCCAAGTTATTTCTATTTGCATATCAAACTGATGTAGATGGAACGAAGGTCACAAATGCTTCAATAATGCATGTAAAGTCTACATCCGGTAGTTTCAATTGTATATGTTCTTGTGACCTTCGGTTCTAAACACTCTTCGATATGTTTAAGTGCATCAGTTTCATTTTGAAAATGTAAATGTTTAGAAAGTAGAACTCTTTGAAATGTTTAGCAAATTTATATTGAACTATGTATCGACTTGTCATTGCTATAGTATATATGCTGCATATTTCTAGATTTCAAGATATATAAGCAATATGACTGACAATCATATATGTCATGGTTTGATTTTTGTTTTAAGAAATGTAAGCAAGATCACTGACAATCATAATTCATGGTTTGTTTTAAAGAAATGTAAGCAAGATCATGGACAATCATATAATTCATGGTTTGTTTTAAAGAAATGTAAGCAAGATCATGGACAATCATATAATTCATGGTTTGTTTTAAAGAAATGTAAGCAAGATCACTGACAATCATATAATTCATGGTTTGTTTTAAGGAAATGTAAGCAAGATCACTGACAATCATATAATTCATGGTTTGTTTTAAGGAAATGTAAGCAAGATCACTGACAATCATATAATTCATGGTTTGTTTTAAAGAAATGTAAGCAAGATCATGGACAATCATATAATTCATGGTTTGTTTTAAAGAAATGTAAGCAAGATCATGGACAATCATATAATTCATGGTTTGTTTTAAAGAAATGTAAGCAAGATCACTGACAATCATATAATTCATGGTTTGTTTTAAGGAAATGTAAGCAAGATCACTGACAATCATATAATTCATGGTTTGTTTTAAGGAAATGTAAGCAAGATCACTGACAATCATATAATTCATGGTTTGTTTTAAAGAAATGTAAGCAAGATCATGGACAATCATATAATTCATGGTTTGTTTTAAAGAAATGTAAGCAAGATCATGGACAATCATATAATTCATGGTTTGTTTTAAAGAAATGTAAGCAAGATCACTGACAATCATATAATTCATGGTTTGTTTTAAGGAAATGTAAGCAAGATCATGGACAATCATATAATTCATGGTTTGTTTTATGGAATGTAAGCAAGATCATGGACAATCATATAATTCATGGTTTGTTTTATGGAATGTAAGCAAGATCATGGACAATCATATAATTCATGGTTTGTTTTAAGAAATGTAAGCAAGATCACTGACAATCATATAATTCATGGTTTGTTTTAAGGAAATGTAAGCAAGATCACTGACAATCATATAATTCATGGTTTGTTTTAAGAAATGTAAGCAAGATCACTGACAATCATATAATTCATGGTTTGTTTTAAGGAAATGTAAGCAAGATCACTGACAATCATATAATTCATGGTTTGTTTTAAGGAAATGTAAGCAAGATCATGGACAATCATATAATTCATGGTTTGTTTTATGGAATGTAAGCAAGATCATGGACAATCATATAATTCATGGTTTGTTTTATGGAATGTAAGCAAGATCATGGACAATCATATAATTCATGGTTTGTTTTAAGAAATGTAAGCAAGATCACTGACAATCATATAATTCATGGTTTGTTTTAAGGAAATGTAAGCAAGATCACTGACAATCATATAATTCATGGTTTGTTTTAAGGAAATGTAAGCAAGATCATGGACAATCATATAATTCATGGTTTGTTTTAAGGAATGTAAGCAAGATCACGGACAATCATATAATTCATGGTTTTATGGAATGTAAGCAAGATCACTGACAATCGTATAATTCATGGTTTGTTTTAAGAAATGTAAGCATTGACCACATATTGTACGCTTTCATCATCACCATGGTGATTGTATACGTTGCTAATGCTTGTTTCGCAATCATTGTAAAGTTAATCAAGTTTAAGCATGCTATACTGTTATTAAGGTGAACTCAATCTTGCGGTATTTATAGACAGACGGACAAACAGTCAGACAGACGGACAGACAGACAGACAGATTGTTTCATGCATTTTCTCCTTCCCACAACCTCTAACTTGTTCATTCTAATGCTCTGCGTTTATCTGTTTCCTACAAGCAGCCCCTCTAGGAGCCATTTTAAAGGTTAGATCGAGTATATGGATGGGGATGTAACTGCTAGTCTGAAATGTGAAAATGTTTATAAGACACTGTTACTCACAGCTTTTATATTCCTTATTGTTGGAACTTAACCCTTAAAAAGCTGAATAAATTGGAAGGAATGTGAAAACAACATAGATCCAGATCAGCCGTGGTTATGACATACAGTCAACGCTGTCTGCTAAGACCACACTTGGGAATTGCAAATCCTGGTCTTTATTGAGTGAGACTGTACTTGTTTGAAGAATCTGCGGTATTAACTCTTTGCATGCTGAGTAAAATAAAGGCTATAAATAGTTTACGGTAAATCATTGAAGCAGACGACAATTAATAATGCGTTTTTCTTATTTGTAGCTGAAACTCTGGAAATATGTCATGGAATTTCGTAACATTATCAGGGATCATTCTAGAGGGCGATGTGGGCGAAATTGTTGCCCTAAGGACCCTGACTTCGCCCTCTGGGGGCCCCATTTCTCCCTAAAAAAAATGTTTTTGGTTTTTACGATTTCAAACAAAATGTTGTCTAGTAAGATACACTGGCCCATTATAAAGCACTCCTTCTATTCAAATGTTGTATTTAATGGTTGTACTGTGCATTTTAACCCTATTTTGCAGAAGTATATTAAAGAACACCATTTAAGGAAGCGATCGCGCGCTTTCTCACTTCTCCCAAACATTCTGACCTAGAATGAACCCTGACCTAGAATGAACCCTGCATTATCACACAATTCTAATGAAATTGCACGACATATTTATCCGTTGTTCTCACCGCTAGCGTGCAAAGTGTTAAAGAGCCTCGGTGATTCCATTCTGTTGCAAATATTGGGGGTTTGGGGGCGGGCGGGGGTGCACATAGATCAGCAGTTACAGCCCTTATAGTAGGACTTCCTGAACCCGCACCGTTGATTTCTTTGCTTCACCCCACCCAGTTTTATGATTGTTGCGTGCACAATGAAAGTGTTTACTTTCACCATTAATAAAATAATGTTGCTTTCTCCTCAATCCTGCATGTATGTACATATTATTTATACATGACTATGTTTATTCAAAGAAATAAATATTGTTTATACCAAAATAGTTTATTGAATAAATAACTTAATGAAACATATCTATATATATATATACAGTCTACATCCGTTATGTCAAAGACGGTTATGTCGAATTATCCGGTTATCTCGAAGTCGGATCAAAGTCCCGTTTCAGACACTTATCATTTTACATATAACTGGATCTGTTTATATCGAATTTCGTTAAGTCAAACTTCGGTTATGTCGGAAGTATTTTGGTCAGTCCGACGGAATTCGACATAACGGGTGTATACTGTATATAGCATATCACTTTGCATGTACAGAATCAGTCACAAGACACAAATGTGTTTTCTTTGCCCGATGGTCATACATGTATACAATGTAGTTGTTTACTGTAAACATTACTTACTATATGACCATAAGGGCAAACAAAAATGCGTGTCTTGTGCCTGTGTATAGAATGCTGTGGATGGTGTCATTAATAAAGTATCGGGGCTTTAAACTAGGGGGCGATTTGAAATAATAGCCTCATTGGGTTCTCTGTGTGACCTCTCCCCCCAATTTATTTTAAACATATTTGATTTTTCAATATTTTACCGTTTGTACAGTGCATATAATACATGTATAAATTTACAAGGATTAGAATGAAAAAAAGGATCCTATTGAATTATTCTCCTCTAAACGTTGAGCTCTCCCTATTTTGAGCTCTCCCTATTTGGAGATCTCCCTATTTTGAGCTCTCCCTATTTTGAGCTCTCCCTATTTTGAGTTCTCCCTATTTTGAACTCTCCCTATTTTGAGTTCTCCTTATTTTGAGCTCTCCCTATTTTGAGCTCTCCCTATTTTGAGGATGTAGCTAAAGCCCTAAGCAACGATTGTGTTTGTATGGTTTTACCATTAATTATTATAATGCAGTAACACATCGGTTTTCCGAACATCTAAATCTCAATGACCCTGGTTCAATCAAGGAGTTTGTCCGGTACTCATGCCATGTCCATGTACCGTAGTTGTTCAATCAAGGAGTTTGTCCGGTACTCATGCCATGTCCATGTACCGTAGTTGTTCAATCAAGGAGTTTGTCCGGTACTCATGCCATGTCCATGTACCGTAGTTGTTCAATCAAGGAGTTTGTCCGGTACTCATGCCATGTCCATGTACCGTAGTTGTTCAATCAAGGAGTTTGTCCGGTACTCATGCCATGTCCATGTACCGTAGTTGTTCAATCAAGGAGTTTGTCCGGTACTCATGCCATGTCCATGTACCGTAGTTGTTCAATCAAGGAGTTTGTCCGGTACTCATGCCATGTCCATGTACCGTAGTTGTGCATTAAATTCACTTAGATATTCACCATTTATCGAGATATCATTTAAAGCAGACCTGTTTAGAGACAAAATATAAAAGAAATGGTTTTAATAAATTGTCTCTGGGATCTTTCAGTATTGTATTTTGGTGGGGGAGGGGCACAGGGATTCGCACGTTGGGGGTACTAGTATATATATTAAGTACGTTTGGGGGTACTAGTATATATATTTAAGTACGTTTGGGGGTACTAGTATATATATTTAAGTACGTTTGGGGGTACTAGTATATATATTTAAGTACGTTTGGGGGTACTAGTATATATATTTAAGTACGTTTGGGGGTACTAGTATATATATTTAAGTACGTTTGGGGGTACTAGTATATATATTTAAGTACGTTTGGGGGTACTAGTATATATATTTAAGTACGTTTGGGGGTACTAGTATATATATTTAAGTACGTTTGGGGGTACTAGTATATATATTTAAGTACGTTTGGGGGTACTAGTATATATATTTAAGTACGTTTGGGGGTACTAGTATATATATTTAAGTACTATATATACTAGTACCCCCAAACGTGCCGAATCCCTGTGGGAGGGGGCACTGTGAAAATAAAAACGTTGGAGTATTTTTATTATTATGCAACTATTTCATTGCCATTCTGGGAACAGTCAAAACTGTTGCCCCAAGTTTCTGTGGATGACACCGATGAACTATTGCCCACGGCTAGTTGTCCACAGCTTAAAGCATTGTTTCAAACAAGAGTGGTCATCCAACTAGAACCACTGACCTTCCCCAAGCTAGCTGTATAGCTTGTACGCAGAGAATCCCACTACAACAGTACTCAGAACCCATTGTGGTGAGAGGGCAATACGTTGTCAGTTAACCCATTATGGTGAGAGGGCAATACGTTGTCAGTTAACCCATTGTGGTGAGAGGGCAATACGTTGTCAGTTAACCCATTGTCGTGAGAGGGCAATACGTTGTCAGTTAACCCATTGTGGTGAGAGGGCAATACGTTGTTGTCAGTAACCTATATAACCTATGATGCAAACCTGTACCTTCATGATACATCAGATGGAACCATAAACCACAGTCTCATGTATCATCCCCCACTCCATGTTTTTGACACAGGCGGACATAACCCCCCCCCCCCATATAAAAACCCAGGAATTACACAATACCCCCCCCCCCCATTCAGATTCAAGAAACAACCCCAACCCTAGACAAGGGAATATATTGTCCTCCTGTGTTAAAATACATTGGGTGGAGTATGTCTGTATACCATTGAAATAATCTGTTTGAAAGTGTGTTTGTAGTTATTGTATCATAGTACGACATTAGAAGCAGTGGTGAATAGGGGAACATATTGTATAATCTGACTACAGTCAAACCTGCGTGTAAGACCACCCGCGGGTAAATTGTGGTCTTTGTGGATATGTGGTCTCTGTGAAGAGGTGAACATGCCTTGATAACGGCTTCATGGGAGATCAATACCATGGTGCTTAGAGGCATGTGGTCTTTCTTCGGAGGTGGTCTTCGTGGGTGATCTTTCTACGGAGGTGGTCTTTATCAACAGGTTTGACTGTACTATATGTATATGAATAACTTGTGTATATGTGTGTGTGTATATATACACCTTATTGCTCCTACCGGTAATAAACGCCCCCTCCCTAATAAACCACAATATTTCAAAAACTAAATTAAAAATTTTGCCTTGTAATTGCATAGCTATCCAATAATATAATTAATCCATTGTTATTACTTGGCAACATTAAACTGAAACTCATTAATCTCCGCCAAAGCCTTCGTAAGTTTCCGTGAACTACGACCAGGACATGCGTTAGGTTTTTACCGTTAATATTTGAATCAAGTCAGTAAGTTAGTGTACCATAATCTAAAGCTCATAGTTTACTTCGGAAATCCGATTATTAACGAAGTAAGTTCACGGAATATGCAAATGTCTCAGTTTAATATTGCCAAACAATACATAGTCCAAGCTTGAATGTTTACACTTTAATCAGAATAACGGGAATCATACTATTCCTATAGTAAACACACTAAACCACGTGATCAATTTATGAATTATAGGCATTAACCCTTTCAACCCCACAGGCCTCTAAATAGGCTTA
Organism: Archivesica marissinica; assembly: GCA_014843695.1. Classification (NCBI taxonomy): domain Eukaryota; kingdom Metazoa; phylum Mollusca; class Bivalvia; order Venerida; family Vesicomyidae; genus Archivesica; species Archivesica marissinica. The sequence continues at coordinate 76,492,057 of CM026404.1, forward strand.
TGAAAAGTGTAGATCCAGATGAGCCGGCTCATAACGAGCCGTCTCATCAGGATCTGCACTTTTTTGCCAGTAATAATTATTACTATTTTTAGATAAAATTACCCATTTTGATAAATGAACTGATCCAAATGTAATTTTGTTATTAATTTATTGGTCTAAAAATATCATGGACCAGTCCATGTCAGTTACTTGGGGTTGAAAGGGTTAAATAAATAAAAATGGAAAATGTTAGGAGCAATACGGTAATACGGATGTGGCGTCTTTGCCTAACCCTGTGTGCAGTGTGTGTTTTCTGTCTCTAATCTTCTAGCGTTCAACTGTTCAACAACCTAACGTGAGCCGTGAGAAGCGCGGAGTATCAACTAACCAAGCTTCTCGCTACTCTACCCCGGCCTCACACCAGAGCCGCCCCAGAATGCAAAAACTTTATATTCACATGCAGGAAAAACAAAAGCAGAAGGGAAGTAAAGAAGGTAGCTCCACTTCTGTGAGTATCCTGACCTCATGCAAGACCTGATACAACAAAATGTCTTCAAAATTCCAAAACAAAATATTTTAAATTTCAAGTTTTCACTGTGAAACAACTTAGTTTAAACATATTTATTTTCTGTCAATACATGATTATTTACAACAACTGATATAAGGAATTGGACAGAAAGCTGTATAAAACAACTTATAGACTTTTACATCGAAACACGAAGTTAAATTGGAAGAACTGTAATTTGCCTTCAATTCATTCTATTGATATTTCGTGTTTCACTGTATCATATGATCATAGTAACAATTTGTTGTATCAGAGTGTATCTAGCCAGTCCTGGTCTTTAATTACTTGATTTAGAAAACCTGTTAGACATACATGTTTGCAAATATACAATCAAACCTGTCTTAAGCAGCCAGACAAGGGGATCACATAAATTGGCTGATTAGCACAGGTGGTTGTTTAATAGAGGTAAAATGTATAATGAAACAACACATTGGTAATCTGGAAACTGGCTGCTTAATGCAGGTTGGCAGCTTGATAGAAGTGACCGCTAATGCAGGTTAGCTGCTTGATAGAAGTGACCGCTAACGCAGGTTTGACTGTAAATGTAAAAATCACTTGCTATTACCCACTGAAACTTGTTTGTTTGTGTAGAAAGTATAACAACGGTCTAGTAGTAGCCTGGGTTCCAGTCTGTCGATTTTTCACTAATTTACTTCTGGCAAAATGACAAGTTGATATCATCAGAAACTCAATACGGCCCAATTAATGGTATCTGTGTTAAAATATATTTATATGACTGACCAAACATATGACTGGCCACCTGTTCCCAGGCTAGCCTAGTAGGAAAACCCTGATTAAACATATCCAAATGTATATATAGAATTTTCTTAACCTTTAGCATGCTGTTGTCGAAATGAGCAGATAACAAATGTGTAATATTTTTCCTAGAAAGTAGGGCTTGTGATACAGGCACAATGTTTGTTTTGCCATATAGTCATATTACTTGGCAACATTAAACTGAGACTCATTAATCTCCGCCAAAGCCTTCGTAAGTTTCCGTGAACTACGACCAGGACATGTGTTAGGTTTTTACCGTTAATATTTGAATCAAGTCAGTAAGTAAGTGTACCATAATCTAAAGCTCATATTTTACTTCGGAAATCCGATTATTAACGAAGTAAGTTCACGGAATATGCAAATGTCTCAGTTTAAGATTGCCAAACAATATAGTAAGTAATGTTTACTTACTATATGACCATTGGGCAAAAAAAAGATGTGTGCCTGTGGCTTGTGACACAGGGATTCGGCACGTTTGGGGGTACAGTACTACTATATATATTTAAGTACAGGGATTCTACTCTGGGGTGTCAGATTTCGCATCGATCAGTAAAATGGCCCTATCTGAAACAATTGTGTACAAATCTGTCCAAATATAACGCCTATCCCGAGTCTTTATATTATTCTTCAAATAAAACACAACTTTAAGCTGCATGCATGTATACGTTATATTTGGACAGATGTGTACAACATTGTTTCAGATAGGGCCATTTTACTGATCGATGCGAAATCTGACATCCCACAGAGTAGAATCCCTGTACTTAAATATATATACTAGTACCCCCAAACGTGCCGAATCCCTGTGGCTTGTGACACATCATTGAAATCGTCGAGTTGAATGAAATGTCACAAGCCCTAAATATTACACATTTGTTATCTGCTCATTTCGACGGCAGCATGCTAAAGGTTATTTTTTATTGCATGTTAAATCTTTTGTTTGTTTGCATAGCTGCAGCCTTGTAGAAATTCGGCTATATTGTGCAGCCTAATTTTGGACTGACTTTTTGCAGATTATGTAAATATAAATATGCAAGTCACGCAATAGGAAAACAGCACAATGTTCAAGGAACCATATAAATTGTGAAGCGGCAATGATAGAATATTCAAATGGTATCAATGTAGTGGGCATCTTCTAGAATGCCTTCAATGTCCACATGACAGGCTCCTGTGATGCAGTTAATGTGCATGCACAAATATTCAAATATTCTTTGTTTTACATTTGTTTGTCAATTGTGTTGATTTTCATGCAACGTGACTCGTATATATTCTTCTGAATTATTAGCTTTTTGGAACTTAACTGTAAACAACATTTCTGTTATATGAATGTTCAAGGTCAGCCGATAATAGGTACTTTTTTCGACACCATGTTGAAATCACAAGCAAGTGAAAGTATATTTTATTTTGAACATTTGTTGTGCAATTTCAGTTTAGACAATTTCATTAAATCATTTTACTTAGTAATATTATTCCACTTGCCGTAAAAGAGACTGACTAGAAGACATTCACCGAAAAGCATTAGACGGCCGATTACCGGTACGCCAATGGTACATTTGTGTTGATTTTCATACAGTGTGACTCGTATATTCTTCTGAATCTTCTAGAATGAAGTAGTGGTGAACATGGAAATAATAATATTATATAAATATTTTTATCACATAACTGTCTGATTAGCGCAGTGGCTAGCACGCTCGCTTTTCACCAATGTAACCCCGGTTCGATCCTCGGACCTATATATATATATATGTTATATTATATATATATATGTTATGATTCGGGTTTTACGCCTGCATCAGCACCATTTTGGGCTATATCGCCGGCGGGCAGTTTACCTAACAACACCTTTCCTGGGCAGGCTCCAGCGGTTAACCAGTACTTGGGTGCACCAACCTCCGTAAGAAACTGCCAACTTTTTCATATAAATGAGACACGGCCTGAGCGGGGCTCGAACCCGTGACCATCAGTGATGATAGGTTACAGTGGTATACAAGTCAGCGACCTTAACCACTCGACCACGGAGGCGGAGACTCCTCGGACCTGGAAGTATGTAAGATGGTACGGTGTCCAGGTCGGACAGGGTGGGCTTTCTCCGGGTACTCCGGTTTCCTCCCACACAACATACCACATTTACGTTTTCATCCGCACCTTACGTGAGTAATCAATATAAGTTATTAAAGCTTGTTTCGCAATCCTTGTATGATAAATAAAGTGTAAAAAACCACTTTGCTTGTATTCAGTTACATACAGCCATCACATATGTTCTTATATGTACACATGTGTATTGACAAGTGGAAGGATTCTGATTGGTTAAGAGAATAATCTTAAACTTTAAAGTATGCATATTTCTATTTGAATTGTACAAAGCATTAATTATAAGACAAACTACGATTTAAAAGATGTCTCAGCGCAATTATAAACACTGTTTAACCCATTCAACCCCAAGTAACTGACATGGACTGGTCCATGATATTTTCAGACCAATAAATTAATAAGAAAATTCCCTTTGGACCAGTTCATTTATCAAAATGGGTAATTTTATCTAAAAATAGTAATAATTATTACTGGCAAAAAAGTGCAGATCCTGATGAGACGGCTCGTCACGAGCCGGCTCATCTGGATCTACACTTTTCATACGCCTATTTAGAGGCCTGTGGGGTTGAAAGGGTTAAAACATAAATATAACGCTGCTGTGCACAGTGACGTCATGACAATTTGCGCTGTCGCTTGGCGCCAAAATGAAAGTAGCAATGTTATTTAGTAAAACGAGTAAGCTATGGTAATGTGATAAAAAGAACCTTGTGATGATTTAATACGATATTTCATGAAACACGTGTTGGTATTTTACTAATAAGCTCGCCAAAACGCTCGCTTAATAGCAAAATGCCAAAACTCATTTCGTAGCATATGGTATGAAATCACCACGCATGTACAATCCTATATATAAAAGTGTTTAACATTGCAGTGAAAACAAAAACGTCCCATGCACTTTAATTACTATGCAAACGTTGACGTCGGGTATTAACTTTTAACTTTGCCTGTACTTACCGGTACTAAAAGCAAATGTCATATTACATTGATGTTGACTTTTGCATCGTCAGTTAGCGACATTACTTGTTCATATATTACCTCTGCAAATGAAGTTTGATTTATCCCAAAATGTGTATTTGTCCTTTTAGTTGGAATCGATCCTTTTGTGTTTACCTTTGGCTCCCTAATATGAGTAGGATAAACGTGATTTCATCAAAATCATGTTAACTAATTGATAACAAAGTTTTACAGTTTTACACGTACTCGTTGTATGTACTGTAGGATATCTCTTAACTCTTTCAACACCAAGTAACTGACATGGACTGGTCCATGATATTCTTAGACCAATAAATGAATAAGAAAATTACATTCGGACCAGTTCATTTATCAAGATGGGTAATGTTGTCTAAAATTAGTAATACTACTGGCAAAAAGTGCAGATCCTGATGAGACGGCTCGTCACGAGCCGGCTCGTCACGAGCCGGCTCATCTGGATCTACACTTTTTGTAAGCCTATATAGAGGTATGTGGTGTTGAAAGGGTTAAGATTTAATAATTATAAGATGAGAAAATGGAGGGACATGTGTCGTGTTGCACGTGAAACCACGATGAAACAGGAAACCAATTAAAATGACCTATCCTCCTTAACTCTTTCACCGTCAATGTCGCATAAAAGCGACTTTGAAAATAGCAGAGAACCTGATCAGACCGCAGAACAGAACGTGGAAGTCGTGATAGTGCAGTGGTAGCGCATGCGTTTCATGTTCGAAAGGCCCGGAAATCGAGCCCCGCTGGAGCCGTTACGATTGTGCCCTTAGTCAAGGCATTTAAATTCCACATTGCCTCTCCGCTGGAGCCGTTACGATTGTGCCCTTAGGCAAGGCATTTAAATTCCACATTGCCTCTTCTCTCTCCTTCATGGCGATGGATTCCATCAGGAATGAAGTTTCGAGAGTGATTAATACAAGTTGAAAGAACTTGTTTCGCAATCGAGCTAAAATAAATTTGTATATACAGTATGTGCCGTCTGATCAGGCTATATATTGATCAGGCTGTATGTTGATCAGGCTGTATGTTGATTGCTATTCCGACAGTGGAGCTGAAGCAAAGCACATGTCTGGCTGATCTGGATCTATGTTGTTTGCACATGCTCTGAATCTATTCGGCGCTGAAAGAGTTAAAGAGTATTCAGGTGGAAGTAACTGGCCAATGTCTCACATTGCATGGAAACCAGAAAAACACATTTCACAACCCCAACTATTTCTATTGAGTGTCAATAAACCATTACCGTATCTCTCATGTAATAAACCATTACCGTATCTCTCATGTAATAAACCATTACCGTATCTCTCATGTAATAAACCATTACCGTATCTCTCATGTAATAATAAACCATTACCGTATCTCTCATGTAATAAACCATTACCGTATCTCTCATGTAATAAACCATTACCGTATCTCTCATGTAATAAACCATTACCGTATCTCTCATGTAATAAACCATTACCGTATCTCTCATGTATCTCTCATGTAATAAACCATTACCGTATCTCTCATGTAATAAACCATTACCGTATCTCTCATGTAATAAACCATTACCGTATCTCTCATGTAATAATAAACCATGACCGTATCTCTCATGTAATAATAAACCATTACCGTATCTCTCATGTAATAAACCATTACCGTATCTCTCATGTAATAAACCATTACCGTATCTCTCATGTAATAAACCATTACCGTATCTCTCATGTAATAATAAACCATGACCGTATCTCTCATGTAATAATAAACCATTACCGTATCTCTCATGTAATAAACCATTACCGTATCTCTCATGTAATAAACCAGTACCGTATATCTCATGTATATAGGATGAGTCAGCAGCCAATAATAATAAGTAATATGTTGGGTGTGGCTATCTGTAGTGATCTCTGTAGTGTGAACATGCGTGCAATGTATAGTAGTCAGCCTAATGCAGTATTTCCAAAGCTCAAACTGTGATAGTACATACATACATACATACATACATACATACATACATACATACATACATACATACATACATACATACATACATACATACATACATACATACATACATACATCTAATACATACATACATACATACCTCATACATACATACATACATACTACATACATACATACATACATACATACATACATACATACCATACATACATACATACATACCATACATACATACATACATACATACATACATACATACATACCATACATACATACATACATACATACCATACATACATACATACATACCATACATACATACATACATACCATACATACATACATACATACCATACATACATACATACATACCATACATACATACATACATACATACATACATACATACATACATACATACATACATACATACATACATACATACATACATACATACATACATACATACATACATACATACATACATACATACATACATACATACATTACATACATACATACATACATTACATACATACATACATACATTACATACATACATACATACATTACATACATACATACATACATTACATACATACATACATACATTACATACATACATACATACATTACATACATACATACATAC
>CM026404.1:76500045-76570493 GCA_014843695.1 Archivesica marissinica
CATACATACATTACATACATACATACATACATTACATACATACATACATACATTACATACATACATACATTACATACATACATACATTACATACATACATACATTACATACATACATACATTACATACATACATACATTACATACATACATACATTACATACATACATACATTACATACATACATACATTACATACATACATACATACATTACATACATACATACATTACATACATACATAACATACATACATACATACATACATACATACATACATAAACATAATACATACATACCATACTTACATACATACATACATACATACATACATACATACATACATACATACATACATACATAATACATACATACATACATACATGACATACATAATACATACATACATTACATACAGACATAATAATACATACATACATACATACATACATACACTTACATACATACATACAATACAGACATACATGACATACATGACTACATACATAATACATGACTACATACTACCATACATACATACAGACATACATACATACATACATACTTTTTACATACATAAATACTTGATTCATACTACATACATCCTCATCATACATCATACATACATACATACTCATACATAATACTTACATCTACATACATACATAAATAATACATATTGCATACATACATACATACATACATCATACATGTATTTTTACTACATATATACATATATACATACATACATACATACATACTCATACATAATCATACATACATACATACATACATAAATAATACTAATACTACATACATACATACATACATACATTCATACATATACATACATACATTATAATCATACATACATCCTACATACATACATACATTCTACATACATACATAAATACATACCTACATACATACTCATACATACATACATACATACTCATACATACATACATACATACATACATACATACATACATACCTATACATACATACATACATACATACATACATACATACATACATACATACATACATCATACATACATACATACACATACATACATACATACATACCAATACATACATTACATACTACATACATACATACATAATACATACTATACATACTATACATACATACATACATACATACATAAATACATACATGACATACATAATACATACATACATACATACAACATACATACATCACATACATACATACATACATACATACATACATACATACATACATACAACATACATACCTACATACATACATACATCATACCATACATACTACATATCATACATACATACATACATACATACATACATACATACATACATACATACTACTACATGTGAAACCATTTCAAAAGGGGAATAACTCCCATTTCAAAGGGGACGTCTATTCTTTATGTAGAAAGAAGTCAGAATTCTCAGGGGGGGGGGGGGGCATTTTGGTAAAAATATAGCACAGGCAATCTAACATCTGCAGTAAACACAATAAAACACAATGGGGCGTCTATTATGAGCAATACGGTAGTTAGCTCACCTGACCCCTAAAAGGATCATGCAAACTTTTGTGTCCAGCATATATCATCTCTCAGCAATTCCATTGATTACTCCTTATGGATCAATGTTAACAACTTACAAGTTTTTTCAAATGGGGTCAATGGGTCAAAAACTAGGTCAATGCATATGTAATCATTCAAACAACAGGTCTTAAAGCAGCATTACATCGTATGAAATAAAAGATATTTGAACAATTCAATTTTTGCATATGGGTAGCAATGCTGCTACACATTCTAACATTATACTTTGTATGCTTATGTTCATTTGGTAAACAGTGTTGTTGCGATAAAACAAACTCGAAACTGAAAGTAGGACTTTCCGAGTCGATCGGTCACGCACTTGTTTACAACCGGAAAGCATCGTCCGCACTTGTTTACATTCGGAATGCATCGTCCCCATTTGTTCCACGTTGTCTTTTTTAATTAAATTACATGATATGTTGATTCATACCTCTGTTAGCTAAGTCTTCTAGGGACATTTCTACATCCCCGCGAGGGGTTCGACATTAGAGGAAGATAGATAGATAGTCTTTCATGTTCAAAATATATATGTTGTTTTCTACATCCTCTTGTTGTTTCACGCATGCGCGCTGTGCGTGTTTACATTTCGTGTGTTGATAAACAAATTCGCGTATACGACGGTTTAAATTTATTGGAATTTTATCGTTTCTGAGCAACTATTTCGATTTTTGTAAACACACACATATTAGTATTTATATTTTACCCAAAACATCCTTTATTACTATGTAATGCTGCTTTAAATGAATGTTAGGAATGTTGTTACAATTTGGTGTGTACATCCTTAAAACAATATCTTACATGTTTTGTTCAAATGGGGTTAAAAACTAGGTTATTAGGTCAACTGATAAGATATCGTTCCTGTTGAAATTGAGCAAACGGAAACCTGAATGCTTAGCTACAGTGACCTGTGTTGTAACCAGTGTTACCATGGTGATAGTGATTGGTGTGACTGTTGTATGGTTGTTTTAATGTAAGCAGATGCAACAAATCAGCGTTACTCTGAATAGTTAATGCATGTATCAGCGTTACTCTGAATAGTTAATGCATGTATCAGCGTTACTCTGAATAGTTAATGCATGTATCAGCTTTACTCTGAATAGTTAATACATGTATCAGCTTTACTCTGAATAGTTAATGCATGTATCAGCGTTACTCTGAATAGTTAATGCATGTATCAGCTTTACTCTGAATAGTTAATACAATGTATCAGCTTTACTCTGATTAGTTAATACAATGTATCAGCTTTACTCTGATTAGTTAATACAACGAAAACATGAAAATCATTTTAAATAACTGCAACTTGCCTTCAAATAGTTGCAACTTTCCTTCAATTAATTTAATCGAATTCCATGTTCCATTATATCAGCTGTTCCCAATGATACATATTTATGTTATCGTTTGTATGTGGTTAAATTGTGTGATGTGTTTGTTTGTGTGTCATTCTTTGGTTTTATATATAGATAGATCCTCCTACATCCGAATTTTCGGCTTAAAACCCCTTTTTCAAGGAAAACAAAAACCATCCGGCTACCAACAACTTAGGTTATACGGGTGACTCTCCAACTAGTATTGGTGGAGGAAAACCCCGGATGTACCTCCGAGCAGTATTGTAGACGCGGCCGGGCACCTGGGTAGAACCACCGATCTTCCGGATAGCTCCGAAATATTTCGATTAAATACGAGTGACTCTCCAGCTATTATCGGTGGAGGAAGATTCCGGATGTGCCTCCGAGCAGTATTGCAGGCACGGACGGACACCCGGGTAGAACCACCGAGCTTCCGGATAGTTTCCTCACGTGAAATATTTCGAACTCCCAAGTGGGATTTAAATCTACAGCGGAATACAAAAATGAAAATAAAAATTATGATCTTCATTACCGGTAATCACAATACCGTTGACAGGTTTAGACGTAATATACACATGTACATATATTATGATCTACATGTCTTTGTTTGTCGTTAAATCAAATAGAACTTTTAAAGATAAATTATGATACATTATAATACTAACAAATTGGAATCAAACATAATTGCAGAATTATGCAATATACGCGTGATATAACTTGTTTCTCTATCTTTCAGTTCTCAGTAAATAATCACGGACAGTCATTGCATGTGAAGACGAGTTCTATGGGACAAGCATCGGTCGTCAGTTTGAGTACGTGTGCTCCAATGTTACCCGCCATCACAACAACTCCATCGTTGTCTAGGAGATAGGTTGTTATAGCAACTACCTGTTCAAAAGCACCATAGGTCATTAAACTCATTACCATTGAAACTATTAGCAGTGTTATAGCTAGCATCTATCCATTATACAGACTACTTTCCACATAGTTTCGTCAAAATCGAAACATGATCATGTAACTAGAGATACGTCCTGTTGATTCTATCGTGTTACCACGGTGATGATATTTTACTATGCATTAATTTCGGGGCTAGAGGGTGACTAGGGGGAAATAGGAAGAAATAGTCTCCCTGAAATGCACACTACTCCCTATGTTCAGCCTACGTATAGACTATATAGATGGCACTTAATTAGATATGTGTTTTAGATATCAGACATAGAGTGTGTTTTTACGTTTATTTATCGTCGTTACCGGTTGCCCATATGAGCGACTCCTCCTGAAGAGATTAGTTATTTTAGATTTTGGAGGATAGTGCAATGATACAGACAGAGACCCATTCCAGAATCTCCTCTGGTTCTTTTACGTGCACGGTGTAAAGCACCGACACGAGACCTCGGTTTAACGTCCCATCTGAAAGACTGTTAATTTTATTAGGGTCAGACGGGGGAGCCATGATGATTGTGCCCTTATCAAGGCACTTAAATTCCTTAAATTGCCTCTTCTCTCTCCCTCATGGCGGTGGATTGCATAAGGAATGAGGCCTCAAGAGTGCTTTATCTAATTACATGTTGTAAGAACTTGTTTCGCAATCGAGTCAATAAATTTGCATAAACTAACCTCTGTGACGTCATTTGCGGCTTTCTAAGAAGTAACACCAACTAGTTTTGCACTTGTTAGATAGTTTGGTCATGTTAGAATCGAAATCATATTTGTATGTGCGTTATTTTTTGTCAAATACAACATGGTTTGTCGTTCTGAGCACCGTAATTAACCACTTAGGCCTACGGCCTGTGTTGTTAATTCTTATGCGTCAGAACTCCAAACCATGTTTTTTCCGACAATAAACAACGGAAAGACAAGTATTATTTCTGCCACAAGAAGCTCACAAAATATCTCAGAATGTTGTGTGTTGTGTTTGAGTGAGAAGATATGGTACTTTTGCTCTGGGAGCCCAGAATGCAATGTCTGTGATATTATGAATAAATCTGTGATAAGTCAGTTATGCACGAATTACATTGAGGCACTAACTAATGCTATGTCAAATGACCTTAGGTTTGTGTTAGTTCTTGTGCTATGTTGTTTGTTTGTTTATTTCTTTGAGAAGTTCTGTAAAAGGATTCAGCCAGTATAAATTTGTAACTTGATGATAGCCAATTGAATACAGTCAAACCTGCCTTAAGCAGCCAGCCAAGGGAATCACAGAATATGGCTGCTTAGCACAGGTGGCTGCTTAATAGAGGTCAAATGTATAATAAAAACAACTTATTGGGAATATGGAAAATGGCTGCTTAATGGAGGTGACCACTAACACAGGTTTGACTGTAGGTGTGTTTCCAAATTTGGATTGTAGCAATTGGAAAGTAATTGTCAAAATGTAGCCAGTAGGGGGATCGAACCTGCGATCAATGGATCACCAGTCCAGTGTGTTACCACTGGACTACAGATCCGTCTGTACCGTAATAATATTTATAAGTTTGTGTGTATGCATTTACTAGCCCGCTAAGATTCTCTTTTGTCTTCATAATTTTGAAAAGTTGGCCTTAAACGGGTTGAGAGTATAGAGTAAAAATGGTTTATGTATGAGTGCTTTAAACTACTGGTTAATCAAACCAAACCGGTATACCTGAGACCGCCAGTGGGGGAGACTTATACTCTCCCAAGGGACGACAGGGATATATGATATGAACACACGTCAAGCAACACAACAGTCATTGTAGCCAACAAAAACCAAAAAGATACAACACTTATAATGAACTTGTAATCTTCTTTGTAAAACTTTTTAAACATCTTAGATATATTTACTCGCCCAAATGCATGTATGCTGTGGCGAGAATAAATAAACCTAATGAATTGATTGGATGGTTTACGGTAAATCGTGAGACAAGAAATAGGCATATCCTATATTCTACAATTTGCTGTTTTCTCTGCAAATATATTTTCATACAAAATGCTACTCCTAAACCAGCTTATATGTGTAAAATGAATCATGTTAGTTTGTGTTTGTAAGTTGTATTTAGCTAGGAAATATTAAATTAGTCCTAGTAGGCCAGCATACGTGATATATACATTATATTTTAATAGAATTTATTTATGATTGGATTAAATATTTTGCCTGATAATGAACGCAGATAACTGCTCTGTATTACGATGTTATTTATAAATCAATATCCTTCAATGATATTAATGAGTTTCTCAAATGTCAATAAAATGATAAAACAGATATGAAGACACACATGACTATAGCACAACAAACACAGGAAGTGGGTACCCAACTCTAATGACATCGTATGCGTGTGCCTAACCCTAATGACACAGGAAGGAGGGCCGAACCCAAACTAATATCTTAAAACAGAGCTGCTATCTGCACAATTGTGTAAATTGTGTATATTTGAATGATATTATGAAGATGGTTGTTAAATTGTGTATAATACAGTGTTAGCATAATTTGTTATAGTTGATTGTACTTTCTGCATACAAATAATTGTATTTAAAACAAGTGTACGTGTATATTTACATAGTATAAGAAATTAAGAACCATTTGAAGTCTGTTCTACTTTCCCACATAACCTCCCACCTACCCATGGAACCTCCCACCTACTCATGGAACCTCTCACCTACCCATGGAACTTATCCCCAACCCGTGTAACCTCTCCCTTACCCTTGGAACATCTCACATACCCATGGAACATCTCACATACCCATGGAATATCTCACCTACCCATGGAACCTCTCCCCAACCCGTGTAACCTCTCACCTACCCGTGGAATATCTCACATACCCATGGAACATCTCGCCTACCCATGGAACCTACCCATGGAACCTCTCCCCAACTCGTGTAACCTCTCACCTACCCGTGGAATATCTCACCTACCCATGGAACTTATCCCCAACCCGTGTAACCTCTCCCTTACCCTTGGAACATCTCACATACCCATGGAACATCTCACATACCCATGGAATATCTCACCTACCCATGGAACCTCTCCCCAACCCGTGTAACCTCTCACCTACCCGTGGAATATCTCACATACCCATGGAACATCTCGCCTACCCATGGAACCTACCCATGGAACCTCTCCCCAACTCGTGTAACCTCTCACCTACCCGTGGAATATCTCACCTACCCATGGAACTTATCCCCAACCCGTGTAACCTCTCCCTTACCCTTGGAACATCTCACATACCCATGGAACATCTCACATACCCATGGAATATCTCACCTACCCATGGAACCTCTCCCCAACCCGTGTAACCTCTCACCTACCCGTGGAATATCTCACATACCCATGTAACCTCTCACCTACCCGTGGAATATCTCACCTACCCATGGAACATCTCACCTACCCATGGAACCTCTCCCTTACCCTTGGAACATCTCACCTACCCATGGAACATCTCACCTACCCATGGAATATCTCACATACCCATGGAACATCTCCCTTACCCGTGGAATATCTCAACTACCCATGGAACATCTCCGCTACCCGTGGAACATCTCACCTACCCGTGGAACATCTTACCTACCCATGTAACCTCTCACCTACCCGTGGAACATCTCACCTACCCATGGAACCTCTCCCTTACCCGTGGAATATCTCACCTACCCGTGAAATATCTCGCCTGTCCGTGGAATATCTCACCTACCCATGGAACCTCTCACCTACCCGTGGAATATGGAACCTATCCGTGGAAAATCTGGAACCTCCCACCTATTCTTGGAACCTTATAACCTCCCGTCTACCCACGGGTCCTACCCGTGGAATATCCGTCACCAATCTGGAAGTTCCCACCTATTCTTGGAACCTTATAACCTCCCACCTACTCTAGGAACATCACACCAGGTACCCTTGGATCCTACCGCTTACCCGTGGAACATCCGTCAACAGTATGGACTCTCCTGCCTACCTATGGAACCTCCCACTTACCCGTGAAACTACTGTCACCAATATTGTACCGCCCACCTACTTTTGGAACCTCATACCAGGTGTCCTTTGAACATCCAGCCTACCCGTGGAACATGTCACCAATCTGGAACCTCCCACCTAACCATGAAACCTCAAACTTACCAATGGAGTATACCTGCCCATGCAGCCTCCCACCTACCCGTACAATATCTCGCGTACTTTAATTTTGAAGTCAATATTTAAGAATTAATTTCAAGCAGGCACAATCTGCTACTCTAAAGTGCATGTACTCTGTAAATGTAGTACAGATTTCAATAGTTTATACTTTATTAATTTTACAACGATTGCGAAGCAAGTTCTAACAACTTATATTAATCACTCTCGTTGTTGCGGATGAAAGCGTACATGTGGTCATTCGTGTGGGAGGAAACCGGAGTACCCGTAGAAAGCCCACCTGTCCGATCTGGCGACCACCGTACCATCTCACATATTTCCCGGTCCGAGGATCGAACCGGGTTGCATTGGTATGTATGTTACATTAATGTCAAACCCCTCTCGGGGACCTAGACATTTTTCCTGGGCAGGCTTAGCCGACCTAAGCGAGTAACCAGTACTAAGCAATGTGTGTGAGGTGCCTTGCTCAATGACACTACATACGTGGCTTTTCCGAGTATCGAACCCGGGACCCTTCTATTCTAAATCCGACGCTGGACCACGGACGCCACTTGGTGAGAAGCGAGCGCGCTAACCACTGCGCTATTCGGACACCCAACTAGTTCAATACACATGGGGAGAGGGAGGGGGGCATGGCTAATGGGTTGTAGACATACTGCCAATACACCAATACCTGAAAATGCACCAAGCGCAATGCTCCCCCAAAACCTGCTCACAGACCCCAGACTCACATCACTCCATCCTAATACAAATTCCTGGACCCGCCCCCGGATATGAACATTTGTTTGTTTGTTTGTTTGTTTGTTTGTTTGTTTGTTTGTTTGTTTAGGACATATGGCGGCTCTTCAGAAGTAGTTCATGACACCAGGGTAGAAACACCGATCTCAGGCAAGCCAACTGGATAGCTTCCTGACAGAGAATTGGGATTCGAACCTACAAATGTAAGGGGCATGTCACGGATACCCCTTAGCTATTAATAATTGTGTTACGTATCAACACAATACTTTCATGTGTGGCAGAGTTATTTTGACTACAAAGACACAGAATATGACAATTTGACCGTTAACATCTAAGTGTAACATTTCGTTTATTTTCCCTTGTGCAGGTACCTAGAACCGTTTTCCTGGGCATGTTTAACTAATCCACCTAAGCGCTACGTAATGTATGTGGTGTCCTGCTAAAGGACACTACATGCGTACCGTGACCAAGTACCGAACTAGCAACACATCGGTATCCAAGCACTGGACTTTGGATGCTACATTGACATTGAAATCATTAGCTTCGAAGTTGTGCGAGAGAGAGAGTGTGTGTTTTATGTTTATTTATCGTCGCTACCGGTTGCCCATATGAGCGACGCCTCCTGAAAATATTAGTCATTTTAGATTTTTGATACAGACAGAGACCTACCCCATAGTCTCCTCTGGTTCTTTTACGTCTACGGTGTAAATCAGCGACACGAGACCTCGGTTTAAAATCCCATCTGAAAGACTGTTAATTGTATTAGGGTCAGACGGGGGATCGAACACGCGATCCCTGGATTACCAGTCCAACGTGTTAACCACTGGACTACAGATCCGTCTGTTATTTGTCTGTTTCAGTGAGATGACCACTATGATAATATATCAACTGAATCCATTCATGCATGGGTTATGAAGTTTCAAAACGCCAGAAGAATTGACGAGCTCTTTTTTTTAAAGTTCATTTAACATCCGTAAGAAACTGCCAATGTTTTCATATAAAGATACACGGTCTGAGCGGGGCTCGAACTCGTGACCATCAGTGATGATAGGTTACCGTGGTAATTGACGAACTAACGATGTGTATTGTATGTATGTTCCGTTAATGTCAAACCGCTTGCGCGGACCTAGACACGTTTTCCTGGACAGGCTTAGCCAACCTAAGCAGTTTAAGTTTAAACTTTATTTATTTTACAACGATTGCGAAACAAGCTTCAACAACTTATATTAATCACTCTCGTTGGCGCGGATGAAAGCGTATATGTGGTCATTCGTGTGGGAGGAAACCGGAGTACCCGGAGAAAACTCACGTGTCCGATCTGGCGACCACCGTACCATCTCACATTCTTCCCGATCCGAGGATCGAACCCTGGTTGCATTGGTGAGAAGCGAGCGCGCTAACCACTGCGCTAATCGGACAGCCTAATCAGTTAACCAGTATAATTTATACTAAGCAGTGTGTGTGAGAGATGTCTTGCTCAATGACAGTACATACGTGGCCTGACCGAGTATCGAACCTGGGACCATTCAATTCCAAATCATACGCTCTACCAGTGGACCACGACTAAATTTATTTTCAATATACCATCACGCCAATACGGCACATGAGGTTACATAGAACGTGGAAATAAGCAGGTACAAGTTATATACTAGAGGACATAGAAAACGCATACCTACATTATATGATTATTATTACATGAAAAACGAAATACGAAGGATTCCATCACATCACATCTTTATTACAAAACACAGACTGAACAACTAAAAATATTCCAAAATGTTTAAAACTGTGTATTTATATAGTTATTCACTTAAAGTTATTGTTTTTCATGTAAAAACACACTTATCCGAAGTGTGCGTTTTCTTTGTCCTCTAGTATATTGTATAATGTATTTAAATAACGAAACAGCTGTTTATTTGTAAATATATTTTATTTAATCGTGACAACAATTTCTAGAGATGAAGAAGAACGGAAATATGTATTAGATAAATAAGTTCGAAAAATAAAATTTTCAAAAAATGTTTAAAATTATAGTCTATATCAGAAACGATTAAATATCTAAATATCACGCACTTCATTTTGTTTTAGCTTTATGGATCGCTGAGGCAAACTCCCGTTGAATGGCTGTCTTCTCATTGTTCTGTAGGGATGTAGACCCCGTTTCCACATCAGTATTCTCAGTATTGTCTCTGTCTACCCAAGCATTTGTCATGACGTCCTTAATGTCTGGGCGCTCCTTGTAATCATTTTTGAAAAGCCAATTGATAACATTTGTGATCTCTGGTGTGACGTATTTAAATTTTTGCCAGGGAAAGTTCAGACTTTTCTGTTCTTCCAAGACGCCACGGTTTCCTTTACCTTCGTCATATGGCATCTTTCCTGTGATGAAAATGTAGAGGATAACGCCCATTGCCCATATGTCAACTTTCTTCGGATCATAGGGCTCACCACGTAGAATTTCAGGAGATGCATACGATTTTGATCCGCAATATGTCTTGCTGAGTTCTTTCATCGAATGGCTCTTCACAAAACCGAAATCACCGATTTTGATGTTGAAACAGTTATCCAGTAACAGATTTTCAAGCTTTAGATCTCTGTGCGTGATATCTTGATCATGAAGGTACATCACAGCGTTACCAACTTGACGTATCCATATTCTAGCTAAATGTTCTTTGAGAGCTCCTGAACGCTGAATGTAGCGAAGAACATCTCCATTCTCTGCATATTCTAAAATCATGTACACTCTGTGATTGTCCTCAAACATGTCATACATGCGAGCAATATTAGGATGCTTCATTCGCGGCCATATTGATAACTCACGAGGTAGAAATCTTGTTTGAAAGTCTCTTGGAGCTTTGCGTCTATCAATGATTTTTACCGCTGCTTTAGGAAACTCATAATTTTCAAGACAGTATGCGAATTTTACTTTTGAGTAACTACCGGTTCCGAGTGTTTGTTTCACTAACAATCCTCTGTTGGCTATCACGGCACGGTGTGTAGGATGATACTCAACCGTTTCCTTCTTTGTTGAGGATGAATTCTTTACTTCTAAGGCTTCCACTTCAGCTTTCGTGTTTTCTAACTCGATCATCATTGTGGTTTGCCATGACGAGGAATCGTCTCCCATGGCTTTTCTGGGTCGTTTAGAAGGCACCATCGACATTACTCATCGTAGACGCATCATTGTTGAAGGATTTCACATGTAAATGTTACTCAGTTTTAACATAGTGTAAGCTACATCATAAGTTCTACCATTTTGCAAACTAACGATTTCAAAGCGAGATTTGTGTGTACCACAACTGTTGTTTCTGTGTTGTTTGCATCGTGACGTCAATAAACAACTGACTCGTAAAGTTGACGTCTTTGTGTAATCGTCACAATGTAAAACGGCGCGACGTCGTATGAGATACGTTGGTGACAACATGGATACGTTCCATTGAATTTATTTATTTATCATGTAAATCATACAATAATACTTGTAATGTAATGTAATGAGTTATAGAATTAACCCGTGTGCTGTTTCGGAGGAGGAAATGGAACTCAAGAGACGCGGATATTCACTGGGAGCTTCTCTTGGTGAGGGTACCTACGCCAAAGTCAAGAGTGCCTACAGCGAAAAGCTCAAAATGCGGGTAGCGTTGAAAATAATTAACTGCAAGAAAGTTTCAAAAGACTTCAAGGAAAAGTTTTTGCCACGAGAGTTGAAGATTATTACACAGATTGATCATCCCAACCTCGTGAAAATGCACCAGATGATGGAATTCCATAACAAGGTATATACTGGAACAATATTTTTCTGAACAAATATGTTATAATTATTACTATTGCTAAGCGAGGTGGTTGAATTCACGAACCCTGAATTTGAAGTCAAACGTGTTAACCATTTAACTACTAGTCCGCCACGATAATCTATAATCATTTCAAAAATGAAAAGGATCAATTATTGATGCTAACATACGTAGCCGTGCATAAGTCAAACGGGAAGCTTATTGGTTATTAAGTTATAACGACTTGAGTCACTTGAGTGAAAACTTCGGGCTATATGACACACTCTATGTTGGATTGAAACGTTTTGTTTTATTTAAGTTTATTTAACGTAGCTACCTGTTGCCCATTTGAGCGAATGGCAGTTTACCTAACAATACCTTTCCTGTGCAGGGCTCCAGCGGTTAACCAGTACTTTGTGCACCAACCTCCGTAAGAAATTGCCAACCTTTTCATATAAAGAGACACGGTCTGAGCGTGGCTCGAACCCGTGAAGTGATGATAGGTTACAGTGGTATACAATTCAGCGACCATAACCACTCGACCACGGAGGCGGACGATTGAAACCATTGCATCGCCATTGTGACTAAGTAGTTTTCTTATGTATCTAAACAGATATACATCGCCATGGAGCACGCTGGTCATGGGGATTTGCTGGAGTATATCAAGATACGAGGTGCGATCCCCGAAAACAAGGCCAAGCGAATGTTCTACCAGATGGCACATGCTATTAACTATCTGCATAGACAGAACATAGTTCACAGGTATGCATTTCGTATTTACCTCCGTAACATTGTATGCTTATATATCCAGACAGCGTATGTGTAAGCGGTGGGCTCGAACCTGTGCACGAGACTGCCCATACACTCTACCGAGACAGCGTATGTGTAAGCGGTGGGCTCGAACCTGTGCTCGAGACTGCCCATACACTCTACCGAGACAGCGTATGTGTAAGCGGTGGGCTCGAACCTGTGCTCGAGACTGCCCATACACTCTACCGAGACAGCGTATGTGTAAGCCATGGGCTCGAACCTATACTCGAGACTGCCCATACACTACCGAGACAGCGTTTGTGTAAGCGGTGGGCTCGATCCTGTGCTCGAGACTGCCCACTCACTACCGAGACAGCGTTTGTGTAAGCGGTGGGCTCGAATCTGTGCTCGAGACTGCCCATACACTCTACCGAGACAGCGTATGTGTAAGCGGTGGGCTCGAACCTGTGCTCGAGACTACACATACACTCTACCGAGACAGCGTATGTGTAAGTGGTGGACTCGAACCTATACTCGAGACTACCCATACACTACCGAGACAGCGTTTGTGTAAGGCGGTGGGCTCGAACCTGTGCTCGAGACTGCCCATACACTACCGAGACAGCGTATGTGTAAGCGGTGGGCTCGATCCTATATTCGAGACTGCCCATACACTCTACCGAGACAGCGTATGTGTAAGCGGTGGGCTCGAACCTGTGCTCGAGACTGCCCATACACACTACCGAGACAGCGTTTGTGTAAGCGGTGGGCTCGAACCTGTGCTCGAGACTGCCCATACACTACCGAGACAGCGTATGTGTAAGCGGTGGGCTCGAACCTATACTCGAGACTGCACATACACTACCGAGACAGCGTATGTGTAAGCGGTGGGCTCGATCCTGTGCTCGAGACTACCCATACACTACCGAGACAGCGTATGTGTAAGCGGTGGGCTCGAACCTGTGCTCGAGACTGTCCATACACTCTACCGAGACAGCGTATGTGTAAGCGGGTGCTCGAACCTATGCTCGTAACCGTCTGACCCTAATAAAATTAATAGTCTCTCAAATGGGACGCTAAACCAAGGTCTCGTGTCGGTGCTTTACACCGTGCACGTAAACGAACCAGAGGAGATTCTGGAATTGGTCTCTGTCTGTATCATGCACTATCGTCCAAAATCTAAAATAACTAATCTCTTCAGGAGGCGTCGCTCATATGGGCAACCGGTAGCGACGATAACTAAACGTAAAAACAAAAACAGTGTGTATGGGAGTTCACTACAATGTGTTCTACACAGTACATGAACTGTATGGGTTATATTACAACTACTGGCATTGATGGCCATACATGTATGTGTGGTATGCCCTTTGATAGAGTACCTTACTTTTAGCACATTATTTAATTTATTTTACATGGAATTGACATAACAATATTGTGCATGTCGGATATTGCTTTTTGCAGAGATTTAAAGTGTGAAAATCTGTTGCTGGACAACCATAATAATATCAAGATCACTGACTTCGGTTTCGCTCGTCATTTCAACAACGGGGACGTCAGCAAAACATTCTGCGGAAGCGCGGCTTATGCGGCACCGGAAATACTTAGCGGGCAGCCGTACCATCTACCCCTGCACGACGCATGGGCCATGGGAATCATCCTGTTTATCATGGTAAGTGTTCCAAATTCGGCTACTCTTGGATACCGAAAATAAAATCCCTTATTATCACCTGACTACAATATAAAGCCCCATTATGCGTTTATTATTTTTCATTTTTCAATAATAAATTAATTCGATAAAAATTAAATTTGGAAAATATGGCCACAAACGAACCTTTTTTTTTAACAAAATCACCAATATCTGGTAAATAAATGGTGGTTTAATAAAGCTAACACAAGGATAAATTTGCATATTAATTATAGTATTATTTTTCCAACTGAAGAAAGAAACGCAATAAGAGACTTTAATTACATATGGAGCAAATATGTTATATATATACATGTATTTAAGTCCCAACGCTGGCTTGCGTCCAACCAAATATCGTTCCAATCTTCTACGTAACTCCAGAGTTATCACCCATTAATTGCTGAAAAAATATCCATCCGAGCAATTATTTTGAAAATGGACGATGGCATTTAATTATATTTGGTACACATATGTATATGCATCTTAATAACGGTGTGTGTCCAATTAAATAGTGTAACACCTCCCTCCCTCCCTCCCTCCTTCCTCCCCCCCCCCGTCAGTAACTCCGTGGTTATACCCTAAGTAGCGCAGACTGATTGCCCTTGAAATCCTAAATAATGTTCGCCCGTGTACTGTACGTGTATTTATTTTAGCGGACTTCTAATTTTAGCGCTATTAGCGGGTGTCGACAGCATGCTGATTCATGATTACGCTAATATAAATTCCATTCCATAATTCCTATTTTTGATGTTACAAAGCTGTAATTTTAATAAACGTAAAGCAAACATTACGTATTTATTGTGTAAATATCTTGAACGTTGGTTTTGAATTCAATCAAAGTTGGAACAAATATTATCATCATGATTTGTGTAATCAGATACGCTCTTCAATCCCTTCAGCGTGTCATGACGTGGATTTCTAAAAATGCTAATCTTATTATTACTTCCTATATATCCGTAAGTAGCATCCCATTGTGCCCATGCAGAAGGATAATGTTTAATGTTGCTAACACTTGTGGTCCAAGCCATTTACCTCAACATATATTGACATTTCTCGTGCAACAATGCGCCATAAATCGTACATCATGCATAAATATACAAGTGTGTTCGTCGATTTGTATTGTACATTGCGTATATAGAATGCAATAACACATGATTAAACTAAACTACATATGTTCAATGCGCTCATGTAATATTTCAATGCGCTCATGCCAAGTTTCAACTTATTCCTGCAAATATTCAACTCGCTCCTGCAAAGGTTCAATGAGCTCGTGCAACATTTCAACTAGCTCATACAAAGGTTCAACGAGCTCGTGCAACATTTCAACTCGCTACTACAAATGTTCAACGAGCTCGTGCAATGGTTCAACGAGTTCTTGCACGTGTCCAGCACACTCTTACCAGCGTCCAATGCGCTCTAGCAAAGGTTCAATGCACTCCTTCAAATATCCAACACACTCCTGCAAAATGTTAACGCACTCCTCCAAATATCCAATACACTCCTGCACAATGCTAACGCACTCCTCAAAATATCCAATACAATCCTGCACAATGTTAACGCACTCCTCCAAATAGCCAACACACTCCTGCACAATGTCAACGGACTCCCCCAAATGTTCAACACACTCCTACACAATGTTAACGCTCTCCTCCAAATGTTCAACGCACACATGCACAATGTTAACACACTCCTGCAAATATCCAACACACTCCTACACAATGTTAACGCACTCCTCCAAATGTTCAACACACTCCTGCACAATGTTAGCGCACTCCTCCAAATGTTCAACGCACACATGCACAATGTTAACACACTCCTGCAAATATCCAACACACTCCTACACAATGTTAACGCACTCCCCCAAATGTTCAACACACTCCTGCACAATGTTAGCGCACTTCTCCAACTGTTCAACACACTCCTGCACAATGCTGGCGCACTCCTCCAAATGTTCAACACACTCATGCACAATGTCAACGCACTCCTCCAAATGTTCAACACACTCCTGCACAGTGTTAGCGCACTCCTCCAAATGTTCAACACACTCCTGCACAATGTTAACGCACTCCTCCAAATGTTCAACACACTCCTGCACAATGTCAACGCACTCCTCCAAATGTTCAACACACTCCTGCACAGTGTTAGCGCACTCCTCCAAATGTTCAACACACTCATGCACAATGTTAATGCACTCCTCCAAATGTTCAACGCACGCCTGCACAATGTTAGCGCACTCCTCCAAATGTTCAACGCACTCCTGCACAATGTTAGCGCACTCCTCCAAATGTTCAACGCAATCATATTTGAACTCTTTCATCTCTTGGGGCATTAATAAATTACCAGTCTCACTAATAACTGTAATATTCATAATTATTAATATCCTGCTATTCGTTTGAATCGATGAAAATGATTTGTTTCGATCTTGGTTTTCATGTCTACCATTTGTTCACCTGTGTGTGCTTTGCGTTTATTTATCTCGCTACCGGTTGCCCATATGAGCGACGCCTCCTGAAGAGATTAGTCATTTTATAATTGTTGGAGGATAGTGCAATGATACAGACAGATATCCACTCCAGAGTCCCCTCTGGTTCTTTTACGTACACGATGTACAGCACCGACACGAGACCTCGGTTTAAAATCCCATTTGAAAGAATGTTAATTTTATTAGAGTTAGACGGGGGATCGAACCTGAACACCGCGACTTTTAATGTAAACTCTTTGCACGCTAGCGATGGATATAACAGTCAACTATGTCATGGATGGAATTGCATTACAATTGTGCCGTTACATTTCTAATGAAAATTCATGTCATATTGCCAGAGTTTTCAGATACAAATAAGAAAAACGCATTAATGACTTGTCTGCTTCCCTGGCTGATTAGTTATGATCGTTGGCTTCAAATATCTTGCCCCTCGCCGTTGTAGGTCCTAATCCCACTGGGAAATTCGTTCAGGTGAGGAAGCTGTCCAGTTGGCTTGTGGTAGGTTGATGGTTCTACCCGTGTGCCCGCCCGTGCCTAAAATACTTCTCGGATGGGCATCCGAGGTATTCCTCCGCCCTAATAGATGGAAAGCTGGTGGTACAATTATTTGAACTATTAATAGCTTTTATTGTACCCAGCATTACTATCAATCTCACCACTAGCGTCTGGAAACGAACACATATAATATATTTTGCAGGTGTGTGGCTCGATGCCTTATGATGACTCGAACATCAAGAAAATGTTGAAGGATCAGCTGGCAAAGAAGGTGGCCTTTACAAAATCCAAAAACATCTCCGACGTGTGCAAAGGTCTGGTGAATAGCATTCTGGACGTGAACAGAACAAGGCGCCCGACTATTCGACAGATATTGGGTCATCAGTGGTTGGCCAATAGTACACCAACTTCCAAGAGCACATGAACTTTTGTTTTCGCAATGCAAATAAAATGTTTTATTGGAATAATAATTATTTTGAAATAAAAAATGTCAACTTTCGTATTGATTAGTTGTGGCTGTATTCTGATAATCAATGGTTATTTGCTGAAGTAAAAACCGGCAATATAATTAATAGTTGCGGTACATGAAACATCATGTGCGTAGTTTACTATAGAACGGCACGGCTTAGCCTACGCTTTTGTTTTCATGGGCGTAGTTTGCTATAGAGAACGACACGGCTTAGCCTACGCTTTTGTTTACGAAACATGATCGGATAAAATAGAAATGCCGCAACTTCAATAAAGAACGGTGCCAACGAATGGGCTATATTATAAAATAGCAAAAGGAATATGCTTACATTTTGTCCCGATTTTTGTTGAATTCTTGTAAACAGTATGTATTGTATACGGGGAACAGATAGTCAGACCCAACGATCGGCGAACAATGGGCTCCCAACGGCTATTCCAACCGTACACCAACATGACAGTGTACAAGCAGTCCTTCTTCCCGAGAACCATGCATGACTGGAACAAGCTGCCAACAAGCATCGCTGACACATAGGACATCGAGGTCTCCAATGCTGCCCTCCATGCACAGGTAGCAACCCTTCCTCTGTCCTCTAACTAGTGGGTGTACATTGTTTTAATTGTATATATACGGAACGTTTTAGCGTGTACATTCCAGTCATGGATTTCTGTCCTTAAAAGGGAAGAAGAAGGAACAATTTCAACAAGATGACATCTAGACATATTAACCAAATTAATTCGGCTGATTCTTTCAAATTCATAGACCGCCGCTCATAGTTTTGTTCGCTCACTCATTCTGTGCCCCCCCCCCCCCATACCTTGTACGTAGTATTGGGTATGAAACTGCACTATATATGTACGGAACATATATGTATGTATATGTCTGACTACATTGTCCTTAACGGAACTCCGTAGTATTAAGTACGGAAATGCAATAGACATATACTCATATGTCTGACTACATTGGTCTTAACTTAAATCCGTAGTATTGATTACGCAACTACACAATATATGTACTTATATATCTGACTACTTTGGTCTTAACTTAAATCCGTAGTATTGATTACGCAACTACACTATATATGTACTTATATATCTGACTACGTTGGCCGTAACGGAACGCCGTAGTATTGAGTACGAAACTACACTATATATGTACTTATATATCTGACTACGTTGGCCGTAACGGAACGCCGTAGTATTGAGTACGAAACTACACTATATATGTACTTATATATCTGACTACGTTGGTCTTAACTTAAATCCGTAGTATTGATTACGCAACTACACTATATATGTACTTATATATCTGACTACGTTGGTCTTAACTTGAAACTGCACTATATATGTACGGAACATATATGTATGTATATGTCTGACTACGTTGGCCGTAACGGAACCCCGTAGTATTGAGTACGAAACTGCACTATACATATACTGATATGTCTGACTACGTTGGCCGTAACGGAACTCCGTAGTATTGAGTACGAAACTGCACTAGATATATATATATATATACACTGAACCGAATTTCTAAACGTCCGCCTAATAAATTGTGAGTTTAGGGTAACGGGTCTGTGTATTAGTCCAAATATTGGTAGTCTATTGTTATCCACCATATCTATCAATGTACTCTAAGAAAACACCAATTTATTGTCATGGCTGACCAAGCGGAACGGAAGGTTGGAATCCTAAGTGTTGGCATGAGGACCACGTGCACGGCATGGTAAGTGCTCAATTTGATTGCAATTTATTCTATGTGCGACCCGTAACCGAAAAAAACAGAAAATATGGCGAGAATGACCATTGAGGAAAGCGGGAGAGCCGTCGGTATGCTTGATACAGGCACTTCTATCAGACAGGTATGTTCAGCGTTGTAATTAAATTCGATATTTCAAGTACATTTTGTAATGAATCATACAATGTCATATTTTAATATCATTCTAAATCATTTCCATCGTGTTTCCAGGTTGCACGACTTTTCAACAGACGGCATTCTACTATGGTCTTTACTTGTTGATTGTCTTCAACTGTTATACATCAGGTGGACGTTTAGAAATTCGGTTCAGTGTATACTTATATGTCTGACTACGTTGGCCGTAACGGATCTCCGTAGTATTGATTACGCAACGAAACTGCACTATTACAGGGAAGACATAGTTAGTAGTGTTAGTTTATTACTGTGTAGAGGTCAGCTTTGCAAAATGAATGGAAAGGACGGTGATCGTTTATCTATAAAACCTGGAGAATCGTATTATTCTAATTTTTTCAAGTACAACAATGGAATATTATTGTGTGAAAACATCGTGGTTAATGAGATTAAAACCTGGCTGAAAGATTATGGTCTATCTCGTGTTTCTCCGGTATTCGTATACAGCAAAGGTCAAATCGAGACGAATGTTAATTCCTATCAGAATGCATTAAAGAAATTGAAAAGGAAAACGAAGTTGAACTACGCCGTGAAGGCAAACATGAACCCAAATTTAGTGAGAATAATGAAAACTCTCGGGTGCTCGCTGACTCTAGTTAGTGGGTTCGAGCTTGAGTTGGCGATAAAACTAGGTTTCGAGCCAGAGGACATTGTCCTGAATGGCAATGGAAAGGAGCTGTGGGAGATCGAACTGGCTATTGCCAGTGGCTGTATGCTTAACATTGACAGCTTCTTCAACGTGAAGCAGACGATCGAAATATGCAAACGACTTAAGAAGCAAACACGAGTACTGTTGCGTGTGAATCCGAATATTGACGCGGTAAGTGCATGCACAGTGTGAGAGTATATATTATGTGGTATCTATGCAAATCTGGTCACGTTTTTTTCTCTTACGGTTCGAGGTGACAGTCTGCTTCACATTTCATTGCAATAACCTGAAATACAGGCGTTTTTCCAAACACAAAGTTAGTAACATGATACGTATATGATATTGGCTGTCCGATTAGCGCAGTGGTTAGCGCGCTCGCTTCTCACCAATGCAACCTGGGTTCGATCCTCGGACCGGGAAGTATGTGAGATGGTACGGTGGTCGCCAGATCGGACAGGTGGGTTTTCTCCGGGTACTCCGGTTTCCTCCCACACGAATGACCACATATACACTTTTCATCCGCGCCAACGAGAGTGATTAATATAAGTTGTTGAAACTTGCTTCGCAATCGTTGTAAAATAAATAAAGTTTAATCTTTTTAAACGTATTAGAAAGTATTCAAACTCATGTACGAGAACTACTACGACTACGACCCAGACCGTACGACTTTCATTTAAAGTCCGGATAATGTTATGATCGACAGCTGTATATTACCCGTATTCTGATCACGAACGGGGACACTCTTAATGAGGATGGTTTACTATCTTTGGTTTACATAACTCGCCTTGTTTACGGATAACGCCGGTATTACAAGTTATCGTATCTCATGTAGTCGCTTGGTGTCACCACGAACCTTAAGATCTTATGCAGAAAACATTACAGAGCATATAATTTAATGATACATGTAATGATATCCGGAATGTAGGGCAGTATTACGATGATATGGTGGCCGAGTTATGTCATTGTTATCCTGTCGTATTTTCGCTTCAACGTCGGTGTAAATGGCGTAATACAAACATATCAAAGCCTGCCACCCCGCTGCCAGTATGCCGCCCCGCGGTCACCCCAAGGTCACTCCGCTACCGCCGTATACATTGCAGGTGAATCGCCAAACAGGTCAATATGAGCATTAAATCAACAGTATAGATGACAACAATGGTAGCCTTCGTGGATTTGGGACTTTAGCGAGTTTAACCACTCGACCACGGAATCGCACTAACAACTACGGTTATATAGCGACTTTAACCACTCGACCACGGAATCGCACTAACAACTACGGTTATATAGCGAGTTTAACCACTCGACCACGGAATCGCACTAACAACTACGGTTATATAGCGACTTGCCAGCTTTAAATGTTGGAGAAAGACCCACCGCCATCCTAGCATTGGTTGAGGCACGGGCGGTTACCCGTGTAGACCCACCGCCATCCTAGCATTGGTTGAGGCACGGGCGGTTACCCGTGTAGACCCACCGCCATCCTAGCATTGGTTGAGGCACGGGCGGTTACCCGTGTAGACCCACCGCCATCCTAGCATTGGTTGAGGCACGGGCGGTTACCCGTGTAGACCCACCGCCATCCTAGCATTGGTTGAGGCACGGGCGGTTACCCGTGTAGACCCACCGCCATCCTAGCATTGGTTGAGGCACGGGCGGGCACCCGTGTAGACCCACCGCCATCCTAGCATTGGTTGAGGCACGGGCGGGCACCCGTGTAGAACAACTGATCGTCCACAAGCTAAATAGCTTCCTCACATTAAACAAGTCCACATCCCCAGTGTAATTCGAATCTATATATTGGTAATGGGACAGTGATTTGAAATCAACGACATTAACGAGGCCCCAGTCACACCAACCATCTGCACGTCATCCAGGTGACATGTCTATTCACAAACAGTTCCGGACGAGAAATCACAAATATTGTTTTGGAATGGTCGCCAGTGTCGCCAATGGTCGTGGAAAGAATTACCATAAGCGTTTAGCTTTCAGTTCAATCCACTAACGATATAAATGTATGTTTCTGTATATTTCTCAATGTATATTACATGTATCCTGATAAATAAATATGTTTAAACCAATGGTCGCCATGTACCTGCGATTTGGGATTGGAATGGTCTCATGATCCCATGTACTAATCGCCCCCCCCCCCGAGTACATATACCAACTTTATAAACATTGACCAAGCTGTTTAAGAGCGAATGTCGCTTGAAGAACTTGCGGACATACATAATCTATATATTATGGCAGACGTCGGACGCCTCGCCTGCTACTAATTACTATTAATAGCTAAGTTTGATAATGGCATAGAACCACCAGTCACAAATTAATAATATTAACAGTCTATCGGATTGGACTATAAACCGAGGTGGCATGTATCGGTGCTATATATACATGTCGTGTAAACGAACAAGTGCTTTCAGGCGGATCTGTAGCCCAGTGGTAATACGCCGTGCAAAGAGATTACATTAAAAGTCGAGGTGAAAAATTTAGGTTCGATCCCCCGTCAGACTCTAATAAAATTAACAGTCTTTCAAATGGGACTTTAAACCGAGGTCTCGTGTCGGTGCTTTACATCGTGCACCAAAAGAACCAGAGGAAACTCTGGAATAGGTCTGTCTGTATCATTGCACTATCCTCCAACAATCTAAAATGACTAATCTCTTCAGGAGGCGTCGCTCATATGGGCAACCGGTAGCGACGATAAATAAACATAAAACATACACACACACAGAACAAGTGCTATTTCTGGAATTGGAGCGTCGTCTTCTGCATCTTGCACTAGAGACCAAACATGTTTTTGTTTGTTTGTTTGTTCGGATTTTACGCCTGCATCAGAACCATTTTGCACTATATCGCCGGCGGATAATTGACCTAACAACACCTTTTCTGGGCAGGCGCCAGCGGTTAGCCAGTTCTTGGCGCACCAACCTCCGTAAACAATAAAATAACTAATAAACTTCTGGGGGAGTCGCATCGATTAACCAGGGGGGTATAAATAAACGTCTCAGCATGT
This sequence comes from Archivesica marissinica, assembly GCA_014843695.1. Lineage (NCBI taxonomy): Eukaryota > Metazoa > Mollusca > Bivalvia > Venerida > Vesicomyidae > Archivesica > Archivesica marissinica. Next base: position 76,524,053 of record CM026404.1, read on the forward strand.
CACGTGATCATGGCGGATAGTTGTTTTTCGTGCACGGGACATGAATATGTAGAGTTTTTGGACTATCTATATGTGAATTATTAGAGTTCAAAACAGTTTAAAATATGTGTATAAAAATAGATATTTCACGATAACGTTTCGCCTCAGTGGACACATATACACATGTACTAGCAGTATATATATATCTACTACTAAATAACTTCTCACATACAGCTTGGTGCAAAAAAACAGTCACATATCTATCTATCTTCCTCTAATGTCGAACCCCTCGCGGGGACGTAGACATGTTGCGCGTCAAAAACCGCAAAGAAGTTAAAAGTATGAGTAGTTAAAAGTATAATTTAAGAAGGTGTGAAAATAAGTTGTGGTAAAAGTTTAAAAGCATATGTCAGAGGCTCAGACAAATTCGACACCTGTACCTAGTACAAGGAAAACGCGTTATTTATCTTCACCTTTCGAACATTTTGATTCCAAGAAGACACGATCTTTCTCACAAATAATGGACTGCGAATCCAGGGAATCCGGATGTATCTTTTGGTCAAACGGATTTGGACAAAATAGCTGAGGTGCTAAAATCGTCTTTCAAAACAGAAATAATGGAACTAGTGAAAGAGGCTGTTGGCTCATCTGTTAACGTAATTATTGATGGTGTTCTATCAGGGCTTCAAGAAAAAGTTAAATCTCTCGAAACTGACAACTTGAAACTGAAAATTCTGAATTGAGAACAAGTATAAATAAGCTGAACTTTGCTGCCGACTCTGCTGAACAATATAGTCGCAGGAATAATATCCGAATTACTGGAATTCCAGAATCCATAGATGAAAATACTGACCAAGTTGTACTTGATACTTGTCAAACGTTAAATGTCGGTATGAATATATCAGAAATTGACCGGTGTCACCGAGTGAGGATACGCAATGAGACCGGAGGTCCAAGACCCATCATTGTCAAGTTTATATCGTACCGAGTTCGTCAGCGCATGTATAAAGCGAGGGCCCTTCTCAAATCCAAAGGACAAACTAGGACATTTATAGTGCCAGACTGTTGGTGAAAAGGGAGAAAATAGACAGTTGCTGGACTTATGATGGTGTAGTGTTGGTAAAAGACAAAACTCAGAGGATACATCGCATAACAAGCAGTGATGAACTTATATCTTTTGAAAACTAGTAACTCAATGGTATGGCCAATACTTATGGCGCAAACTGTATTGCATAAAAATTTGATCGGTATTGATTGATATTATCATTCACATTTTGTAACGGTTCATGTGTTACAATGCATAGTGTGGGAATGATTAGCTGACGAACATGTTTTGCTACTATAAAATAAGCTGCGGACCGCGCAATCATTAACTTCGCAGGTTCGATCCCCCGTCTGACCCTAATAAAATTAACAGTCTCAGATGGGACGTTAAACCGAGGTCTCGTGTCGGTGCTTTACACCGTGCACGTAAAAGAACCAGAGGAGACTCTGGAATGGGTCTCTCTCTGTATCATTGCACTATCCTCCAAAAATCTAAAATAACTAATCTCTTCATGAGGCGTCGCTCATATGGGCAACCGGTAGCGACGATAAATAAACGTAAAACACACACACACAATCATTAACTGTTATTTAGTTGTCGGCTATTTGTTCCCGCATTATACATTGTACTGTCCAGTGGAGTATAATGATCTCTAATCCATCACATAAGTATATGCTCATAACTTTTATTACAGAAACAACTTCAATATAAAATGTACCGTCATAGTTTGCATGTATTGAGCAAATCAGTGAATGCACTTATTTTTCGAAATTTTTATAATTACTTTTCATCAACATTCCAGTAAAACCTTAGTACAACTAGTTATCATAACCATTATGACGTAGGGCGTAACTAAGTTAAAAGCTCAATTCACATTCGTTCATGATTACAAACTGTAAATTATCCATAGCTGTAAATAACGGGATAATACTGTCATAGTGTTGCATACTCTGCACGAGCATTGTACATTGTATATATATGGGTAAATTATAGCAGTGATGTAAGACATTCAGTAATGTAAATGTACCAGATATTCCCCTAGACAGGCAAGAAGTATCCGTTTAAATGGTAAACAGGGTCTGTGTCATACGACTGTGTCATACGACTGTGTCATATGTAAGCCAACTCGTATACATTTGTATTTAGTTCAAACTTGAATTTGCAACTAATTATATCGTATTCTGTACACGAACATGTTTTGCTACTATAAATAAGCTGCGGATCGCGCAATCATTAACTGTTATTTAGTTGTCGGCTATTTGTTCCCGCATTATACATTGTACTGTCCAGCGGAGTATAATGATCTCTAATCCATCGCATAAGTATCACGTAACAACTGAGTTACCACTAACATACGCTATGTGAGCATTTTAATTATATGTATGTGAAACTTTCAAATTGTGTGTCGGACAGTGTTTGTTCTGGGGAAGGTGTCACGTGTGTAGCAGGGGCTTCATAGATGTGGATAGACACAATCACCGGACCATCTACACTCTGATACACCTACTTGAATAGGCATTCTTTTCGACACATTTTTTCGAATGCATTTTGCAAAGATGTTTATAGGAATTGTATATAGAACGTGAAGTGTTGATATTCTGTATATATTTGTGGATAGACACAATCACTGGACCAGCTACACTCTGATACACCTACTTGAATAGGCATTCTTTTCGACACATGTTTCGAATGCAATTTTGCAAACATGTTTATATGAATTGTATATAGAACGTGAAGTGTTGATATTCTGTATATATTTCTTGGTATTATTTTGTTGTCAGAAATAGGTTAATAATCACTCCACAGCGGACATAAGTAGTATTCAGTAGAGCATATATAATAATTTAATAAGTATGATACTGATATATTTATGATTATTGGTTAATATGTGATAACAACAACGTATATAATATGTGTTGCTAACGCTATTACATATATGAAATTACGCTACAAACGCACGACATATATACACATGTATACTCGCGAAATGTGTGTTAATTAGAGCTTAGTTTTAATTTATGTAAGTGTATTACATCACGTATTGTGGTTGCCTTAAGACATAATCAGATTATATTACTGATTACGTATTTTCCCAGTCGATTGCATAATACACTTGGGATAACCAACCTCGCTGATTAAGCAAACATCAGTTATGTAATATCAGTTTCTATACATACATTATGTACATTTCTCTTAACAAAGTCAGTTCTTTTTGTATTGTTCGTAACATTCTTCCAAAGTCTTATTTTTACCGATGTTTTGTAGTTACTACTTTTTGCGCTCTTTTGTCTTCTTCGTGCTTTCTTTTTTTTACTTTGTCTTAAAGATGAACACACCCACCTCTGATTCTCCCATATGGGCATCGACACCAACACGTTTATTACCAGTACACTGCTATCCTCTCATGTTGGCCACACTAATGTTTATGTTTCTACTATTTACAATAACATGATACTTAAAATGAAATCAATGGCCATCCTGAGAGTTTTCCATCTACAACTCAAGTTTAGGTTTCTCCTAAGTTTAATAATGCTGCTCAATTCGATCTGTAACTGTTGTTTCCCTTTTGTCATTAGTTCCACTATTCGTGAACATGAAGTGATATTTAACAATATGTCACTTCCGTTGAACCGTCGCAGACATACGGTTAGTAATAACCAACTTAGTAGCATGCAGTTTTCCCTTTATTCTATTATCCTCATCGCAATGTTATTTGTAGCCGTCCAGTTCTGGAATATATCTTGTATTATACTGCTGTCATGAGACGTTCATCAAAACCCCGGACCCTTGTCGAATGACTCTAGAACATCGTCTATGTCTTCTATATCTTCCGGTAGTAGCTGTATTGATCTTTCAAAGCATCTCTCATTCGTCCACTACAATGTACAAAGTATTTTTCCAAAGTTAGATTTACTGTACACTGAATTAAATGATTTCGATATCCTAGCATTTTCCGAAACATGGTTGGGACCGCATATCCAAACTAATGATTTAATGCTTCCTTCGTTTTCAAATCCTGAGAGAAAAGATCGTACTGATAAGTATGGCGGTGTAATTCTTTATGTTAAGGAGAACATACATTACAAAAGGAGACCCGATCTCGAAATCAATGGTGTAGAATGTATTTGGATTGAAGTTATGCATTGCAGTAAACATGATGATGATGATTCCGTTTATTTACCCTCGCCACCGGTAAACCATGTGGGCGAGCTGCAGTAAACATATCCTCTTTGGTACATTTTATAGGCCCCCGAATACTAAAGTTTTGCGACACTCAATGATTTTCGACTACATTCACCTTGCTTTTGATACGGGGATAGGAAATATCATAATAACTGGTGACTTTAATCTCAATGTATCAGATGTAATATCTTCTAGAAAGGTGAATACAATATGTGAGCAGTTTTCCTTGTATCAGGTAATCGATGCACCAACACATTTCACAGAGTCATCTTTTTCCACAATTGACCTTATGTTTGTGTCGCAGACCGCCGGCGAGCACTAAGGGCGTGGGGGTCGAGATCGACAAAGAAAGAGGAAAACTATTTTATTAATGTCTACTGCACTTTATTCCTCGCAATATAGCCATCGTTTCTCTCTCCGTCTCTATCTATCCCTCTCTATCTCTCTATCTCTATATCTCGATATCTCTATCTCTCGATATCTCTATCTGAAACCAATATATACAAATATACAGTTTCATACTTATATACATCACATAATTAACAATCATATAAGTTATACCATATCATCAGACATATATAATGACGACAATTGCATTGACGAATTTAAGAAATACAATATACGATGGTGTAGTTTAAGTTAGACAATGAAAATCAAGTCTTTACATCTGATCGATATTTCTCAAAAACTAACAGGTTATCAGTCAATGTACATGAATAATATATTATCGGGATGGTAGTCAAAAAGAGTAGCAATAGTTACCTGAAGGTATATATATATATTCCTACATAATATGGTTTATTTGTAGCACATAATTAATGGCGTCTTGTTTATGTTTTGTGAAAATGGCGGATGTCTCATGCAGTGATTGGTTAGTAAAGAGCACGTGCTTAAATATTGTCACGTGTCAGGTCAAATGTACGTGTCACTTATTATAACTATTGGTCCAAGGGAAATAACTAAAACTATACTACACTGTACTACATATGCTACGTTACAAACTAACTGAAGGTGTTACAACGTTTTCAACTCACTGCTTCAAATAGGGGCAAAAATGACAAGCGAATATATGTGTTCAAAGAGTTTGTATTTATTAACAACAATTGCACCCTATGACATATTCCCCCCAGTTGGAAAAATGTCGTCTCGACATTTTCAAATATTTCAATACCTGAAAACGAAATTATTAAGTATTAATACATGTAAACATTTCTTCAAGTATTTACATGTAACACGAAATTACATAAGTATACCTGAAATTAGAAGTATGCCAACACAATATCATTTCAAGTTTTTATAAATACATGTAGACAGGAAGTTCCATATACCTGAAATGTATACAAAATAATATTAATATGACAACACATACATATGGATGAGCATTCGTCCAAAAGTGACAAATGAATATGTGTGTCAATAACTGCTCTATTTACTTACACATGTCACTAACTGACAACACAATATGTGACGACAACACTCATGGCTAATAGACGTATTTGACGTATGCGTGAATTACCCGAATATAACACTAATGTTACATTACATTAGTGATACCTAATAAATGTGTAAAAACATATATATACAATGTAAGCTCATACGTCTGTGCTATAACTATGTTGCACTTATAATCTCCAGTTTTCAGACTGTTGCCATCTAGGAATTTTGATTTCTCTACGTGATCTCCTAGGTACCTGTACACCCGTGTCATCACCGGAATCGTCGTCTGTTGCACTGGTTGTTATGTGAGAGTCACGTCTACGGTGTGGAATAACGTATCGTTGTACCGCCTCTGTATCTGGTGCTGGTTCTGAAGCAACTCCTAACGGAAGTAGCAAGTTCCTATGGAGACGTCGTATTCTCCTGGCGTTGGGCACATTCTTTTTCACGTCAAATACAGGTTGGTCTGGGAATGGCTGATTGACGACGATATATGGTTCTTGCTCCCACCTGTCTGCAATCTTCTTCTTTCCGCGGATGGACACGTTCCGAACAAGAACCAAATCACTTGGTTGAATGGTTGCAGCTCTCGCCTTGGTATCATAATACCGTTTGTTGACATCTGCTGTCATTAGGGCAGTGTCCTTCGCTTTCCGATATGCGGTTGTCAATCTTTCCCGGAGCTTCCTGACGTACTCATTCTTGGATTTCGCACTGATATCATCAGTGTTCAACCCAAGAAGAGCGTCGACTGCTAACTTGGGTTGTCTGCCGAACATCAAATAATACGGTGAAAAACCTGTACTTGGGTGAGATGTAACGTTATATGCATGCACAAGGGGACCAACGTGAGATTTCCAATCAGCTTTCTTCTCTTCCTCAAGAGTACCAAGCATCTTTAGCAGGGTTTGATTAAACCTCTCCACCATACCGTTGCCCATAGCATGATATGGTGTGGTACGAGATTTAATTACACCTGCTAACTGACAAAGCTCCTTGATGAGCGAAGACTCGAAATTAGCCCCTTGATCACTATGGATTCTGGTAGGAAATCCATAATGAACAATAAACTTTTCGAACAATACTTTAGCAGTGGTTTTCGCAGTTTGATTGGTCGTTGTTTCAAATAGAAACATTATTTACTCAAGTTGAGTTGGTGATCCCTTTCTCTTGCAGGACGTGAGATATCACTGCCCTATTTATGGTCTTCTTAACTTGAAAAAGCCAAAACGTTCATGCTTTTATCGCCATGTTTGGATATTCGACAGAGGAAATTACGCACTACTTAGGCAAATGGCATCTGATTTCGAATGGGACTCTTTGAAAAATGCTGATATTAATGTTTATGCTAGAAATATTTCTGATAAAATCATTGCTATTTCTAAGGAATGTATTCCCAACAGGAGAGTTTTAGTAAGGGAAAATGATACAATCTGGTTCACGAATGAATTGAGAAATCTAATCAGAAAGCGTAGACGACTATATAGAAAGGCAAGGCAAGCCGATTCTGCATACCATTGGGAGAGATTTCGCAAGCTAAGAAACTCAATAACCTCTAAACTTCGAGAGACAAAGAAACAGCACTTTGATGATCTAGCTGAACGGGTACAATCTGGAAATCAAAATTCAAAGAACTGGTGGTCTTGTCTTAAATCATTCATTAAACCTACTACGTCTTCTTCAATACCTCCTCTTGTTTCAGGAGATAATATCATTTACGATGACATTGAAAAGGCCAATCTTTTAAATGATTATTTTACTGATCAAACGCGAATTGATGAAACCTTTGCCCCTCCGCTTCCTGAATTACCCATCATTGATTATCCGCAACTACATGATATTATTATTACTGCTGAAGAAGTAGAGTTTGTATTAAAGTCACTCACCCTTGGAAAAGCGGTTGGCCCTGATGGAATCAATAATCGCTTACTTCGTGAACTTTCTTCTGAACTAAGCAATCCACTATGTTCACTTTTCAACTACTCAATTCACATTTCTATAGTACCTGATATATGGAAAGATGCAAATGTTACTCCACTATTCAAATCTGGTGATCGTTCTCTAGTTAACAATTATCGTCCAATATCGCTCATAAGTAATTTAAATAAAGTAATTGAAAGAATTGTATTTAAACACACTTTCAACTTTCTACATGCCAATAACATCCTTACTCCTTTACAGTCTGGATTCGTCCCGGGTGACTCCACCATTAATCAATTAACTTATATGCATAATGTTTTCGCACAGGCAATTGACTCCGGTAAAGAAGTCAGAGCGATCTTCTGTGACATCAGTAAGGCCTTTGATCGTGTCTGGCACAAAGGGTTATTATTTACACTTAACTCAATCGGTATTTCTGGATCCTTGCTATCCTGGTTATCGTCTTATCTGCGTAGCAGAAAACAACGTATGGTTCTCCCCGGTTGTAAATCTTCGGATAATTTTCTCACTGCTGGTGTGCCACAAGGATCAATTCTAGGACCTCTTCTTTTCCTTATTTATATTAACGACATTGTTCGAGTTATTCAAGCTAATATTAGACTTTATGCTGATGACACCAGTCTATACATTGTTGTTGAAAATCCAGTTACGGCTTCTGCTATCCTTACCTCTGATCTCCACACAATATATTCATGGGCTTCAAAATGACTTGTAAAGTTCAATCCTACTAAAACTGAATCCTTACTGATATCACGTAAACACCAAAGAAATAATTATCACCCTCCACTTCAAATGCAAACTCAACAGATAACAGAAGTCCGGCATCATAAGCACCTAGGTGTGCATCTGTCACATGATCTTCGCTGGTCCACACATAGAATACATGAAAACTAAAGTATGGAAAAGGATAAATATAATGAAAAAATTAAAATTCCAACTCTATAGAAGGTCATTAGAGATAATATATCTAACATTTATACGACCGATTCTCGAGTATGGTGATATTCTATTTGACAACTGTACCCAATATGAAAAAATAGATTTGGAACAAATTCAACAAGAGGCTGCCAGAATTGTTACCGGGACTACGAAATTGGTATCAATTGCTAAACTTATGACAGAAGTTGGATGGGAATCACTTGAAACAAGACGATTCAAGCATAAACTAATTCTCTTCTATAAAATGAAAAACAATCTTACTCCATCCTATCTTTCAAATCTTGTTCCATCATCTGTTGGTAATGTTCATCGGTATCCATTAAGAAATTCACAAAATATACAGAACATATTCACACGTACAGATTTTTATTACAAGTCATTTCTTCCATCAGTTATTAGAGATTTTAATGCTCTTCCCGTTTTGACACAAAATGCAGGCACAGTAACAGCCTTCAAACGTCTGTTAAACAATGACTTACCGAAAGTGCCAGGTTATTTCTATACAGGAGATCGAAAACTTCAAATACTTCACACAAGATTACGTACTCATTGCAGTTCTCGCTGTTCTGATTTGTTTGATAAAAACATAATTAATTCGCCATATTGCGAATGTGGAGCAATTGAAAGTTCTCACCACTATTTCCTTGTTTGTTCACAATACACACATTTACGGACAGAAATGCTGAATTCAATCTCTCAAGTTTGTAGTCTTACAATGGATGTCATTCTGCAAGGAAATCCGACGCTTACATATGAATCGAACGCAGCATTGTTCAGTGCTATACGTAATTATATTAGAGACACAAAACGGTTTTACTTCAGTTAGTTTGTGAAATGAAGTAGGTATACAATGGTTTATAATACATTTTATTTCGAATGAGTAGATTTTCCTTTCCATCACTGACAATGTAGTGCAATTTCGTGTCGAAATTCTCGCTCTGTCGCTTCCAAGAATCATGGCGGAGTGTTGTTCATTCATTCTGTATATCTCTTTTCTCCTTCTCTATGTTCATTTACTTTTTGTTTCTCATCTTCTAATTGTTGTTTCTCTTTCATTTAATTTTCAAAACCTGTCATGTTCTGTACTCTTAAGTATTACATATTTACATAAATATTATGAATTAAGTTTAGTAATGTTATATGCAAGTACATACATGTTATCATTCTAAAACATTACATTTTCCCTAAAGAAAAATCATTGATTTATGAAATTGTAAACTATTATGCCATGAAATGTTTGTGTATATTATTTAGAAAGGAGAGGACAATCATAAGCTATACCGCTTTCTGTCCAATTCCTTATATCAGTTGTTGTAAATTATCATGTATTGACAGAAAATAAATATGCTTAAACTAAATAAACGTCTCTTTTATGCCTTCCACTGAAGTTTTGAAACAGTGAACGATGGCATTTTCTCTGTCATTGCTTGAGTTTCGTATTCCTCCGCGGTTGAATGTACTTTTCTATGTTAGCTAATTTCTGATATTCTTGAACAATTAATTATAAAAACATTATACTGATGTTCATAAAAAGGTGTCTCATAAGTCAGTAATGACTGGCCATTTCAATATGGGCGACACTATAATAAACAAACACTTTACACACTTTTATAAAGTAATGTCTTCTAATGAATTTGTTTTGTCTGTAGTTTTTCATTTTGGCAGCAAAAAGAAACTAACTTAAAAATTATACCGGAACTAGTTCTTATTACGGACGTTCACATTAACATACGTGGTTGTGTGGTTGTGTATTATAAAGCAATGGGGCTCCAAACAGGAGAGTTAAAATGAATAAAATTTGAAAACAAATATTATATTAGCCAAAATTATTGGGAATCATAAAAGATAAAGAATTTGTGTTTATTAGTGTATATTATAAGATTATTAGTGTATATTATAAGATTATTAGTGTATATTATAAGATTATTAGTGTATATTATAAGATTATTAGTGTAATACATGATTTGATTTCATCTGCTGATCCGAAATATGTACATGTCATTGACACTTACACTACTAAACACCTATATATCCAAAAACAAATCTAGGTCAGCTAACACAGTATTAACGTGTTGTTTTCTTTCCACAGCATGTACATCGATATAACTGTACAGGAAGGAGCGGTTCAAAGTTTGGCATACAGACAGAGTATCTTGCATCAGTGCTGGCAGAAATCAGACTCGAGCCATTGATACAGCTGGTCGGGATCCACTGTCATCTGGGTTCAACTATAACCGATCTCAACATCTTCAGGTACTATATGGGCTGCCTAAGCTTAATGTCATGCACAAACTCGAAAAACAATCCATATTAATTAGACCCATCAGTTTGGGCAAACATGCAGACTCGTTTACCCACACGGACATGTATGTATGTATGTTCCTTTAATGTCAAACCCCTCGCGGGGACTTAGACATGTTTTCCTGGGTAGGCTTAGCCGACCTAAGCGAGTAACCAGTACTAAGTAATGTATGTGAGGTGCCTTGCTCAATGACACTACATACGTGGCCTGACCGAGTATCTAACCCGGGACCGTTCTATTCCAAATCCGACGCTCTACCACTGGGTCACGGACATAATCAGCTATACGGTACAGACTTCTCCGAAAATAGTCCGTCATTATAACTCATTATATCCTATGTTTTCACGTTTCCACAGACGGATCTGTAGTCCAGTGGTAATATGCTGGACTGGTAATCCAGGGATCGCAGGTTCGATCCCCCGTCTGACTTTAATAAAATTAACAGTCTTTCAGATGGGTCGTTAAACGTCAAAATCTAAAATAACTAATCTCTTCAGGAGGCGTTGCTCATATGGGCAACCGGTAGCGACGATAAATAAACGTAAAAACACATAGCAAGAATGTATTCATATACAAGGTAAATCAATCTTGGTCGGTTAGCCCACATATACTTGGGTTCTGGACCCTATACATGCATGTTTAGGCCATTCCTAGCATATATATATATAGCCATGATAGTGACGGGTGTCACTTTTTAAACTTGCTTGGAAATGGCCTAAAACAATTGTATGTACAGTGTTTGAACCCGAAAACATTTATCCAGACCCCAAGCGTTTGCCTGGTAACAGGCGTCGATATATTTTGCCTGGTCAGTCAAATAAATATATTTAACACTGAGATTATTAATTGGGCCGTATTGAGTTTCTGATCATATGTCATTTTGCCAGAAGTTAAAGTGAAAAATCGACAGACTGACGCCCAGGCCACCCGAGCGTCTATGGGTCAGAAATATTAAATAACATAATAGATTATTTGAATCCTTGGAGTATACCACTGTAACCTATCATCACTGATGGTCACTGGTTCGAGCCCCGCTCAGGCCGTGTCTCATTTATATGAAAAAGTTGGCAGTTTCTTACGGAGGTTGGTGCACCCAAGTACTGGTTAACCGCTGGAGCCTGTCCAGGAAAGGTGTTGTTAGGTAAACTGCCCGCCGGCGATATAGCCCAACATGGTGCTGATGCAGGCGTAAAACCCGAAATATAAATAAATAAATAAATAAAATGAATCCTTGGAGAATGGACATGCAACGTATGCGTTTGTACGATTTCAAGTTGCATGCACTGCTACGATATAGTTGCAAACTTTACAGCTTCCTATTGGTGGAGGACGATTACAGGTGCCACTCCCATCATTGTTTAGAACAACCGACCATCCTTCGAACAACCGACCATCATTCTATGGTTTAGAACAACCGACCATCCTTCTATGGTTTAGAACAACCGACCATCCTTCTATGGTTTAGAATGACCGACCATCCTTCTATGGTTTAGAACGACCGACCATCCTTCTATGGTTTAGAACAACCGACCATCCTTCTATGGTTTAGAACAACCGACCATCCTTCTATGGTTTAGAACGACCGACCATCCTTCTATGGTTTAGAACAACCGACCATCATTCTATGGTTTAGAACAACCGACCATCCTTCTATGGTTTAGAATGACCGACCATCCTTATATGGTTTAGAACGACCGACCATCCTTCTATGGTTTAGAACAACCGACCATCCTTCGAACAACCGACCATCCTTCTATGGTTTAGAACAACCGACCATCCTTCTATGGTTTAAAACAACCGACCATCCTTCTATGGTTTAGAACGACCGACCATCCTTCTATGGTTTAGAACAACCGACCATCCTTCTATGGTTTAGAACAACCGACCATCCTTCTATGGTTTAGAACAACCGACCATCCTTCTATGGTTTAGAACAACCGACCATCCTTCTATGGTTTAGAATGACCGACCATCCTTCTATGGTTTAGAACGACCGACCATCCTTCTATGGTTTAGAATGACCGACCATCCTTCTATGGTTTAGAATGACCGACCATCCTTCTATGGTTTAGAATGACCGACCATCCGTCTATGGTTTAGAACGACCGACCATCCGTCTATGGTTTAGAACGACCGACCATCCTTCTATGGTTTAGAATGACCGACCATCCTTCTATGGTTTAGAATGACCGACCATCCTCTATGGTTTAGAACAACCGACCATCCTTCTATGGTTTAGAACAAAGTTTAGAACAACCGACCATCCTTCTATGAACAACCGAACATCCTTCTATGGTTTAGAACAACCGACCATCCTTCTATGAACAACCGACCATCCTTCTATGAACAACCGACCATCCTTCTATGAACAACCGACCATCCTTCTATGAACAACCGACCATCCTTCTATGGTTTAGAACAACCGACCATCCTTCTATGAACAACCGACCATCCTTCTATGGTTTAGAACAACCGACCATCCTTCTATGAACAACAGACCATCCTTCTATGGTTTAGAACAACCGACCATCCTTCTATGGTTTAGAACAACCGACCATCCTTCTATGGCTTAGAACAACCGACCATCCTTCTATGGTTTAGAACAACCGACCATCCTTCTATGGTTTAGAACAACCGACCATCCGTCGCCATCCTTCTATGGTTTAGAACAACCGACCATCCTTCTATGGTTTAGAACAACCGACCATCCTTCTATGGTTTAGATACAATCAACCATCATTCTATGGTTTAGAACAACCGACCATCCTTCTATGGTTTAGAACAACCGACCATCCTCCTATAGTTTAGAACAACCGACCATCATGCTATGGTTTAGAACAAACGACCATCCTTCTATGGTTTAGAACAATCAACCATCATTCTATGGTTTAGAACAACCAACCATCATTCTATGGTTTAGAACAACCGACCATCATTCTGTGGTTTAGAACAAACGACCATCCTTCTATGGTTTAGAACAACCGACCATCATTCTATGGATTAGAACAACCGACCATCCTTCTATGGTTTAGAACAACCGACCATCCTTCTATGGTTTAGAACAACCGACCATCCTTCTATGGTTTAGAACAACCGACCATCATTATGTGGTTTAGAACAAACGACCATCCTTCTATGGTTTAGAACAACCGACCATCCTTCTATGGTTTAGAACAACCGACCATCCTTCTATGGTTTAGAACAACCGACCATCTTCTATGGTTTAGAACAACCGACCATCCTTCTATGGTTTAGATACAATCAACCATCATTCTATGGTTTAGAACAACCGACCATCCTGCTATGGTTTAGAACAACCGACCATCCTCCTATAGTTTAGAACAACCGACCATCATGCTATGGTTTAGAACAAACGACCATCCTTCTATGGTTTAGAACAATCAACCATCATTCTATGGTTTAGAACAACCAACCATCCTTCTATGGTTTAGAACAACCGACCATCATTCTGTGGTTTAGAACAAACGACCATCCTTCTATGGTTTAGAACAACCGACCATCATTCTATGGATTAGAACAACCGACCATCCTTCTATGGTTTAGAACAACCGACCATCCTTCTATGGTTTAGAACAACCGACCATCCTTCTATGGTTTAGAACAACCGACCATCATTATGTGGTTTAGAACAAACGACCATCATTCTATGGTTTAGAACAACCGACCATCCTTCTATGGTTTAGAACAACCGACCATCCTTCTATGGTTTAGAACAACCGACCATCCTTCTATGGTTTAGAACAACCGACCATCCTTCTATGGTTTAGAACAACCGACCATCCGTCTATGGATTAGAACAACCGACCGTCCTTCTATGGTTTAGAACAACCGACCATCCTTCTATCTATGGTTTAGAACAACCGACCATCCTTCTATGGTTTAGAACAACCGACCATCCGTCTATGGATTAGAACAACCGACCGTCCTTCTATGGTTTAGAACAACCGACCATCCTTCTATGAAATAATATGAAGAACCAATCTGCCGCGACATGTAGAATAGTCTTAGACGCTTATGTTCTGGACAAATGGACTTGTGTAGTGCTCCGATAGTGACGGGGTGTCATTTTTTAAACATACTTGGATATGGCCTAAAACAGTTTTATGTATAGTGTCAAACATGGTGTATCAAAATGTTCCTTAAAACAATGAAAATGATGTATTTGAACCCGAATCCAGTTGTCCAGACCCCAAGCGTCTGTGGTCAGTCATAGGATAGGAACTGAAGCGGGTCAAAATCGACATGACATTTGCAGTATTTTTTATTTTGTTTTAGGGCATCTGTCGAGGTCATGCTGGCTATATATCGCCATTTGAAAAGCGAAGATTTCGAACACATGCAGTGCATCAATATTGGTGGTGGACTGGGCATAGACCATACCAAACACGTACATAGTTTGCTTTTTCCCCAGTATATTACATCTAAAGAGCGCCCTTATACAAATTTATTTTAGCTCCATTGCGAAACAAGTTTTATAACTTATATTAATCACTCTCGAGACCTCATTCCTGGTGGAATCCATCGCCACGAGGGAGAGAGAAGCAACGTGGAATTTAAATGCCTTGCCTAAGGGTACACTCGTAACGGCTCCAGCGGGGCTCGAACTCCGGACCTTTCGCACATGAAGCGAATGCTTTAGCACTGCGCTATCACGACTCCCAATAAAATATGTATATACATGTATAATGTGACATCATACAACCTAACAAGAAACATATCTAGAGATCACATTTCTTACCTCAATCTATATGATTTTGAAGAAAAAGATATGTAATTTTATTGTTACATATCCTATGTCAGTATTATTTACATCGCTATTGTATTTCCTCCGATGAGCGTATATGTCCTGTTTGTAACTATTTTCGTGTGAATTTCCGGCTCATTAATGATATGCAGCTGACATGCGCACTCGTATATAAGCGCATGCGCATTTCCAATGTTGGACAGTGTATCATTGATATTATTTGAATAATTAAATATACATATATAAGGCATGCAGCGTCCCATTACAAACGCTGGACTGGTAATCCAGGGATCGCAGGTTCGATCCCCCGTTGGACCCTAATAAAATTAATAGTCTTTCAGATGGGACATTAAGCCGAGGTCTCGTGTCGGTGCTGTACACCGTGCACGTAAAAGAACCAGAGGGGACTCTGGAATGGGTCTCTGTGTGTATCATTGCACTATCCTCCAAAATCTAATATGACTAATCTCTTCAGGAGGCGTCGCTCATATGGGTAACCGGTAGCGACGATAAATAAACGTAAAACATACAAATTTATTTTAGCTCGATTGCGAAACAAGTTCTTACAACTTATATTAATCATTCTCAAGACCTCATTCATGGTGGAACCCATCGCCACGTGGACATTAAATGCCTTGCCTAAGGGCACAATCGTAACGGCTCCAATGGGGCTCGAACCCCGGATCTTTCGCACCTTAAGCGAACGCGCATCCACTGCGCTATCACGACTTCCACTAAATGCACACAGTACCATTGTGGTGTGATCTACATCGGGCGTGGAAGCCGGTGTGGCATGCAGTGAACTTGAAAAATATGTTTAACCCAACAGAACACCAGGTCAAAAGGAGCATATGCAAACATTTAATTCGTATAGAACACCACAGACCTCTAAATTGGCTTACAAAAAAGTGTAGATCCAGATGAGCCGGCTCGTGACGAGCTAATAAAATTATTATTAAACTAATAACTATTTTTAGAAGGAAAAAAAACCCATTTTGATAAATGAACTGATCCAAATGTAATTTTGTCATTAATTGATTGGTCTAAAAATATCATGGACCAGTCCATGTGAGTTACTTGGTGTTGAATAGGTTATGGGTATTGTGTTGATTATTGGCGTGGAGTTGTTTGATTATCAGGGACTATTTACTGTGGCGTATG
This sequence comes from Archivesica marissinica, assembly GCA_014843695.1. Taxonomy (NCBI): domain Eukaryota; kingdom Metazoa; phylum Mollusca; class Bivalvia; order Venerida; family Vesicomyidae; genus Archivesica; species Archivesica marissinica. The sequence continues at coordinate 76,540,805 of CM026404.1, forward strand.
GATACACCTTACTGATTGCCTTGAGATGTAATAAGGCTCAAAAGTATACTGGAAAACAGAATTCTTTTTCAAATGTATGGTTGTTGTTACTGTGGGAATGTGACTAAAAGTTTCTTTTTGTGTTTTACGTTTATTTATCGTCGCTACCGGTTGTCCATATCAGCGACGCCTCCTGAAGAGATTAGTCATTTTAGATTGTTGGAGGATAGTGCAATGATACAGACAGAGATCCATTCCAGAGTATCATCTGGTTCTTTTACGTGCACGGTGTAAAGCACCGACACGAGACCTCGGTTTAACGTCCCATCTGAAAGACTGTTAATTTTATTAGGGTCAGACGAGGGATCGAACCTGCGATCCCTGGATTACCAGTCGGATTTACGGTCAGCTGAACATGACTGTCTAGCACCATTCAACGCATGGGTGCATCGTTTCCTGTCATAAAGATTGACCAGTCCAGTGTGTTACCACTGGCAGTCCAGTGTGTTACCACTGGACTACAGATCCGTATAGAACATCCGGAAATATCTTCTTTTATCCATAGCACACTCCAATGTCACACACACTGGACAACTTTTAAAAACGCACCACCTTTGTCAGTTTACATAAATAAACGTAAAACACCACCACCGAAATACATTTTTCTAAATCTAAAATGACTAATTCTTTATGAAATTCCACACAAAAATCACCCCCATGTAAGTGGTTTTATATTCCAATTAAATGATTTAGGCTTCAGTGACATCGGCGTCGCCTGCAGACGACACTATTTCTGAACACGGTGTACCATGCGCTGCAGACCTAGTGCAGGTCGTGGACGAGGTGCTGGGCGAGGAGGATGTATCACTAATACTTGAACCAGGCCGCTCTCTCATAGGAAACGCTTGCGTCTTACTCACCACTGTGCTGGGAGTGAAAGAGGACGAACCCACAAGGTATGTATGTATGTATACATGTATGTATGTGGGGGCATGGCATGAGTGAGTGAGTGAGTGAGTGAGTGAGTGAGTGAGTGAGTGAGTGAGTGAGTGAGTGAGTGAGTGAGTGAGTGAGTGAGTGAGTGAGTGAGTGAGTGAGATATAATGGGAGTGGTCTGTGAAATTGAAAGAATCTCGATCAGCGGAATTAATTTGGTTAATTGATGATATACTAAGTTGATTAATACGACTGGTACAACGGACATCCATGATGATGAAGTCGAGTTACTTTTGTTCCAATCGATTTTCTTGGCATGGTCGGGTTTGATCCCCCGTCTGACCCTAATGATATTGACAGTCTTTCAGATGGAACTTTAAACTGAGGTATCATGTCGGTGCTCTACTCCGTCCATGCCTTGATAGTGACGGGGTGTCATTTTTAAACTTGCTTAGAATAGACTAAAAAGTGTATGCATATGTCAAGCCTATAGTGTATCAGTTCTTAAAAAAAAAAAAATTAAAAATGTTTTTCGGTTTTGAACCGGAAACCATTTGTCCAGACCCCATTGCACTATCCTCTAAAATGACTAATCTCTTCCGGAGGCGTCGCTCATACGGACAACCGGTAGCGACGATAAATAAGCACGCACATACATTACATACGGTGATTTAAAAAAAAGTAACAATACTGAATTGTTCGCAAATAATGTTTAAACTAATAATTAAAATTAATTAAACAAATGTGTACAGCTACATTGTGGTTGATGGGGCAATGACGGAGGTGATTCGACCAGCCCTGTACGGCGCTTATCATCATATAGATCTGGCAGAGCCGTCTAAATGCAAGGACAACCGACAACGAATGATATATGACGTCGTCGGCCCAGTCTGCGAGAGTGGAGACTTCCTTGGAAAGGTTAGATACGGGTCGACGGACACATGCCCATATACTAGTAATTTACATAAACGCAAGTGAGTTGGGGCTTGCGAGATGAGCCATTTTGTTGATAATGAGTACCTTACATGTAATATGATGCCAAAGATAGGGCCAAAAACACACGATTAAATTGTGGTATTTAATAAATTTCAACAACATAGGGTTAAAATACACAATATGATCATTAAATACATATGAATAGAAGGAGTGCTTTACACTGGCTAGTGTATCTTACTGGACACATTTTGGATGAAAATTGTGGGGCCACCAGGGGGCGAGGTCAAGGTCCCTAGGGCGACTATTTCGCCCAAGTCGCCCTCTAGAATGAGTCCTGATCTTATACGACTAACCTATCGGAAAGCAGTATTAACCCTTTCAACACCATATACCTCTAAATAGGCTTACACAAATTGTAGATCCAGATAAGCCGGCTCGTGAAGAACCGTCTCATCAGGATCTGCACTTTTTGCCAGTAATATTAATATTTTAGACAAAATTACCCATTTTCATAAATGAACTGGTCCAAATGTAATGTTCTTATTAATTTATTGGTCTAAAAATATCATGGACCAGTCCATGTCAGTTACGTGGAGTTGAATGGATTAATTAATGTATCTGCTAATAATTCTATTTCCGGTAGGTAATAAATAGTTCATTTAGAAATTTGGATTAGTTATTTATTAGTTATACAAATTTATTTTAGCTCGATTGCGAAACAAGTTCTTACAATTTATATTAATCACTCTTGAGACCTCATTCCTGATGGACTCCATCGTCACGAGGGAGAGAGAAGAGGCAAAGTGGACTTTAAGTACCTTGCCTAAGGACACACTCATAACGGCTACATCTGGGCTCGAACTCCGGGCCTTTCGCACATTTCATAAACACTCAATATTTTTTGAAAACCAAATACAGTCTACATCTGTTATGTCGAATTCCGTCGGACCGAACAAAATACTTTGACGTTACCGATATTTGAATTAACGAAATTCGATATATACAGATCCAGTTATATGTAAAATGATAGTGTCTGAAACGGGACTTTGATCCGGCTTCGAGATAACCGGAGAATTCGACATAACCGACGTTGACATAACGGATGTAGACTGTATGCTTGTTCTGGGTTATCACTGGGGTAGCGTCGAAGAAACAATAACGTTTGTATTATATTTAAGAAATAATAAGTATCAACTGTGGTATATCGCAGAATAACCCGAGTTTGAACTTCGGCCTTCGTGATATATTTCTACGCATAAGAACGACAAACGAGTGTTATTCTGCGATATACCACGGTTGATACATATTATTTCGATTCTAACACGACTTACTTCTAATAATTTTAGACGAGAATCAAGGAGTATTTTCTTCAAACGCCGTGCATTTGGCTTTCGAAATTTCCTCCCGCGTAAGGGGTGATGACGTTATTTTTTATGGAAAATATCAATCTAGTGCATAAATGAACAAAAGTTGTAACTGATCAATAATTTTATTTATTTTGTCAAATAAAACTGTACAGAATAGTAACTGAAACGTTACTTAACAGAAAAACAAGACGGACAAGAGATTATCTGATTCTAAAAATAGCTCACTTCCGCGAATACCCACGGTATTATTTACAAACATCACGTGACTTTCATTCATAAAACTTTACACGCATTGTATTGTATAAATGGAATAGCCAAAACACGGTGCGCGCGCAGCATAGTTCAACGTAGGTATATCGCAGAATAACCCGAGGTAGTTTTTACTCTACAAGTATGTATGTTATTAGCTGGGACATGTTAGAATCTATAATAGTGTGTCTACTAATCAACTTGTGTATCGTTTTAGGACCGTTATCTGTCGAGACCTCACGAGGGATGTACCATGGCAGTGTTTGATGTTGGCGCATATTGTGCAAGCATGAGTTCCAACTATAACATGAGAGTAAGTCGTGTACGATGATTATACTTTACGGATTACGGCTTTAAGGAAAATAACAACATATCAATAGTTGACTTTAAAATCGATATAAAAAATTTTTTTTATATATTTTGTTACGATTATGGTAATTTATTTTATATTTTCTAATGAAAGATAGAATTTTTATCAATGAAATAAAATGTGTTATTCCACTGGTTGAATGCAATAGAATAACACAGTCTATGTCTCACTCCTTCCACTCACGCTACCTAGCCTCTGCATGTTGTAAATGTGAACGTTTTCGGATTTACGTGTGTGTGTTTTACGTTTATTTATCGTCGCTACCGGTTGCCCATATGAGCGACGCCTCCTGAAGAGATTAGTTATTTTAGATTTTGGAGGATAGTGCATGATACAGACCAATTCCAGAATATCCTCTGGTTCTTTTACGTGCATGGTGTAAAACACCGACACGAGACCTCGGTTTAACGTCCCATCTGAAAGACTTAATTTTATTAGGGTCAGACGGGGGATCGAACCTGCGATCCCTGGATTACCAGTCGGATTTACGGTCAGCTGAACATGACTGTCTAGCACCATTCAACGCATGGGTGCATCGTTTCCTGTCATAAAGACTTTCTGCCAAAATAACAAGATATTTGTTTGAATGATCGAATTATATTTCACTCATGAACATAGACATTTTTTTTCTAACTATTTACTTTACGATTGCAAATCAAGCTTTAACAACTTATATTAATCACTCTGGTTGGCGCCAATGAAAGCGTAAATGTGGTCATTAGTGTGGGAGGAAACCGGAGTACCAGGAGAAAACCCACCTGTCCGATCTGGCGACCACCATACTATATCACATATTTCCCGGTCCGAAGATCGAACACATTAGAAAGCTAGTTTGGCTAAACTTAAATTTTATTGCAACTTTTTCCATAATGTTGACTACAATTGTGATTTGTAAATTATATTCATCATTATGGAAAAAGTTGCAACAAAATATTATTTAAAAATAAACTTTAAAGTTGTTGTAAGGCAGTAAACTAAACACGTTTGCTTCTTTTTACTTGCTATTTTGTTGGTTTTAGGAAACTGAACCTTTTTTCTCTACTGAAGAAAGGTGTTCCGGTTATAAAAGCTTATATCAGCTTTTGTTTGCATTACCATCATCTCTTTCCCTTGCATTTCGTTTCGGCAAGTTATGATGATCGGCATACACTCAGTAACAGCTGCATGGTTATGTCAGTTCTTATGACCATTAGTGTACACTTGTACTACCTTGTATATAAGTTATGCATGTTTATATGTGTCCATGTAAAACGTGTACTTGTATATTATGTCTGTTCATTTATGTGCTTCATGTATATGGAGGTAATAAAAGGATTATAACTTGGCTGGTTATGTCGGTTCTTATGACCACTATTGTACACCTGTACTACTTTGTTAGCCTGGGAACAGGCGTCGATATATTTTGTCTGGTCAGTCAAATAAATATATTTTAATACCGATACTATTAATTGGGCCGTATTGAGTTTCTGATCATATCAACGCCTGCGGAAAAGTGGGGGATTGTCCGTGTAATTATTGACTCGCATTAATCCTATTAATAGGCCTATTAGCACGTGACTTAATTAATGACGTACTTGAATCGAAAGCGAGGCACTGCAATGTTGATAACACTTTATAATGTCATTTTGCCAGAAGATAAAAAGTGAAAAATCGACAGACTAGAACCCAGTCTACTACTTTGTATATATGTATGTTTATACGTGTCCATGTATAGTATGTATGTTCCTATATGCTCTTCGTGTATATGGAGATAGTAAAAGGATTAACAGGACTATAGTAGATCCCAATGTTAACATATTGAAATATGGAAAGGAATTTGTATAAGCATTTTAATATGCTTGTTTTCCAATCCAAATTATTTCTCTTGTAGCACTTTATTCTTATATGTTATTTTCTGAATAAAATATGTTTAAACTAACATATTGAAATCATCGTAAGGTTTTTCTTCAGGCTCGACCCGCTGAGGTTTTAATCAGTGGAGACAAGATTGAGGTTATACGAAGACCGGACACCCTAGAAGATATACTGGCACCATATAACTGAACAACCCGTGGCCAGGTACCCGTAAACAAAACGCAGACAAAATATAATCGTAAAGTAATAATGCAGAGCTTAACAAAACATTATAATACAATCACACCCGTCAACTGCAGCCAGCCAAGGGAATCACAGACAGGAAGTGGCTGCTTAGCACAGGTGGCTGCTTAGCACAGGTGGCGGATTTAATAAAATCATAGACAGGAAGTGGCTGCTTAGCACAGGTGGCTGCTTAGCACAGGTGGCGGATTTAATAAAATCATAGACAGGAAGTGGCGGCTTAGCACAGGTGGCAGATTTAATAAAATCACAGACAGGAAGTGGCTGCTTAGCACAGGTGGCTGCTTAGCACAGGTGGCGGATTTAATAAAATCATAGACAGGAAGTGGCTGCTTAGCACAGGTGGCGGATTTAATAAAATCAGACAGGAAGTGGCTGCTTAGCACAGGTGGCAGATTTAATAAAATCACAGACAGGAAGTGGCTGCTTAGCACAGGTGGCAGATTTAATAAAATCACAGACAGGAAGTGGCTGCTTAGCACAGGTGGCAGATTTAATAAAATCACAGACAGGAAGTGGCTGCTTAGCACAGGTGGCAGATTTAATAAAATCACAGACAGGAAGTGGCTGCTTAGCACAGGTGGCATATTTAATAAAATCACAGACAGGAAGTGGCTGCTTAGCACAGGTGGCTGCTTAGCACAGGTGGCAGATTTAATAAAATCACAGACAGGAAGTGGCTGCTTAGCACAGGTGGCTGCTTAGCACAGGTGGCAGATTTAATAAAATCACAGACAGGAAGTGGCTGCTTAGCACAGGTGGCTGCTTAGCACAGGTGGCTGCTTAGCACAGGTGGCAGATTTAATAAAATCAAATGTATAATAAAACAAAACAACATAAAACAGTATTGGGAATCTGGAAACTGACTGCTTAATGCAGATTGGCTGCTTAATGCTGCTTATTAATGGAGGCGACCACTAACAACGGTTTCACTTCAATTTGATCCATTGCACTATATCGATAACTGGGTATACAAACAGTGGTTAAACAGGCAATATGACATATAGCCAGAAGTGGGAATAAGCAAAATATGGTTAAACAGACAATTTGACCCATAGCCATAAATGGGCATACACAACCTGGTTCAGCTAGAACTACCAAATTGGCAATGAGAGGCTCGAACTCTGAGCCTTTCGCACCTGAAGCGAACATGCTACCACTGCGATATCACGACTTCCACAGGCGGACATAATCACCCCATATAAAACCCCTGGTATGACATAACCCCACCTATTCAGAGCCAAGGTACATGTAGGACTGGTCATTTTACCCTGTTTAAAAACAGGGGGGGTGACAGTCAAACCTGTCTTAAGCAGCCAGCCACGGGAGTCAGAGAAAGTGGCTGCTTAGCACAGGTGGCTGCTTAATAGAGGTCAAATATATAACAAAACGACCAATTGGGATCTGGAAACTGGCTGCTTAATACAGGTTGGCTGCTTAATGGAGGTGACCACTAACACAGGTTTGACTGTATGTCCAGGGTGGATTATGTCCGGTGGGCTTATTTATGTATCCCCTTAGATTGCACAGGTACCCATGGCTTTTGGACGTGAATGGAGCCAGGAATGACACAGCTCGATCCTCTTTGTATCATGTTTTAATAAACAAACTTATGAATATACATTGGCAAGCATCAGATAGTACATGTTGCATTAACAAGCTTATCAATGTACATTTGGCAAGCATCATATAGTACATGTTGCATTAACAAGCTTATCAATGTACATTTGGCAAGCATCAGATGTACATGTTGCATTAACAAGCTTATCAATGTACATTTGGCAAGCATCAGATAGTACATGTTGCATTAACAAGCTTATCAATGTACATTTGGCAAGCATCAGATAGTACATGTTGCATTAACAAGCTTATCAATGTACATTGGCAAGCATCAGATAGTACATGTTGCATTAACAAGCTTATCAATGTACATTGGCAAGCATCAGATAGTACATGTTGCATTAACAAGCTTATCAATGTACATTGGCAAGCATCAGACAATACATGTAGCATTAACAAGCTTATCAATGTACATTGGCAAGCATCAGACAATACATGTAGCATTAACACCTATCTTGTATGAGAACACAATATGGTAGAACACTTGTACACATACTGTGCAGTATTGCTGACACAGACTGGCAACCCAAGTAGGACCACCACCGACCTTCCACGAGCCAGCTGGATAGCTTTCTCACATAAAAGAAATCGACACCCTCAGTGGGGATTCGAACCAGTAGTGGTGATGGGCAAGTGATTTTTAACGGCTTTAACCACTCGACCACGCAGGCCCCTATTAGTTAGGTCAAATTTGGTATTATGTCAATATCAGAATGCACATATTTCAATAATTTGCTACATGAATCACACATTTGCTTAATGAATTAAACAATTTAATAATTTGCTACATGAATCACACATTTGCTAACTGAATCACACATTTGCTTAATGAATTAAACAATTCAATAATTTGCTACATGAATCACATATTTGCTAACTGAATCACACATTTGCTTAATGAATTACACATTTCAATGACTTGCTACATGAATCACACATTTCAATGATTTGCTAACTGAATCACACATTTGCTAACTGAATCACACACAACATAATACTGTAAAAATAACATGTGTACAAGAGAATAGAAACAGCCAGCAACATTGTTTGAACACAAATGGCTATTATCCCCATTGTAATATAGCACAACCATGTACATCTCATGCAGGGTTCATTCTAGGTGAGAATGTTTGGGAGAAGTGAGAATGAGAGAGCGATCATGTCCAGTTATTTAATAAATTTCAACAAAATATGGTTAAAATGCACAGTATGACCATTAAATACAACATTTGAATAGAAGGCGTGCTTTATAATGGGCCAGTGTATCTGTCTGGACAAACTTTTGTATGAAAATTGTAAACAATAAAAATTTTAAAAAATACATGTTTGCCCACATCACCCTCTAGAATGATCCCTGTCATGCATTCTGTACTTTCAATGAGATTCTTTAACACAATGGAAATGGTCAATTAATCAAAGTCCATATGAGATTACATATAAACTGGATATGGTCAATTAATCAATGTCCATATGAGATTACATATAAACTGGATATGGTTAATTAATCAAAGTTCATATGAGATTACATATAAACTGGATATGGTCAATTAATCAATGTCCATATGAGATTACATATAAACTGGATATGGTCAATTAATCAAAGTCCATATGAGATTACATATAAACTGGATATGGTCAATTAATCAAAGTCCATATGAGATTACATATAAACTGGATATGGTCAATTAATCAATGTCCATATGAGATTACATATAAACTGGAAATGGTCAATTAATCAAAGTCCATATGAGATTACATATAAACTGGATATGGTCAATTAATCAAAGTTCATATGAGATTACATATAAACTGAATATGGTCAATTAATCAAAGTTAATATGAGATGACATATAAACTGGATATGGTTAATTATTCAAAGTCCATATGAGATTACATATAAACTGGATATGGTCAATTAATCAATGTTCATATGAGATTACATATAAACTGGATATGGTCAATTAATCAAAGTCCATATGAGATTACATATAAACTGGATATGGTCAATTAATCAATGTCCATATGAGATTACATATAAACTGGATATGGTCAATTAATCAAAGTCCATATGAGATTACATATAAACTGGATATGGTCAATTAATCAATGTCCATATGAGATTACATATAAACTGGATATGGTCAATTAATCAAAGTCCATATGAGATTACATATAAACTGGATATGGTCAATTAATCAATGTCCATATGAGATTACATATAAACTGGATATGGTCAATTAATCAAAGTCCATATGAGATTACATATAAACTGGATATGGTCAATTAATCAATGTCCATATGAGATTACATATAAACTGGATATGGTCAATTAATCAAAGTCCATATGAGATTACATATAAACTGGATATGGTCAATTAATCAATGTCCATATGAGATTACATATAAACTGGATATGGTCAATTAATCAAAGTCCATATGAGATTACATATAAACTGGATATGGTCAATTAATCAAAGTCCATATGAGATTACATATAAACTGGATATGGTCAATTAATCAATGTCCATATGAGATTACATATAAACTGGATATGGTCAATTAATCAAAGTCCATATGAGATTACATATAAACTGGATATGGTCAATTAATCAAAGTCCATATGAGATTACATATAAACTGGATATGGTCAATTAATCAAAGTTCATATGAGATTACATATAAACTGGATATGGTCAATTAATCAAAGTTCATATGAGATTACATATAAACTGGATATGGTCAATTAATCAAAGTCCATATGAGATTACATATAAACTGGATATGGTCAATTAATCAATGTTCATATGAGATTACATATAAACTGGATATGGTCAATTAATCAAAGTCCATATGAGATTACATATAAACTGGATATGGTCAATTAATCAATGTCCATATGAGATTACATATAAACTGGATATGGTCAATTAATCAAAGTTCATATGAGATTACATATAAACTGGATATGGTCAATTAATCAAAGTCCATATGAGATTACATATAAACTGGATATGGTCAATTAATCAAAGTCCATATGAGATTACATATAAACTGGATATGGTCAATTAATCAAAGTTCATATGAGATTACATATAAACTGGATATGGTCAATTAATCAAAGTCCATATGAGATTACATATAAACTGGATATGGTCAATTAATCAATGTCCATATGAGATTACATATAAACTGGATATGGTCAATTAATCAAAGTCCATATGAGATTACATATAAACTGGATATGGTCAATTAATCAAAGTCCATATGAGATTACATATAAACTGGATATGGTCAATTAATCAAAGTCCATATGAGATTACATATAAACTGGATATGGTCAATTAATCAAAGTTCATATGAGATTACATATAAACTGGATATGGTCAATTAATCAAAGTTCATATGAGATTACATATAAACTGGATATGGTCAATTAATCAAAGTTCATATGAGATTACATAAAACTGGATATGGTAATTAATCAAAGTTCATATGAGATTACATATAACTGGATATGGTCAATTAATCAAAGTTCATATGAGATTACATATAAACTGGATATGGTCAATTAATCAAAGTTCATATGAGATTACATATAAACTGGATATGGTCAATTAATCAATGTCCATATGAGATTACATATAAACTGGATATGGTCAATTAATCAAAGTCCATATGAGATTACATATAAACTGGAAATGGTCAATTAATCAAAGTCCATATGAGATTACATATAAACTGGAAATGGTCAATTAATCAAAGTCCATATGAGATTACATATAAACTGGATATGGTCAATTAATCAAAGTCCATATGAGATTACATATAAACTGGATATGGTCAATTAATCAAAGTTCATATTAGATTATATATAAACTGGAAATGGTTAATTAATCAAAGTCCATATGAGATTACATATAAATGAAAATTGTGACTGAAAATAACAAAGTCATAACTTTGTTAAATACAAAAATGGTTTGAACAAAAATGCCTTACACTTCGCGCATCTGTGCATCATGGTTGATCATGCGTGTCAGATGAACAAAATCTCATCTAAGGATATATGGGGAGTTTGAAACGAGAGGAATATACTTATGTAATATCCTCCATCCCGCGTATTGTGAAAAATAACCAAGGGCCATAACTCTAGCTAATATTAACCCATTCAACACCAAGTAACTGACATGGACTGGTGCATGATATGAGCCGGCTCATCTGGATCTACACTTTTTGCAAGTCTATTAAATTTTTTTTAGAGGTCTGTAGTGTTGAAAGGGTTGAATAACGGTGACAACAACAAAATTGCTTGATCGTATGTCAAAGTTTGAACAGAATCTACCCAATCAAACTAATGAAGAGCCACTATATGCAAGATGTCCAGGTATGTACGGACGGACAAGGGCTATCTTATAATGGAGATAATCTCAATAAGCTTTAAGCTTTCGATTAAATCCATTTTCATTCTGTATACAATAGATATGTACTGTACACATTATGAATGAATAAATATGTTTAAACCAAACACATATACCAAGTGGACATTAACCCTTTCAACACGACAGGCCTCTAAATAGGCTTATGAAAAGTGTAGATCCAGATGAGCCGGCTCGTAACGAGCCGTCTCATCAGGATCTGCACTTTTTTGCCAGTAATAATTATTACTATTTTTAGATAAAATTACACATTTTGATAAATGAACTGGTCCAAAGGTAATTTTCTTATTAATTTATTGGTCTAAAAATAGCATGCACCAGTCCATGTCAGATACTTGGGGTTGAATGGGTTAAATGTGGAAAATGCATGGGAATTACACATAGTAAATTCAAATAATGAATATTACCGTTCATACTAGCCTATAAGGCGATCTCACCTATAAGACGACCCCCCCTTGCTTTGGTTCTGAAATCTGTTGGTTTTGGCATGCACTCACATATAAGACAGGTTGATAAAATGGACACCAGACACAAGTATAATTGCACAGACGGATCTGTAGTCCGGTGGTAACACGCTGGACTGGTAATCCAGGGATCACAGGTTCGATCCCCTGTCTGACCCTAATAAAATTAACAGTCTTTCAGATAGGACTCTAAACCGAGGTCTCGTGTAGGTGCTTTACACCGTGCATGTAAAAGAACCAGAGGAGACTTTGGAATGGGTCTCTGTCTGTATCATTGCACTATCCTCCAAAAATCGAAAATGACTACTAGTAATCTCTTCAGGAGGCGTCGCTCATATGAGCAACCGGTAGCGACGATAAATAAACGTAAAACACACACTACCGGTATATAATTGCATGTTTAGCCAGTGCAAGTTGAAGAATATTTCAGTGTCAGGGTGCTTGCTTTCAGTGTCAGGGTGCTTGCTTTCAGTGTCAGGGTGCTTGCTTTCAGTGTCAGGGTGCTTGCTTTCAGTGTCAGGGTGCTTGCTTTCAGTGTCAGGGTGCTTTCAGTGTCAGGGTGCTTGCAGTGTCAGGGTGCTTGCTTTCAGTGTCAGGGTGCTTGCAGTGTCAGGGTGCTTGCTTTCAGTGTCAGGGTGCTTGCTTTCAGTGTCAGGGTGCTTGCTTTCAGTGTCAGGGTGCTTGCTTTCAGTGTCAGGGTGCTTGCTTTCAGTGTCAGGGTGCTTGCTTTCAGTGTCAGGGTGCTTGCTTTCAGTGTCAGGGTGCTTGCAGTGTCAGGGTGCTTGCTTTCAGTGTCAGGGTGCTTGCAGTGTCAGGGTGCTTGCTTCAGTGTCAGGGTGCTTGCAGTGTCAGGGTGCTTGCAGTGTCAGGGTGCTTGCAGTGTCAGGGTGCTTGCAGTGTCAGGGTGCTTGCAGTGTCAGGGTGCTTGCAGTGTCAGGGTGCTTGCAGTGTCAGGGTGCTTGCAGTGTCAGGGTGCTTGCAGTGTCAGGTAGGGTGCTTGCTTGCAGTGTCAGGGTGCTTGCAGTGTCAGGGTGCTTGCAGTGTCAGGGTGCTTGCAGTGTCAGGGTGCTTGCAGTGTCAGGGTGCTTGCAGTGTCAGGGTGCTTGCAGTGTCAGGGTGCTTGCAGTGTCAGGGTGCTTGCAGTGTCAGGGTGCTTGCAGTGTCAGGGTGCTTGCAGTGTCAGGGTGCTTGCAGTGTCAGGGTGCTTGCAGTGTCAGGGTGCTTGCAGTGTCAGGGTGCTTGCAGTGTCAGGGTGCTTGCAGTGTCAGGGTGCTTGCAGTGTCAGGGTGCTTGCTTTCTTTTCTAAAACATATTGATGGATACCATTTAATACACTAAAAAAAATTAAACAATTTTCAATTTTGTTTTAATTTTTTATATTTTTTGGCACTCACTTATAAGACGGGAAGCCACATTGAGGCCATAATCTGGTGGTTAAAAGGTCGTCCTATAGGCGAGTATGGATGGTAGTAATGATCACATCTGGTTATCTGAATAATTTACAATTTGATTATAATTGCACATAAATCATAATTTACTGACACAAGAATAACAGCAGAAGAATTAACACAGCAGGGTCTTATTTAAGTAGAGTAGTGCACCATAGGCCTATTATTTAAAGCGACACTACGTCACAAATAGCAAAAATTAATGCATTTTTAGTTATTTTACATATACTAACTAATTGCTACAACAAATTCTTCCGAAATAATTCGAACACTAACTTTCAATCAATAAACAGTGGTTTTGTAGTCTACAAACTCTCAAAAGTGAAAGTAGGATTTCATATAATGGTCAGCAATGCTCCGGAATTGACGTTTGTTTATTATTGGAGCATATGCTACGCATGATACAGTTGTGTAGAGATAATTTAAATAAGATTAATCTAAAAATAAATATGCATAGGCACAAATGCGAGATATAACGGTAAATATCTACCATATATCGTGTTATTCAGGATACACGTGTTGTATTATGCCTGGATGTTGACCCTATTTACATTATTTTGCTATGTCAACAAACGCTGTATTCGACGTTGAAATACTCAGATTCTGTGGAAAATATTTTGAAAATTATATCATATAATAGGAAATTAGATTCTGTAGAAATTGGCATTTATCCCCGATGTAGTGTCGCTTTAACAATAGTAGTGCACCTTATATGCCTTATTTAGGCACAGTTGTGCATCTTTCCAAGTACATTTTAAACCTGGGTCCCAGACTCACAGGTACATATTATATTTATGCATTGGAATGTAGCCCCCCCCACCCCCCGTTTCACCTTTTGTTTTCCGAGCTAGGTGTAGGCCTGGTTCGACAAGGCATATAAGCAGCTATGCGCAAGTAGGGATTATATACTTAGAGGATATATCAAAAGAATTCAACCACTGTTCCTGGATTAATAGGAATGCAAAGAATGAGCATTGTTTTTCTGCAATGGATGACTACCGGTACACTGTGGGCATTCCCGGGACAAGACCGCGAGCTGATAAATGTTCCAACAAGTTGTCCGTTATCCATCATGAAGCCTGAAGAAGGAGCAATCCTGCCAGGAACTCACAACCACAGGCCAGGCTGGCAAATATGGCAGCCCACTTCATCTCTGGATAGTTGCCTACTTCTCGTGGAAACTCATCAATGATGTAGTAGAATAGATACAGACCTCCTGACATAGCAAACACTGAAACAAATAGATACAGACCTCCAGATATAGCTAACACTGAAACAAATAGATACAGACATAGCAAACACTGAAACAAATAGATACAGACATAGCAAACACTGAAACAAATAGATACAGACCTCCTGACATAGCAAACACTGAAACAAATAGATACAGACCTCCAGACATAGCAAACACTGAACATAATAGATACAGACCTCCTGACATAGCAAACATTGAAACAAATAGATACAGACCTCCTGACATAGCAAACACTGAAACAAATAGATACAGACCTCCTGACATAGCAAACACTGAAACAAATAGATACAGACCTCCTGACATAGCAAACACTGAAACAAATAGATACAGATCTCCTGACATAGCAAACACTGAAACAAATAGATACAGACCTCCTGACATAGCAAATACTGAAACAAATAGATACAGACCTCCTGACATAGCAAACATTGAAACAAATAGATACAGACCTCCTGACATAGCAAACACTGAAACAAATAGATACAGACCTCCAGACATAGCAAACACTGAAACAAATAGATACAGACCTCCTGACATAGCAAACACTGAAACAAATAGATACAGACCTCCTGACATAGCAAACACTGAAACGAATAGATACAGACCTCCTGACATAGCAAACACTGAAACGAATAAATACAGACCTCCTGACATAGCAAACACTGAACATAATAGACACAGACCTCCAGATATAGCAAACACTGAAACAAATAGATACAGACCTCCTGACATAGCAAACACTGAAACAAATAGATACAGACCTCCTGACATAGCGAACACTGAAACAAATAGATACAGACCTCCAGACATAGCAAACATTGAAACAAATAGATACAGACATAGCAAACACTGAAACAAATAGATACAGACCTCCTGACATAGCAAACACTGAAAATAATAGATACAGACATCCTGATATAGCAAACAATGAACATAATAGACACTGTATTTGTGGATGGTGGTATAGATATTGTATTTGTGGATGGTGGTATAGATATTGTATTTGTGGATCGTTGTATAGATATTGTATTTGTGGATGGTGGTGGTGTAGATATTGTATGTGTGGATGGTGGTATAAATATTGTATTTGTGGATGGTGGTATAGATATTGTATGTGTGGATGGTGGTGGTATAGATATTGTATTTGTGGATGGTGGTGGTATATATATTGTATTTGTGGATGGTGGTATAGATATTGTATGTGTGGATGGTGGTAGAGATATTGTATTTGTGGATGGTGGTGGTGTAGATATTGTATGTGTGGATGGTGGTATAGATATTGTATTTGTGGATGGTGGTATAGATATTGTATTTGTGGATGGTGGTATAGATATTGTATGTGTGGATGGTGGTATAGATATTGTATTTGTGGATGGTGGTATAGATATTGTATTTGTGGATGGTGGTGTAGATATTGTATTTGTGGATGGTGGTGATATAGATATTGTATTTGTGGATGGTGGTGTAGATATTGTATTTGTGGATGGTGGTGGTATAGATATTGTATTTGTGGATGGTGGTGTAGATATTGTATTTGTGGATGGTGGTGGTATAGATATTGTATTTGTGGATGGTGGTGTAGATATTGTATTTGTGGATGGTGGTGGTATAGATATTGTATTTGTGGATGGTGGTGTAGATATTGTATTTGTGGATGGTGGTGGTATAGATATTGTATTTGTGGATGGTGGTGTAGATATTGTATTTGTGGATGGTGGTGGTATAGATATTGTATTTGTGGATGGTGGTGTAGATATTGTATTTGTGGATGGTGGTGGTATAGATATTGTATTTGTGGATGGTGGTGTAGATATTGTATTTGTGGATGGTGGTGGTATAGATATTGTATTTGTGGATGGTGGTGTAGATATTGTATTTGTGGATGGTGGTGGTATAGATATTGTATTTGTGGATGGTGGTGTAGATATTGTATTTGTGGATGGTGGTGGTATAGATATTGTATTTGTGGATGGTGGTGTAGATATTGTATTTGTGGATGGTGGTGTATAGATATTGTATTTGTGGATGGTGGTGTAGATATTGTATTTGTGGATGGTGGTGGTATAGATATTGTATTTGTGGATGGTGGTGTAGATATTGTATTTGTGGATGGTGGTGGTATAGATATTGTATTTGTGGATGGTGGTGTAGATATTGTATTTGTGGATGGTGGTGGTATAGATATTGTATTTGTGGATGGTGGTGTAGATATTGTATTTGTGGATGGTGGTGGTATAGATATTGTATTTGTGGATGGTGGTGGTGTAGATATTGTATTTGTGGATGGTGGTGGTGTAGATATTGTATTTGTGGATGGTGGTATAGATATTGTATTTGTGGATGGTGGTATAGATATTGTATTTGTGGATGGTGGTATAGATATTGTATTTGTGGATGGTGGTATAGATATTGTATTTGTGGATGGTGGTATAGATATTGTATGTGTGGATGGTGGTATAGATATTGTATGTGTGGATGGTGGTGTAGATATTGTATTTGTGGATGGTGGTGATATAGATATTGTATTTGTGGATGGTGGTGGTATAGATATTGTATTTGTGGATGGTGGTATAGATATTGTATTTGTGGATGGTGGTATAGATATTGTATTTGTGGATGGTGGTATAGATATTGTATTTGTGGATGGTGGTGGTATAGATATTGTATTTGTGGATGGTGGTGTAGATATTGTATTTGTGGATGGTGGTATAGATATTGTATGTGTGGATGGTGGTATAGATATTGTATTTGTGGATGGTGGTAGTATAGATATTGTATTTGTGGATGGTGGTGTAGATATTGTATTTGTGGATGGTGGTATAGATATTGTATTTGTGGATGGTGGTGGTTAGATATTGTATTTGTGGATGGTGGTGGTGTAGATATTGTATTTGTGGATGGTGGTGTAGATATTGTATTTGTGGATGGTGGTGGTATAGATATTGTATTTGTGGATGGTGGTGGTATAGATATTGTATTTGTGGATGGTGGTGGTGTAGATATTGTATTTGTGGATGGTGGTGTAGATATTGTATTTGTGGATGGTGGTGGTATAGATATTGTATTTGTGGATGGTGGTGGTATAGATATTGTATTTGTGGATGGTGGTGGTATAGATATTGTATTTGTGGATGGTAGTATAGATATTGTATTTGTGGATGGTGGTGTAGATATTGTATTTGTGGATGGTGGTGTAGATATTGTATTTGTGGATGGTGGTGGTATAGATATTGTATTTGTGGATGGTGGTGGTTAGATATTGTATTTGTGGATGGTGGTGTAGATATTGTATTTGTGGATGGTGGTGATAGATATTGTATTTGTGGATGGTGGTATAGATATTGTATTTGTGGATGGTGGTGGTATAGATATTGTATTTGTGGATGGTGGTTAGATATTGTATTTGTGGATGGTGGTGATAGATATTGTATTTGTGGATGGTGGTGATAGATATTGTATTGGTGGTGGTGGTAGATATGTATTTGTGGATGGTGGTATAGATATTGTATTTGTGGATGGTGGTGTAGATATTGTATTTGTGGATGGTGGTGTAGATATTGTATTTGTGGATGGTGGTGTAGATATTGTATTTGTGGATGGTGGTATAGATATTGTATTTGTGGATGGTGGTGTAGATATTGTATTTGTGGATGGTGGTATAGATATTGTATTTGTGGATGGTGGTGGTGTAGATATTGTATGTGTGGATGGTTGTATAGATATTGTATTTGTGGATGGTGGTATAGATATTGTATTTGTGGATGGTGGTGGTGTAGATATTGTATTTGTGGATGGTGGTATAGATATTGTATTTGTGGATGGTGGTATAGATATTGTATTTGTGGATGGTGGTATAGATATTGTATTTGTGGATGGTGGTATAGATATTGTATTTGTGGATGGTGGTATAGATATTGTATTTGTGGATGGTGGTGGTATAGATATTGTATGTGTGGATGGTGGTGTAGATATTGTATTTGTGGATGGTGGTGGTGTAGATATTGTATGTGTGGATGGTGGTGTAGATATTGTATTTGTGGATGGTGGTGTAGATATTGTATTTGTGGATGGTGGTGGTATAGATATTGTATTTGTGGATGGTGGTATAGATATTGTATTTGTGGATGGTGGTGGTATAGATATTGTATTTGTGGATGGTGGTGTAGATATTGTATTTGTGGATGGTGGTGATAGATATTGTATTTGTGGATGGTGGTGTAGATATTGTATTTGTGGATGGTGGTATAGATATTGTATTTGTGGATGGTGGTGTAGATATTGTATTTGTGGATGGTGGTGATAGATATTGTATTTGTGGATGGTGGTGTAGATATTGTATTTGTGGATGGTGGTGTAGATATTGTATGTGTGGATGGTGGTATAGATATTGTATTTGTGGATGGTGGTGTAGATATTGTATTTGTGGATGGTGGTATAGATATTGTATGTGTGGATGGTGGTATAGATATTGTATTTGTGGATGGTGGTATAGATATTGTATTTGTGGATGGTGGTGTAGATATTGTATTTGTGGATGGTGGTGTAGATATTGTATTTGTGGATGGTGGTATAGATATTGTATTTGTGGATGGTGGTATAGATATTGTATTTGTGGATGGTGGTGTAGATATTGTATGTGTGGATGGTGGTATAGATATTGTATTTGTGGATGGTGGTATAGATATTGTATGTGTGGATGGTGGTGTAGATATTGTATTTGTGGATGGTGGTGTAGATATTGTATTTGTGGATGGTGGTATAGATATTGTATTTGTGGATGGTGGTATAGATATTGTATTTGTGGATGGTGGTGGTATAGATATTGTATTTGTGGATGGTGGTATAGATATTGTATTTGTGGATGGTGGTATAGATATTGTATGTGTGGATGGTGGTATAGATATTGTATTTGTGGATGGTGGTGGTATAGATATTGTATTTGTGGATGGTGGTGTAGATATTGTATTTGTGGATGGTGGTATAGATATTGTATTTGTGGATGGTGGTAGTATAGATATTGTATGTGTGGATGGTGGTGTAGATATTGTATTTGTGGATGGTGGTGGTATAGATATTGTATGTGTGGATGGTGGTGTATATATATTGTATTTGTGGATGGTGGTGTAGATATTGTATTTGTGGATGGTGGTGTAGATATTGTATTTGTGGATGGTGTGGTATAGATATTGTATGTGTGGATGGTGGTGTAGATATTGTATTTGTGGATGGTGGTGGTGTAGATATTGTATGTGTGGATGGTGGTGTAGATATTGTATTTGTGGATGGTGGTGTAGATATTGTATGTGTGGATGGTGGTGTAGATATTGTATTTGTGGATGGTGGTGTAGATATTGTATTTGTGGATGGTGGTATAGATATTGTATTTGTGGATGGTGGTGGTATAGATATTGTATTTGTGGATGGTGTGTAGATATTGTATTTGTGGATGGTGGTATAGATATTGTATTTGTGGATGGTGGTGGTATAGATATTGTATTTGTGGATGGTGGTGTAGATATTGTATTTGTGGATGGTGGTATAGATATTGTATTTGTGGATGGTGGTATAGATATTGTATTTGTGGATGGTGGTATAGATATTGTATTTGTGGATGGTGGTATAGATATTGTATTTGTGGATGGTGGTGTAGATATTGTATTTGTGGATGGTGGTATAGATATTGTATTTGTGGATGGTGGTGTATAGATATTGTATTTGTGGATGGTGGTATAGATATTGTATTTGTGGATGGTGGTATAGATATTGTATTTGTGGATGGTGGTGTAGATATTGTATTTGTGGATGGTGGTATAGATATTGTATTTGTGGATGGTGGTATAGATATTGTATTTGTGGATGGTGGTGTAGATATTGTATTTGTGGATGGTGGTGTAGATATTGTATTTGTGGATGGTGGTGGTATAGATATTGTATGTGTGGATGGTGGTGGTATAGATATTGTATTTGTGGATGGTAGTATAGATATTGTATTTGTGGATGGTAGTATAGATATTGTATTTGTGGATGGTGGTGGTGTAGATATTGTATGTGTGGATGGTGGTGTAGATATTGTATTTGTGGATGGTGGTGTAGATATTGTATTTGTGGATGGTGGTGGTTAGATATTGTATTTGTGGATGGTGGTATAGATATTGTATTTGTGGATGGTGGTGGTATAGATATTGTATGTGTGGATGGTGGTGTAGATATTGTATTTGTGGATGGTGGTGGTATAGATATTGTATGTGTGGATGGTGGTGGTATAGATATTGTATTTGTGGATGATGGTGTAGATATTGTATTTGTGGATGGTGGTGGTGTAGATATTGTATTTGTGGATGGTGGTGTAGATATTGTATTTGTGGATGGTGGTGTAGATATTGTATTTGTGGATGGTGGTATAGATATTGTATTTGTGGATGGAGGTATAGATATTGTATTTGTGGATGGTGGTGGTATAGATATTGTATGTGTGGATGGTGGTGTAGATATTGTATTTGTGGATGGTGGTATAGATATTGTATTTGTGGATGGTGGTATAGATATTGTATTTGTGGATGGTGGTGTAGATATTGTATTTGTGGATGGTAGTATAGATATTGTATGTGTGGGTGGTGGTATAGATATTGTATTTGTGGATGGTGGTAGTATATATATTGTATTTGTGGATGGTGGTGTAGATATTGTATGTGTGGATGGTGGTATAGATATTGTATTTGTGGATGGTGGTGTAGATATTGTATGTGTGGATGGTGGTGTAGATATTGTATTTGTGGATGGTGGTGTAGATATTGTATGTGTGGATGGTGGTGGTGTAGATATTGTATTTGTGGATGGTGGTGTAGATATTGTATTTGTGGATGGTGGTGTAGATATTGTATTTGTGGATGGTGGTGTAGATATTGTATTTGTGGATGGTGGTGGTGTAGATATTGTATTTGTGGATGGTGGTGGTGTAAATATTGTATTTGTGGATGGTGGTATAGATATTGTATTTGTGGATGGTGGTGGTATAGATATTATATGTGTGGATGGTGGTGTAGATATTGTATTTGTGGATGGTGGTGGTATAGATATTGTATGTGTGGATGATGGTGTAGATATTGTATTTGTGGATGGTGGTATAGATATTGTATTTGTGGATGGTGGTGTAGATATTGTATTTGTGGATGGTGGTGGTATAGATATTGTATTTGTGGATGGTGGTGTAGATATTGTATGTGTGGATGGTGGTGTAGATATTGTATTTGTGGATGGTGGTGATAGATATTGTATTTGTGGATGGTGGTGTAGATATTGTATTTGTGGATGGTGGTATAGATATTGTATGTGTGGATGGTGGTATAGATATTGTATTTGTGGATGGTGGTATAGATATTGTATTTGTGGATGGTGGTGTAGATATTGTATTTGTGGATGGTGGTGTAGATATTGTATTTGTGGATGGTGGTATAGATATTGTATTTGTGGATGGTGGTATAGATATTGTATTTGTGGATGGTGGTGGTATAGATATTGTATTTGTGGATGGTGGTGTAGATATTGTATTTGTGGATGGTGGTATAGATATTGTATGTGTGGATGGTGGTATAGATATTGTATTTGTGGATGGTGGTGGTATAGATATTGTATTTGTGGATGGTGGTGTAGATATTGTATTTGTGGATGGTGGTATAGATATTGTATTTGTGGATGGTGGTAGTATAGATATTGTATGTGTGGATGGTGGTGTAGATATTGTATTTGTGGATGGTGGTGGTATAGATATTGTATGTGTGGATGGTGGTTGTATATATATTGTATTTGTGGATGATGGTGTAGATATTGTATTTGTGGATGGTGGTGGTGTAGATATTGTATTTGTGGATGGTAGTGGTATAGATATTGTACGTGTGGATGGTGGTGTAGATATTGTATTTGTGGATGGTGGTGGTATAGATATTGTAGTTGTGGATGGTGGTGGTGTAGATATTGTATGTGTGGATGGTGGTGTAGATATTGTATTTGTGGATGGTGGTGTAGATATTGTATGTGTGGATGGTGGTGTAGATATTGTATTTGTGGATGGTGGTGTAGATATTGTATTTGTGGATGGTGGTATAGATATTGTATTTGTGGATGGTGGTGGTATAGATATTGTATTTGTGGATGGTGGTGTAGATATTGTATTTGTGGATGGTGGTATAGATATTGTATTTGTGGATGGTGGTGGCATAGATATTGTATTTGTGGATGGTGGTGTAGATATTGTATTTGTGGATGGTGGTGTAGATATTGTATTTGTGGATGGTGGTATAGATATTGTATTTGTGGATGGTGGTGGTGTAGATATTGTATGTGTGGATGGTGGTATAGATATTGTATTTGTGGATGGTGGTGTAGATATTGTATTTGTGGATGGTGGTATAGATATTGTATTTGTGGATGGTGGTCGTATAGATATTGTATGTGTGGATGGTGGTGTAGATATTGTATTTGTGGATGGTGGTATAGATATTGTATTTGTGGATGGTGGTATAGATATTGTATTTGTGGATGGTGGTGGTATAGATATTGTATTTGTGGATGGTGGTGTAGATATTGTATTTGTGGATGGTGGTGTAGATATTGTATTTGTGGATGGTGGTGGTATAGATATTGTATTTGTGGATGGTGGTGGTGTAGATATTGTATGTGTGGATGGTGGTGGTATAGATATTGTATTTGTGGATGGTAGTATAGATATTGTATTTGTGGATGGTGGTGGTATAGATATTGTATTTGTGGATGGTGGTGGTGTAGATATTGTATGTGTGGATGGTGGTGTAGATATTGTATTTGTGGATGGTGGTGTAGATATTGTATTTGTGGATGGTGGTGGTGTAGATATTGTATTTGTGGATGGTGGTATAGATATTGTATTTGTGGATGGTGGTGGTATAGATATTGTATGTGTGGATGGTGGTGTAGATATTGTATTTGTGGATGGTGGTGGTATAGATATTGTATGTGTGGATGGTGGTGGTATAGATATTGTATTTGTGGATGATGGTGTAGATATTGTATTTGTGGATGGTGGTGGTGTAGATATTGTATTTGTGGATGGTGGTGTAGATATTGTATTTGTGGATGGTGGTGTAGATATTGTATTTGTGGATGGTGGTATAGATATTGTATTTGTGGATGGAGGTATAGATATTGTATTTGTGGATGGTGGTGGTATAGATATTGTATGTGTGGATGGTGGTGTAGATATTGTATTTGTGGATGGTGGTATAGATATTGTATTTGTGGATGGTGGTATAGATATTGTATTTGTGGATGGTGGTGTAGATATTGTATTTGTGGATGGTAGTATAGATATTGTATGTGTGGGTGGTGGTATAGATATTGTATTTGTGGATGGTGGTAGTATATATATTGTATTTGTGGATGGTGGTGTAGATATTGTATGTGTGGATGGTGGTATAGATATTGTATTTGTGGATGGTGGTGTAGATATTGTATGTGTGGATGGTGGTGTAGATATTGTATTTGTGGATGGTGGTGTAGATATTGTATGTGTGGATGGTGGTGGTGTAGATATTGTATTTGTGGATGGTGGTGTAGATATTGTATTTGTGGATGGTGGTGTAGATATTGTATTTGTGGATGGTGGTGTAGATATTGTATTTGTGGATGGTGGTGGTGTAGATATTGTATTTGTGGATGGTGGTGGTGTAAATATTGTATTTGTGGATGGTGGTATAGATATTGTATTTGTGGATGGTGGTGGTATAGATATTATATGTGTGGATGGTGGTGTAGATATTGTATTTGTGGATGGTGGTGGTATAGATATTGTATGTGTGGATGATGGTGTAGATATTGTATGTGTGGATGGTGGTGGTGTAGATATTGTATTTGTGGATGGTGGTGGTGTAGATATTGTATGTGTGGATGGTGGTGTAGATATTGTATTTGTGGATGGTGGTGGTGTAGATATTGTATGTGTGGATGGTGGTATAGATATTGTATTTGTGGATGGTGGTGTATATATTGTATTTGTGGATGGTGGTATAGATATTGTATTTGTGGATGGTGGTGGTGTAGATATTGTATTTGTGGATGGTGGTGTAGATATTGTATTTGTGGATGGTGGTATAGATATTGTATTTGTGGATGGTGGTATAGATATTGTATTTGTGGATGGTGGTGGTATAGATATTGTTTTTGTGGATGGTAGTATAGATATTGTATTTGTGGATGGTGGTGTAGATATTGTATTTGTGGATGGTGGTGTAGATATTGTATTTGTGGATGGTGGTGGTATAGATATTGTATGTGTGGATGGTGGTGGTATAGATATTGTATTTGTGGATGGTAGTATAGATATTGTATTTGTGGATGGTAGTATAGATATTGTATTTGTGGATGGTGGTGGTGTAGATATTGTATGTGTGGATGGTGGTGTAGATATTGTATTTGTGGATGGTGGTGGTATAGATATTGTATTTGTGGATGGTGGTATAGATATTGTATTTGTGGATGGTGGTGGTATAGATATTGTATTTGTGGATGGTGGTATAGATATTGTATGTGTGGATGGTGGTATAGATATTGTATTTGTGGATGGTGGTATAGATATTGTATTTGTGGATGGTGGTGGTATAGATATTGTATTTGTGGATGGTGGTATAGATATTGTATTTGTGGATGGTGGTGGTATAGATATTGTATTTGTGGATGGTGGTATAGATATTGTATGTGTGGATGGTGGTGGTATAGATATTGTATTTGTGGATGGTGGTGTAGATATTGTATTTGTGGATGGTGGTGGTATAGATATTGTATTTGTGGATGGTGGTGTAGATATTGTATTTGTGGATGGTGGTGTAGATATTGTATTTGTGGATGGTGGTATAGATATTGTATTTGTGGATGGGGTTAGTATTGTATTGGGATTGTTTGGGTGGTAGATATTGTATTTGTGGATGGTGGTGTAGATATTGTATTTGTGGATGGTGGTATAGATATTGTATTTGTGGATGGTGGTATAGATATTGTATTTGTGGATGGTGGTATAGATATTGTATTTGTGGATGGTGGTGTAGATATTGTATTTGTGGATGGTGGTGGTGTAGATATTGTATTTGTGGATGGTGGTATAGATATTGTATTTGTGGATGGTGGTATAGATATTGTATTTGTGGATGGTGGTATAGATATTGTATTTGTGGATGGTGGTATAGATATTGTATTTGTGGATGGTGGTATAGATATTGTATGTGTGGATGGTGGTATAGATATTGTATGTGTGGATGGTGGTGTAGATATTGTATTTGTGGATGGTGGTGTATAGATATTGTATTTGTGGATGGTGGTGATAGATATTGTATTTGTGGATGGTGGTATAGATATTGTATTTGTGGATGGTGGTATAGATATTGTATTTGTGGATGGTGGTATAGATATTGTATTTGTGGATGGTGGTGGTATAGATATTGTATTTGTGGATGGTGGTGTAGATATTGTATTTGTGGATGGTGGTATAGATATTGTATGTGTGGATGGTGGTATAGATATTGTATTTGTGGATGGTGGTAGTATAGATATTGTATTTGTGGATGGTGGTGTAGATATTGTATTTGTGGATGGTGGTATAGATATTGTATTTGTGGATGGTGGTGGTTAGATATTGTATTTGTGGATGGTGGTGGTTAGATATTGTATTTGTGGATGGTGGTGTAGATATTGTATTTGTGGATGGTGGTGGTATAGATATTGTATTTGTGGATGGTGGTATAGATATTGTATTTGTGGATGGTGGTGTAGATATTGTATTTGTGGATGGTGGTGTAGATATTGTATTTGTGGATGGTGGTGATAGATATTGTATGTGTGGATGGTGGTGGTATAGATATTGTATTTGTGGATGGTGGTGATAGATATTGTATTTGTGGATGGTGGTATAGATATTGTATTTGTGGATGGTGGTGTAGATATTGTATTTGTGGATGGTGGTATAGATATTGTATGTGTGGATGGTGGTGTAGATATTGTATTTGTGGATGGTGGTGTAGATATTGTATTTGTGGATGGTGGTGTAGATATTGTATTTGTGGATGGTGGTATAGATATTGTATTTGTGGATGGTGGTATAGATATTGTATTTGTGGATGGTGGTATAGATATTGTATTTGTGGATGGTGGTATAGATATTGTATTTGTGGATGGTGGTATAGATATTGTATTTGTGGATGGTGGTATAGATATTGTATGTGTGGATGGTGGTATAGATATTGTATTTGTGGATGGTGGTATAGATATTGTATTTGTGGATGGTGGTGGTATAGATATTGTATTTGTGGATGGTGGTGTAGATATTGTATTTGTGGATGGTGGTATAGATATTGTATTTGTGGATGGTGGTAGTATAGATATTGTATGTGTGGATGGTGGTGTAGATATTGTATTTGTGGATGGTGGTGGTATAGATATTGTATGTGTGGATGGTGGTGTATAGATATTGTATTTGTGGATGGTGGTGTAGATATTGTATTTGTGGATGGTGGTGGTGTAGATATTGTATTTGTGGATGGTGTGGTATAGATATTGTATGTGTGGATGGTGGTGTAGATATTGTATTTGTGGATGGTGGTGATAGATATTGTATTTGTGGATGGTGGTGTAGATATTGTATGTGTGGATGGTGGTGTAGATATTGTATTTGTGGATGGTGGTGTAGATATTGTATTTGTGGATGGTGGTGTAGATATTGTATTTGTGGATGGTGGTGTAGATATTGTATTTGTGGATGGTGGTATAGATATTGTATTTGTGGATGGTGGTGGTATAGATATTGTATTTGTGGATGGTGGTGTAGATATTGTATTTGTGGATGGTGGTATAGATATTGTATTTGTGGATGGTGGTGATAGATATTGTATTTGTGGATGGTGGTGTAGATATTGTATTTGTGGATGGTGGTGTAGATATTGTATTTGTGGATGGTGGTATAGATATTGTATTTGTGGATGGTGGTGTATTGTATTTGTGGATGGTGGTGTAGATATTGTATTGTGGATGGTGGTGTATAGATATTGTATTTGTGGATGGTGGTATAGATATTGTATTTGTGGATGGTGGTATAGATATTGTATTTGTGGATGGTGGTATAGATATTGTATTTGTGGATGGTGGTGTAGATATTGTATTTGTGGATGGTGGTGATAGATATTGTATTTGTGGATGGTGGTGTAGATATTGTATTTGTGGATGGTGGTGGTATAGATATTGTATTTGTGGATGGTGGTGTAGATATTGTATTTGTGGATGGTGGTGGTATAGATATTGTATTTGTGGATGGTGGTGTAGATATTGTATTTGTGGATGGTGGTGGTATAGATATTGTATTTGTGGATGGTGGTGTAGATATTGTATTTGTGGATGGTGGTGGTATAGATATTGTATTTGTGGATGGTGGTGTAGATATTGTATTTGTGGATGGTGGTGGTATAGATATTGTATTTGTGGATGGTGGTGTAGATATTGTATTTGTGGATGGTGGTGGTATAGATATTGTATTTGTGGATGGTGGTGTAGATATTGTATTTGTGGATGGTGGTGGTATAGATATTGTATTTGTGGATGGTGGTGTAGATATTGTATTTGTGGATGGTGGTATAGATATTGTATTTGTGGATGGTGGTGTAGATATTGTATTTGTGGATGGTGGTGTAGATATTGTATTTGTGGATGGTGGTATAGATATTGTATTTGTGGATGGTGGTATAGATATTGTATTTGTGGATGGTGGTGGTATAGATATTGTATTTGTGGATGGTGGTGTAGATATTGTATTTGTGGATGGTGGTATAGATATTGTATTTGTGGATGGTGGTATAGATATTGTATTTGTGGATGGTGGTGTAGATATTGTATTTGTGGATGGTGGTATAGATATTGTATTTGTGGATGGTGGTATAGATATTGTATTTGTGGATGGTGGTAGTATAGATATTGTATTTGTGGATGGTGGTGTAGATATTGTATGTGTGGATGGTGGTATAGATATTGTATTTGTGGATGGTGGTGTAGATATTGTATTTGTGGATGGTGGTGTAGATATTGTATTTGTGGATGGTGGTGTAGATATTGTATTTGTGGATGGTGGTGGTGTAGATATTGTATTTGTGGATGGTGGTGTAGATATTGTATTTGTGGATGGTGGTGTAGATATTGTATTTGTGGATGGTGGTGTAGATATTGTATTTGTGGATGGTGGTGGTGTAGATATTGTATTTGTGGATGGTGGTGGTTAGATATTGTATTTGTGGATGGTGGTATAGATATTGTATTTGTGGATGGTGGTGGTATAGATATTGTATGTGTGGATGGTGGTGTAGATATTGTATTTGTGGATGGTGGTGGTATAGATATTGTATGTGTGGTGTGGTGTGTTTGTTTTGTGGATGGTGGTATAGATATTGTATTTGTGGATGGTGGTGTAGATATTGTATTTGTGGATGGTGGTGGTATAGATATTGTATTTGTGGATGGTGGTGTAGATATTGT
>CM026404.1:76571493-76624976 GCA_014843695.1 Archivesica marissinica
GTGTAGATATTGTATTTGTGGATGGTGGTGTAGATATTGTATTTGTGGATGGTGGTGGTGTAGATATTGTATTTGTGGATGGTGGTGTAGATATTGTATGTGTGGATGGTGGTGGTATAGATATTGTATGTGTGGATGGTGGTGGTATAGATATTGTATGTGTGGATGGTGGTATAGATATTGTATTTGTGGATGGTGGTGGTGTAGATATTGTATTTGTGGATGTTTGTATCGATATTGCATTTCAACTTACCAGATGCCAAACAAAGGATAGCTATGGCATTATTTCTATTTTTCCGGAGTATTCTTGGCAGTTTCGAGTCCATTTTGTCAGAAATAAGCATGTAGATAGACAGGGCAAGACAAACCCATGCAAACACATAAACCAACTGCAGCAGGTGGTAGAATCCTGTAAAATAAGAATCTGGTATTATTACAGGAGAGTTATAGTATACGTGTTTCAAAGAGAGGCAGTAAGCACTGACTACTATTTTAGTATTTTTACCTAAACAATGATTCCACTTTAAGTCATATACCTGTCAACTCACTGTCAGAATTTCAAAAGAAAAGGCTATCATACAATTGAATTTGTATTTGTTGCACCAGTAGTACACAAGTTTTGCAGTAATGAAATCCACCATATTTTGACATTGTTAGTAAAAATGACCTTAGTTTAGTTTATACAAATTGATTTTAGCTCAATTGCGAAACAAGTTCTTACAACTTATATTAATCACTCTCGAGACCTCATTCCTGATGGAATCCATCCCGACGAGGGAGAGAGAAGAGGCAACGTGGAATTTAAATGCCTTGCCTAAGGGCACAATCGTAGCTGCTCCAGCGGGGTTCGAACTCCGGACCTTTCGCACCTGAAGCGAACGTGCATCCACTGCGCTATCACGACTTCCAAAATGAACTTGAACAATGTTGAAAATTCCCAGATATAAACCATAGAAATCTGTTTTACCAAGGCATTGCTCTAATAAGCTGAAATACGAGGTAATGTTATACGTCCTCGGGAACCGCTGCATAATAACTACTGTTGTCTTTGCATGACTTTTGTCTCCAATATATGTGTCGCGGTGTGAGTAATGTTAAAAAATCTGCCCTACTCTGCGGGAGGTGATGAGCGACTAAATCATGACCGATATCATTTACCTGTATGTCCGCCGACGACAGACAAAAAGTCAATAATGAATATCGATCATTTCTTCGCAGACTCCCGATCTCTGTACCACAGTAGATCCACTGGTGACCTTTGCAATACCGGTACGGTACCAATAGCTCCAATGCATATGCATAATGATAATTTATCTCTATAGATACACAATTTATAGCCTGCAGTTTTATATTATAAAATGAAACATAAATACAGGTATTGCAAATTTGATCTTCGGAAGAGTATTATCAGAAACATTGAACATGTAGTACAAAATGATTTACCTTGAAAAACAATGGGGATACATTAAAAGTTTTACAGTATATAACCAATGAAATTTAGGCCGTACATAGATCACACACAAATTTTTTTTATATACAACGTACATGTATTAAACAGTTGTCAGCGTCAAATTTGTTGACTATACTAAGTGAAGTTCTTGTGCTGATGCCAGCGTTACATCTACATACGGTGTTAATATCTAACAGAATGCTTAAGTTATAACACATGGCACTAATAGAATGTTATGAGGTAATTGTGACAAATTCATTCAATTCCAATGAACGTGCAGATATTAAAAACAGCATAAAGTCATGTAATATTATGCTGAATTTACCTGTCCGCATCCGTGTCCGTCAAATAACGAGACTATTACATACTTGAGTCCACAGCGGATCCATGGGGAATGGCTAAAAAGCTGCTAGATTTAATATCATTCTTGGTGGAGTTTTCTCAATGACAGCATTGGTGAGCGGATGTACGTTCGAAACAGCAGCAGGAATTTGTATGTTCCAAGCTCAAAAGTGGCAGCGTGATCAAGTGGCAGAGTGTTGGATTTTGGAATCGGGTTCAGGAAAACATGTCAAATGGTTTAAATAACATTAATGGAACAAACAATGTCATGTAGTGATGTACATATATGCAATATGATCGCAGTGCTGCGCGGATATGTGCAAAAATGGCGAGGTCAATGGTAATGAACTATATATATATACATGTATATATCTATGCACGCAACAAAATTGAACAAATAGAGCAAACTGATAATCTTGCATCTTGCTATATATGACGTATAATGATACGAGTGATTCAGAATATATACATACCTGGTTCATCAGTGAAAAATGCTGGTACATAATGGCACTCGTCCATAAAATCACAAAACTTTGCATACCACAGTCCATACCACGCAATACCAGGAAGTTCAAACCAAAAGTGTCCAGTTGCTGCTATTGTATACATAATATTTGCAGGTAATAATAGCATTAACGATGCTCTTTCGCATCGGCTCATTTTCTCAAATCTATACACGGTATTTGAATTCATGATTTCAAGAACCAGAATTGATCAATGCAAAGTACTTGTAAATGTCATTAAACTGATTAAATAGTTCAATCATTCCACATAAACGAGGATTGTCTGTACAACTTGTCCATATACGAGGATGAGTGTTGATCATTGTCAAGTAACTATGACAACAAAATGTTGCCCCTGTAACAGAACAGTTATTGTTCAGCAGTAATAAATTGAAGTTCAAATTACTAAAAGTTTGTAATGGTATCAAGTCAACATCGTTCTTTCTCTAACACTGTCTAACGTCAAACCCCTCGCTTGTAGACATGAACATTATCACAATTATTTAACAAATACACCTTACAAATGGATTATTATCCTATCCCAGACATAGCCATGAGTTCATTCTTCACAAATCGTGACTTATCCAAGCTGATGTTGTCCTGAATATGCCTAAAATTAAGGGAAAAAACAAAATTACCCCCACAAAAAAATCTATGCCTACTAGACGTTTGTATTTCAACGTAAAATCCATAACATGCAGTTTGTTGATAGTGATGAATCTACATAAAAACCCAAAGTATATAAGTGAACCAAAATGTAATATAAATACCAAAAGTATATCTGCGAACCTAAAGGGATAGTTATTTACTACAGGTAATCGCATTGTTTACATTCTACTTCTATCAAACTTCAGCTGGGGACCTTGATAGTGAACATGCTTTTTTTAAATATGTTAATAGTTCTAAAGAATAAGACTTACTTACATAGCATGTTGAACAGTTTAAGATAAATGTTATTTTAATGCGAGATTAGTATAAATGTGTGGTTATTTGTTCTATGGCTTAAATTATTATTGTTGGTCGACAAAAAATAATAATCATTGGAACAATAATGATGCATTGCACTCTCTGTAATTGGAAGTAAATGAAACTACAATTCCATACAACATTTCTGAAAAACAAATTCTCAAATTGCTTCTAGGCGCATAGCTGCCATGGCCTACACCAAGCTCCGAAAACACAAAGTAAATTCAATACAATTGTAAAGGGATAGTTTAAACTTATTTATTTTACAATGATTATGAAGCAAGTTTTACCAACTTATATTAATCACTCTCGTTGGCGCGGATGAAAGCGTATACCGGTATGTGGTCATTCGTGTGAGAGGAAACCGGAGTACCCGGAAAAAAGCCACCCGTCCGATCTGGCAACCACGTATCATCTCACATACTTCCCGGTTCGAGGATCGAACCCGGTTTGCATTGGTGAGAAGCAAGCCTGCTAACCAGACAACCAATTGTAAAGCGAAATCGAGGGTCATAATGGTGCGATGTCTAATTTTCGAGACCAGATTTCAATGGAAAATTAAAATACGTACTTTCAAAACTTTGTTAGAGCGAAAATGAATGTAGTACGAACATAATCATTGTAAATTAGTAAAAATAAATGAAACACGTAAACATCTGAGGTTTATAATTAGGTGGGACAGACTTTAGTATACAATAAAGCATCTTGTACGCTACACGTGTATCAACGAGAGAATGCCCCAGACTCACATACGATGCCCAGCTACGTGCCTGGCTTCATATGTCGATATATTTGTGGACCTTGCGGTTCAAGAACCCCCCCCCCCAATTCCTACAGATCTTGTCATTATCCATCAAACATTCCCACTGAAATCACTGCGACTGCCTTCGATCGTGTGTATCTATAGCAAGTATTCCAAACATAGATACAAGATACACATGTAGATGGACGCGGTCTGTATCCCATCTACAATTGTTCACGAAATGGTGCGGAAGAAACTGATCCATGGTCTATCCAGGCTACCGTGTATTGTATTTGTCAATGTATCATATCAGAAGTGACTAGCTCAAACGTTCCGGTTATTCGTACATTCTGCGTATTTGTACAAACATTATAATACCGGTATGCATAATTATAAACGTTGTCAAAATGTATCTAATGAATAAAATGCAATTCAAATAGCTATACACTAAAAATAATATTACATAGTGGGTTTGGGGCAAAATTCGCATATATCCTCTGCTTCCCGATATTCTAATATTTTCAGGTTCATCACATAATTCGGAATTAGAGTTGCTATGTCACACTTACTTTTTATCCAAGAACAATCAATTTGAAATCTCAAAATGTCATTTTCATCATAGCAACATAAAATGCACAACTAGCTTTGGTATTGACCATTGTGCGGCACTCAAGTAACATGCAGGTGAAATCGTCTCCGCAAGCTATATATAGAAGACATTTCAGTCTACAAACTTGTTCCTTGTATACATGTATCTTAATGTATGAAGGTCTAGCTGCAGCCGGATTGTGTGCAAGTACTGAGGATATCTCTCATGTGAGGATGGACTAGTAGGAAGTCGTGATAGTGCAGTGGTAGTGATTTCGCTCGAGTTGCGAAAGCCATCCACGTCCGAGTTTGAGCCAAGCTGTAGCCTTTACGATTGTGGCCTTAGGCAATGCATTTAAATTCCACATTGCCTCTTCTCTCCCTCGTGGCGATGGATTCCATCAGGAATGTAGTCTCGAGAGTTTTTAATAAAAGTAATAAGTTGTTTCGCAATCGACCGAAATAAATTTGTATTTATAAGACTAGTAGAAATAATGCAGGCAAACTTTTTTCTTTAATATTTTCAAAGGGGCACACGTTCTTTGAAAAATAAAATGAATGAAACGTGAAGAAAATAATTATGCACAACTAGGTCTGGTTAGTTTAAACTTTATTTATTTTTAACGATTGCAAAGCAAGTTCTAACAACTTATATTAATCACTCTCGTTGGCGCAGATGAAAGCGTAAATGTGGTCATTCGTGTGGGAGGAAACCGGAGGAGTACCCGGAGCAAACCCACCTGTCCGATTTGGCGACCACCGTACCATCTCCCATTCCGAGGATCGAACCCGGTTTGCATTGGTGAGAAGCGAGCGCACTAACCACTGCGCTAATCGGACAGCCTAGACACTAGGTCTGGTGATTACCATGGTGTGCAATCATTGTTGAGAGCTGAAGCAGAATAACGACAAAGCTTGTTCTTTACAATCTGCATTGTTCCATAACTTGATGAAAATTCAGAGCAGAAAATATGTAATATTTCAGGTTTTACGCCATTTTTGAGCTATATCGCTGGTGGGCAGTTTACACCTTTTCTGGGCAAGCTCCAGCGGTTAACCAGTACTTGGGTGCACCAACCTCCGTAAGAAACTGCTAACTTTTTCATATAAATGAGACACAGAGCAGAATGTGAAAACGATATGCACAACCGGGTTTGGTACTGATATGAAATCTGGCTAGAAGTTGAGCAGAAATAGTGCTGACGAAAGGTTGCTAACAGATACTCACTACAGTCCCTCAACTTTTGGTGGGGAACAATCTAGGTGGAAAGTACATTGTATTTAGTCTGTAATTGCCAGAATGTGTCGTGTATTTTGTAGCACAAGTTCTTCAATACATCTACAAACTTTGGGTGCGCTCCAACACGACAAAAATAAATGATATAATAATGCATAAATATATATTTCTTAATCTTTTATTGTTTTCAAATATAACAAATCACAATGATCACGTAAAAAAACATTAGTCATAACAAACAGTCAAACTAGTGGTCACCTCTATTAAGCAGCTAAGCATCCAGTTTCCAGATTCCCAATATGTTGTTTTACTATACATTTCTGTGATTCCCTCAGATGGCTGCTTAAGACAGGTTTGACTGTACAATAACATGTGTACCATCTATCTTTATTACATAAATTTAATTATAAAAATATTGGCTAAAAATAGATATCCTTATAGCCAGATAATAAATACTAGCCTGGGTTCCAGTCTGTCAATTTTTCACTTTTTAGCTTCTGGCAAAATTGGAAACTCATTTTTTATTCAAAAATGAATTCATTTGTGAAATATATATATGTTGTAATGTGAAACATCGAATTGCATTGTCCAGATTTCGAAATATTGAGAGGAATCAAAAGATTATGTACATTATGTAATATGCATCAAGTTGAATCAGAGTATCATTTCTTATTAGTGTGTCCGCATTATATTGATTAGCCTGGGTTCCAGTCTGTCGATTTTTCACTTTTTAACTTCTGGCAAATTGATATCAGAAACTCAATACGGCCCAATTAATGGCCTCGGTGTTAAAATATATTTATTTGACTGACCAAGCAAAATATATCGACGCCTGTTGCCAGGCTAGATAAATACATGTATCTAGAATATATTTTTATTTTGAGTTTGCCGCCAAAAGATATAAATAAAAATAGAGTGCAACCCAAATTGGATCGCACTATGTTTTGAAGAGTTCAAATGGGAACGAAAATATGTAAACGTTTTTTTCATAAAATGAGGTATGAAATCACCAAGAGTGTAAGAATCCATATTGGGTTTTAATCATACTTTTGCACAAAATATAACATAATTTATAACAAATAATTATGTATAGTCAAACCGGTCTTAAGCAGCCAGCCAAGGGAATCATAGAAAGTGGCTGCTTAATAGAGGTCAAATGTATAATAAAACAACATATTGGGAAACTGGCTGCTTAATACAGGTTGGCTGCTTAGTAGAGGTGACCACTAACACAGGTTTGACTGTACACAATAAATACAAGTGGATTTAAATAAAAGCTAGAAGCTTATGTTATTGATGGACGAAGACCACGGTTACTTTAGTCACTTTTCTTATGCAGGTAACCTGTATATAGCGGCCAGTTAACAAATTCATGGTCTGTCATATTAACCTCCATTAAACAGGCACATTTACTATGCGGCCACTTCTTCTCAGTCTGTTCACTGGCTACATAATATATGTTTGATTGTACAAGTAAAAGATATATATGTATTATATATATACCGTCTCCGTGGCCTAGTGGAGCGGGAGGTCGAAGGTTCGAACCTCGTCAGGGGTTCGTTCTGATATGGCCGGTTGGTGAGCGGCCAGCTAGTTAAATAATGGTTACCGATTGCCTACCAGCCTACAAGCTTAGGATTTGGGAAGTACTGATATTCATAAAAAGAGGTGTCTCATAATTCAGAAATGGTTGGCCCTTTAAATAAGGGTTTAGTTTATACTAATTTATTTTAGCTCGATTGCGAAACAAGTTCTTACAACTTATATTAATCACTCTCGAGACCTCATTCCTGATGGAATCCATCGCCACGAGGGAGAGAGAGGAGGCATGTGGAATTTAAATGCCTTGCCTAAGGGCACAATCGTAATGGCTCCAGATGGGCTCGAACCCCCGGGCCTTTCGCACATGAAGCAAACATGCTATCACGACTTAATGTGACACTATAATAAACATGCTATCACGACTTAATGTGACACTATAATAAACATGCTATCACGACTTAATGTGACACTATAATAAACAAACACTATATATGCTGTTAAACATTTGTGTCTATGCACCAGGGTTCATTCTAGGTCAGAATTTTTGGGAAAAGTGAGAAAGCGTGTGATCGCGTCCTTAAATGGTGTTCTTTAATATACTTCTGCAAAATAGGGTTAAAATGCACAGTACAACCATTAAATACAACATTTCAATAGAAGGAGTGCTTTATTATGGGCCAGTGTATCTTACTAGACAAAATTATTTTTTTAGGGAAAAGTGGGGCCCCCAAGAGGGCGTAGTCAGGGTCCCTAGGGCGACAATTTCACCAACATCGCCCTCTAGAATGATCCCTGATGCACAGACTAAATGAAGTACAATGCTACAACTAAGCAGACATGCACACGGACATGCAACTATATTAACACATGCCCATCCGTTGCCATTCATTGAATAATGAAATAGTGCTTATTTATGCAATTAAAATGATTTCAGATTTCCCGCTCAAATTCCAGTTTCTAATATGTAATTGTACATGTATGCACATAGATCACAGAGTTATTGGCTGGATACACACTTGTTACCATAGTAATGGAATGCTGATCAACAGAATATATATAGAGGATAATTATGTATGATCAAATTATATTTCACGGAATGAACATTGAAAGCATTATTAGCACAAGTGGTGCTACGTCCAAACTAGTATCTGTTTTTTAGTTTGTAATAATCCTTCACAAATCCACGCATTTCAACTACACAAATTCCCGATTTCAGCTTCACAATTTCATTATATCAAAAACACGAATTTCAACTTCACAAATTCCAAATTTCATGTTCCCAAAGATTTCAGAAAGTCACGATTTCAACTTCGTGAATCCACCTGAAGTGGGAATCATGAATTTGTGAAGTTAAAATCATGAATTCGTGCTGGTGTAATCGTGATGGTGTAATCG
This sequence comes from Archivesica marissinica, assembly GCA_014843695.1. Classification (NCBI taxonomy): domain Eukaryota; kingdom Metazoa; phylum Mollusca; class Bivalvia; order Venerida; family Vesicomyidae; genus Archivesica; species Archivesica marissinica. Next base: position 76,580,259 of record CM026404.1, read on the forward strand.
TGCTGGTGTAATCGTGATGGTGTAATCGTGATGGTGTAATCGTGATGGTGTAATCGTGCTGGTGTATTCGTGCTGGTGTAATCGTGATGGTGTAATCGTGACGACGAAATCGTGTATGTCACCTTGCGCAATTAAGCCTTCTCCAATATATCACATGGTGTGTCATTTTGCAGTTAATATGCAATTCATCTCTTTTACAAATGAGCTTGCCTCCCTGGACCAGCGATTGGTTTGTATCTCTCATCCCACTGTGTTACACCATCGCACGAACAAATCTTTTTTGAATTCTCAAACAGTCCGGCAGAGCGGGCTATAATTCCACAAGATACCCTAGAAAAATAATAAAACATTTTATCATTAGATTAAAATTAATCCCACGACAATGTTGCGTATCTCATGGTTAAATCTTAATACCTCATAATTGCAATGCAATATACATGTATATAACCTAAACGTTCAAATTAGGTTAAAAGTACAAATCCAACACCAATTCCACATTGATTTACTGTTGCTGTATTACTGGGCTGGTTTAACATATTTATTTTCATCATGTACATTGTTATCAAGGTTTTATTCTTGTTATATACAATGTCTTTTTTATTTTCTATCACGCACCCTTGATCCAAGGGAAGTAACTCTTTTGTAAGTTAAAACATGTAAAGTCTATTATCCGGTACATTCCGGATTGAATACTCCTTCAGAACATACGTGATTATTTACAACAATTGAAATAAGGAATTGGACAGAAAGCTATACAGCTTACGGTTGTCCTTTCCTCTGCAATCTGCTGGGTTATAATTTATACCAATTTTTTTTAATAGCTCGATTGCGAAACAAGTTATTTCAACTTATATAAATCACTCTCGAGACCTCATTCCTGATGGAATCCATCGCCACGAGGGAGAGAGAAGAGGCAATGTGGAATTTAAATGCCTTGCCTAAGGGCACAATCATAACGGCTCCAGTGGGGCTCGAACTCCGGACCTTTTGCACCTGAAGCAAACGCGCATCCACTGCATTATCACGACTTCCTGCTGGGTTATGTCTTGGCAAGACAAATCATGAAATAACTGTTCTCAAACCTTTGATCTTCTCCTTTTGTTGTGTGTGCTATTTCCCTGGAACATTCATGAATCATCATTGATCGACCAATCATTTCCCATATCTTCAACCTGTCATTAGTAAATCTGAACTCCGCCCTTCCATTTGGCCCTGCCTCAATATCTTCAAACTCTCCAATAGCAGGCTGAAAAAGTATACATGTATTTATTTTGTCATTTGTAAATCTGTGCACAACCAGCCTATCTGGCCCTACTTTAAAATCTTTGAACTCTCCAATAAGCCGGTTGAAAAAGAATCTTTATTTTGGATGAAATGCACTGGCAACTCAAATCAGATACAGTCGACTTTATCTAAAGTAATATCTTGGACATAGTGTACAATAAAAGCAGACGAAATTTGGTAAATTTATTGTATGTCAAAAAAAGATATATAAAAAGAAAAGTGAGAAGATAGAAAAGTTGTTGTTGACGGCCAGGTATTATAGAGATGGCCAGGTATTATAGAGACGGCCAGGTATTATAGAGACTGCCAGGTATTATAGAGATGGCCAGGTATTATAATAGAGACGGCCAGGTATTATAGAGGGCCAGGTATTATAGAGACTGCCAGGTATTATAGAGATGGCCAGGTATTATAGAGATGGCCAGGTATTATAGAGACGGCCAGGTATTATAGAGGGCCAGGTATTATAGAGACGGCCAGGTATTATAGAGACTGCCAGGTATTATAGAGACGGCCAGGTATTATAGAGACGGCCAGTTTATAGATACGCCAGTTTATAGAGGGGCCATTTATTATAGAGATGGCCATGTTTTAGAGATTACCAGGTATTATTAATATATGGCCAGGTATTATAGAGACGGCCAGGTATTATAGAGGGCCAGGTATTATAGAGACTGCCAGGTATTATAGAGACAGCAGGTATTTAGAGATTGGCCAGGTATTATAGAGACGGCCAGGTATTATAGAGACAGCAAGGTTTATATAGAGCCAGGTATTATAGAGACGGCCGGTATTATAGAGACAGCCAGGTATTATAGAGACGGCCAGGTATTATAGAGACGGCCAGGTATTATAGAGAGGCCAGGTATTATAGAGATGGCCAGGTATTATAGAGACGGCCAGGTATTTAAGAGACGGCCAGGTTTATAGAGACGGCCAGGTATTATAGAGACGGCCAGGTATTATATATGACGGCCAGGTATTATAGAGACGGCCAGGTATTATAGAGATGGCCAGGTATTATAGAGACGGCCAGGTATTATATAGACAGCCAGGTATTATAGAGACGGCCAGGTATTATATAGACAGCCAGGTATTATAGAGACGGCCAGGTATTATAGAGACGGCCAGGTATTATATAGACAGCCAGGTATTATAGAGACGGCCAGGTATTATAGAGATGGCCAGGTATTATATAGACAGCCAGGTATTATAGAGACGGCCAGGTATTATAGAGACAGCCAGGTATTATAGAGACGGCCAGGTATTATATAGACAGCCAGGTATTATAGAGACGGCCAGGTATTATAGAGACGGCCAGGTATTATAGAGACGGCCAGGCAATCCAGAACCGCTCACCTGATACATTGTACCTCTTCAGACTAACACAAACTAGTGACCTAGTTTTATGAGATTTACTTAATTTGAAGATCAGCATTTTGTTCCAGCTCATTGTCAGGATACTTTAGAGCATGTTTGATCAAATTCTGATCATTAATTTCAGAGATGGGTGTCATTAACATACGTCCATAATTCCATCAGAAGTCATCTAATTGGACAGCTAAATTTCAAAGTGATGCATTTGCAAGCATCATCTCAAAACAGGTTGAAAATTGGGCGTTAATCTGACAAAACAACTTCAGAAGGATGGAAAATTGATAATGCCAAAAGAAATTCCCTCAACTCTTTGCTAGGGACAATTGAAGAAATTAAGTTGGAATTAGAGAGGCACTGAAAATGGTTTGTTTATTTATGGGCTTTAAAGCCGCACCAACAGCGTAGCTTAGTTTATACAAATTGATTTTAGATCGATTGCGAAACTAGTTCTTACAACTTTTATTAATCACTCTCGAGACCTCATTCCTAATGGAATCCATCGCCACGAGGGAGAGAGAAAGGGCAACGTGGAATTTAAATGCCTTGCCTAAGGGCACAATCGTAACGACTCCAGCGGGGCTTGAACATCGGACCTTTCGCACCTGAAGCGAACGTGCATTCACTGCGCTATCACCAACAGCTTAGGTCATATGGCGACTCTCCAGCAATTATTGATGGAGGAAGCCCCTCTGAGCAGTATTCCGGGCATGGACGGGCACCCGGGTAGAACCACCGACATTGTGCAAACCAGCTGGATAGCTTCCTCACATCACATGAAAGAAATCGACCACACAATGGGATACCACTCAGGTACTCAGCCATCGTGGCCCCCATCGAGGCCCAACCACCGACATTGTGCAAACCAGCTGGATAGCTTCCTCACATCACATGAAAGAAATCGACCACACAATGGGATACCACTCAGGTACTCAGCCATCGTGGCCCCCATCGAGGCCCAACCACCGACATTGTGCAAACCAGCTGGATAGCTTCCTCACATGAAAGAAATCAACCACACAATGGAATAACCACTCAGCCCCCATTTAAACTGTTAAACCTCTCAATTGACATGTTGACAATCTAAGGGCCATAACTCTGGCATTTCTGTGTAGCTATGTTTGCTTATATGACCACGGAGACCCCTACAGATGGACAAATAGAGATGGACAACACTTAATGCCTCATTGGTGACACCATCTATAATAGTTACATAATCTTACCTTTTCTACTGAACTGTAACCAAACACATCTCCACAACTGAAACCAAACAAGTTTAATATACAGTCAAACCTGTGTTAGTGGTCACCTCTATTATACAGTCAAACCTGTGTTAGTGGTCACCTCTATTAAGCAGCCAACCTGTATTAAGCAGCCAGTTTCCAGATTCCCAATATGTTGTTTTATTATACATTTGACCTTTATTAAGCAGCCACTTTCTATGATTCCGTTGGCTGGCTGCTTAAGACAGGTTTGACTGTACATAATTATTTGTAAATTATGTTATATGTTGTTTAATTTAGTTTGCCCTCTATTAAGCAGCAACCTGTGCTAAGCAACCAGTTTCTGTGATTCCATGGCTGGCTGCTTAAGACAGGTTTGACTGTACAGTCGGAATGCTAAATAGCCGGTATCTCTTCTTTAGCTCTTGAATTTGCAAGAGGATATATGTATGCCTTCTGGTAAATATATTGGGTTAAAACAGAAAAGCTCAAATATAAAATCCCGCCAGCATCAGACTTTGTTTGTCAAATCGTAACAGAATGGGACATTTATATGTACAGTCTTATAGAATTCTATACAAAATATTTTTAAAAAAACCTCATAGTGCATGCAAATACATGTACAGTTTCAGGACAATGTACCGGTAGGTCATGAGTTTGGCACCTTGATTTGGTGTCGTTATTTAGAAGGACTAGAGCACAAACGAAATATATTACAGACGGATCTGTAGTCCAGTGGTAACACGCTGGGCCTGGTAATCCAGGGATCACAGGTTCGATCCCCCGTCTGACCATAATAAAATTAACAGTCTTTCAGATGGGACGTTAAACCGAGGTCCCGTGTCGGTGCTGTACACCGTGCACGTAAAATAACCGGAGAAGATTCTGGAATGGGTCTCTGTCTGTATCATTGCACTATCCTCCAAAAATCTAAAATGACTAATCTCTTCAGGAGGTGTCGCTCATATGTGCAACCGGTAGCGATGATAAATAAACGTAAAACACATGAAACATATATCTCACACTAATACATTGTACTGTAAAGCCGTAAAGCCATGTGATACTGACCTTTGACATCCATCTGAAATGTCGCCACACTTGTGCATGCACAATGCATGTCGTCCAGGTGATAGACCATCTACTATGCCATCTATAACAAGACTGTCCTTGTCTGTCTGAATGAACCGAATCAGACCCCGTACAGTGCTACTTCCTGTCTCCATGATAGACACAGCCGCTCCAAGATGACCTGCTAATACAAGTAGACAGGGATCACTCACACACCGGGGTAGCCATGCCTGAACCAACGTCTCAGCAACGCACTTTGAAGATATACAGTCAAATCTGTGTTAGTGGTCACCTCCATTAAGCAGTCAACCTGTATTAAGCAGCCACTTTCCAGATTCCCAATATGTTGTTTTATTATACATTTGCCCTCTATTAAGCAGCCACCTGTGCTAAGCAGCCACTTTCCAGATTCCCAATATGTTGTTTTATTATACATTTGACCTCTATTAAGCAGCCACCTGTGCTAAGCAGCCACGTTCTGTGATTCCCTTGGCTGGCTGCTTAAGACAGGTTTGACTGTATTCTTGTTCGTGTCACAACTTGTAATACAGTTGCTATCATACAATTCTATTAGCTACACAAGCAGTATTACACAAGATTTGCAGTATAGAAATCCATCTATATTTAGCATTTGTAATGTATTTGAACATTACTGAAAAATATGTACCGGTACATGTAATCATATTTTTACTAGGTTAGTTTTCTCTCTCTGTAGCTCCGTGTCTCTGTAACAAATCATAACAGCAATGAAATTAATGTGCGTACATCACTTTTAGCATGTTTTATAATTATTGTTGGCATAAAAATGGCCTACTTGTATACAATGCAAGAATATATTTTTAGAAAGTCAAAATATATACCCCTTTCATTAGAGTGAATGGCACCTTTTCATTGTTTGAGATTAGTCGCTCTGAAAACAAGATACTAGTACCCTTTTAACTTGAATTTTGGAACAACTTAAAAACATACCTTTTAAAGTGACATTACATGATTTACATCGCATAAAACAATTAAAATGCATTTTTTCACGTATTGCTACTACAAATTCTTTTGAATACATTAGAACAATAACAATGAATCAATAGACAGTGTTTTTGTGATCTACAAACTTTCAAAAGTGAAAGTAGCTTTTCATATAACGTTCACCCACGCGCCTGAATTGACGTTTGTTTGTCATTGGAGTCAATACTAAACGAGTGATACTGTCATTTAGAGATAGTTTGACTTAGATTAGTCTGCAAATACATATGCATAGGCACAAATGTGAGATATAACAGTAAATCTGTACCATAAATAGTGTTATTCAGAATACACTCGTTGTATTACGCATGAATATCGACCCTATTTACATTATTTTTTTATGTCAACAAACCGCGTATACGACGTTTGTTTATTTGCTGAAATATTCAGTTTTTTAGGCAAATATTTGGAAAACAATTATACCATATAATAGAATCATGTAGAAATTTGCTTTTTCACTGATATAGTGTCGCTTTAAACATTTTTGTTCACACATGGTACGGTGTCAAATAACAGAATGAGAACAGCTGCGAATTTCCAAAGATTTTGCTTAAGGTCTCAACTATGATGAATTACATATTCATTTTCACCCACACAAAAAAGAATGACTAACCTGCTGAATATATTGGAAGGAATGTGCAAACAACATAGATCCAGATCAGCCATAGCGTAGTATCTGATCAAGATCTATGTTGTTTGCTATTCAGACAAGTGTTTTAGCTCCACTATCCGAAAAGCAAACAGCATTTAGTCTGATCAGATACCACGTTCGTTCTGTGCACGTTCTATGCTATGCGTTCCATGATCTGGCTCTATGCTGATTGCATAACTTACATTATAATCACTCTCGTCGAAGGATGTGGGAGGAAACGAGAGTACCTGCAGAAAACCCACCATTCCGATTTGGAGACCACTGTACATTCTCTCATACTTCCCTGTCCGAGGATCGAACCCGGGGTTTCAATGGGAAGCGACCACTGCGCTAATCGGATACAGATATGCTTCTCAGGTACAACAGTTCTTTTGTGCCAACTTAATGCATAGTGCTTGTATATGTACATGTACCTCAAGCCCGGTTCACAGCAATGCATTGAACATTTGTAAACTAAGCAAAGATGAGCTCAGAATCCAAAAATATAACATGGAAATAATGGTGTAAGGGAGACAACCAATAACACACACAATCTATGATATTATCGGCTTCCACTCTTGACCTTGTAGTCAGTGGTTAACACGATGGACCTGGAATTCAAGGATCGCAGGTTTGTTGCCCCATCTGACCCTAATAAAATTAACAGTCTTTCAGATGAGACTTTAAACCGAGTCTCATGTCGGTGCTTTACAACGTGCACGTAAAAGAACCAAAGGAGATTCTGGAATGGGTCTCTGTCTGTATCATTGCACTATCCACCAAAAATATAAAATGACTAATCTCTTCAGGAGGCATCGCTCATATGGGCAACCAGTAGAGACGATAAATAATGTAAAAACGCACAGGACCTGGTCAACAGTTTAGCTTGCAGATATCTAATAACTGGAACAATAAATACCTTGCATACCACCCATGCCCTTAAGGACAGCTCGTTTCCCTGTGCTCTCTATAATTGACTTGACCTTCTCCGACCCCAGACTGCCATCCACAATCACCTGACCTCTGGCAAGATCAATATTTACATAATCAACACCTGCAAATATATATATAGGTCTGCAAACGTAACCCTTTGTAAACAGTACAGAGCTAGATCAGACGGCATAGAATGTGCTGTCTGATCAGGCTCTATGCTGTTTGCTATTCTGATAGTGGAGCTAAAACATTTAGCTGAATAGCTTAGCTGAATAGCAAACAACATAGATCCTGATCAGACACGGCGGCTGATCTGGATCTATGTTGTTTGCAAATGTGATTTTATTTACTCGGCATGCGAAGGGTTATTTATATTGGCGTTGTTTACATTTATATGCTGTGGTATCTCTACGGTGTTTGTAACTAAAGTACAAGTTCATCTAAATAGCACAGTGAGCAAGAGTCCGCCTCCGTGGTCGAGTGGTTAAGGTCACTGACTTGTATACCACTGTAACCTATCATCACTGATGGTCACTGGTTCGAGCCCCGCTCAGACTGTGTCTCATTTATATGAAAAAGTTGGCAGTTTCTTATGGAGGTTGGTGCACCAAGTACTGGTTAACCGCTGGATCCTGCCCAGGAAAGGTGTTGTTAGGTAAACTGTACGGTTATTTTTTGAACAAACTGTAAGGTGTAGTTGCATGTTGTATGGTTTTACTAAAGTTAACACTAGGATAAATTTGCATATGAATTATATAGTATTATTTTTCCAATTGAAGAAAATAAACACATCGAGGGACTTTAAAGTCATGCGATACTAGGCGTTTGGGAAATGCATCTAGATCATAGTGTAGCACAAATCCAATCGCCCCACGCCCGGGACATGTGAAAAGTGCAGTTAGGACAAGTCTCATTGTCTAAATATTTAATCCCGGACAAGTAGCTCTATATGCTTTCAAACTTTATTATTTTTATTTAACAAGTAATTTTTGGCCTGAGGTGAGTAGTGTTCAAACACCAATAAAAATGCCCAATCATTCGCCAAAGGTGACAATATACAGAAACTTTATATTTTATTTATTTTACAACAATTGCGAAGCAAGTTTTAACAACTTATATTAAATCACTCTCGTTGGCGCAGATGAAAGCGTATATATGTGGTCATTCGTGTGGGAAGAAACCGTAGTAACATTCACAGTAAATCACATTACAGGTGTGCTAAGGACTCTGATGACGACAGGACATGAGATTCAATCTTACTTGTAAGTGGCAAAAAAGAATTTGGCGAAACTTAGTTTATACAACTTTATTTAGCGTGATTGCGAAACAAGTTCTTACAATTTATATTAATCACTCTCAAGACCTCATTCCTGATGGAATCCATAGCCACGAAGGAGAGAGAAGAGGCAATGTGGGATCTAAGTGCCTTGCCTAAGGGCACAATTGTAACGGCTCCAGCGGGGCTCAAAATTCTGGGTCTTTTGCACCTGAAGCGAACGCGCTACAACGACGTCCACAGCAATTTACGTTAGATTACTTAGGTACATGCATAAAGGCGATCCACTTTACCAGAGACTCCTACAAATGCATTTTCTATGGATTTCACACAACCACCACATGTCATTTCCACGTCAAACTCAAGCTGTAAAATACATACATACAGAAATATGTTAATACAAGTTTACTTAGTTCAGTGAGTACGCCATTTTATTTGTACATTTCTAGTTGTCATGCTTTGTCAAACAAAAGGTTGCAAAACTGACAATGGTAATACGTTTAATACATTTTGTTCAGCCTAGATACCCAGGTCCCATTGCCATTGTCCTGACCACTGGAATATAGCATAGAATTTATAACATACTATTCCAAAGCATGCAAATAAATAATACAACTTTTATACAATAAAAACAATGTTATAATGTTTATAATGTATAATGCCTTCTTTTTTAACTCGATATTATTTTAAGTTGAAGATTTAGTAATACTGTGTAATGGATAGAGCATTGACCTACAAATGCAGAGGACCGAAGATCAAAGAACGGGCATTTTTTCTCTCAATATATCATAATTCTAATTGTTTTATGTAAATCAAGAGTAGCCTACAATTACATAATGATATGAAAAGAAAAAACATTATATCTTCATACTGCAAGATCTTTTATAGGAATTCATAATACTGGTTAGCGTAGAGTGGTGGAACCTATGCTCGGCGTAAATCCTACATATCATGGCCTATAAAAAAAGTTAAATGCACTTGCCGTATATTATTTTCTTAAGTCATGAACACAACTTTCTAAAAATTGTTGTCGAAAATTTTAGATTCTTTAGGGCACCTATGCACGGAGTACATGAACATTTTTATTTATACACAGGTAAATGTTGAATATATTATTATGACTTGGTAACATCAATAACTAACAATATTACAACTCATAAGAAACTTTTTTTTATTTGTACATTTTTCCCCAATTCAGATAGCTACCTGAAATGCTCATAAACCGCATCATTTCGGTGGAAAACATATTCCCAACTAGTCTGTTTATATTCGGCTATTGAACCAGTCAGGTGACAGTTGCATTAGGCTAACGGTACGCACAACGGAATGCTATTGAACCATGCTTCACCCCTGTCAGCGAAAATAGGTAAAAACTATTTAATTATTTTAAATACGGATGTAAATGGAAAAATATGCCTAGGTTCCACCACTTTATAATTTAACCCTTTCAACCCCAAGTAACTGACATGGGCTAGTGCATGCTATTTTTAGACCAATATATTAATAAGAAAATTACCTTTGGACCAGTTCAATTATCAAAATGGGTAATTTTATCTAAAAATAGTAATAATTATTACTGGCAAAACGTGCAGATCTATCCTCAGTAATCCTGGTGAGACCACAGGGATTCGGCACGTTTGGGGGTACTAGTATATATATTTAAGTACAGGGATTCTACTCTGTGGGATGTCAGATTTCGCATCGATCAGTAAAATGGCCCTATCTGAAACAATTTTGTACAAAGCTGTCCAAATATAACGCCTATCTCCGAGTCTTTATATGTTTGTTCTTCCAATAAAACACAACTTTAAGCTGCATGCATGCATGTATACTTTGCAAACATTCGTAGCATTTTCAATTTGTTTTGAAAAATTCTAAAGCGGCGCAATTCGCGTTGAAACGAGCGTCTGATTGGATTATGATTGTTCTTCATATATAAAAAAACATCTTGTTACATTCTAATAATCCAATCAGAACGCTCGTGTTCAACGCGAATTGCGCCGCTTTAGAAATTTTCAAAACAAATTGAAAATGCTACGAAATCTCTTTTTGACGTACATTTTTGCCGAATAAACATACAGGTTAGTGGAAACACATTTTATTGATAATGTTATTCACAGTTAAAACTCTCCCGTCGAAGATTTTTTTTTGTTGCTGACAGAACCCGTGTCCTAGTATGGAAATGTGACCTGCTATGGCCAATGTATGTGGCAATTGTTTGCAAAGTATACATGCATGCAGCTTAAAGTTGTGTTTTATTTGAAGAACAATATAAAGACTCGGGATAGGCGTTATATTTGGACAGCTTTGTACAAAATTGTTTCAGATAGGGCCATTTTACTGATCGATGCGAAATCTGACATCCCACAGAGTAGAATCCCTGTACTTAAATATATATACTAGTACCCCCAAACGTGCCGAATCCCTGTGGGCGAGACGGCTCATAAAAATATTAAAATGTGCAGTACGGAATGTCCAAGGTTCTCTGGTATTCATAATTGAAAGAACTGTACAAACTCAACACATGAATTGAATCATTAATAGAACGATGTAGAATTTATTTCAAGTGACATTTCTAAGAGTTGGTATCATTGTAATTTTATCAGAGGTAAAAGTATTTACCTTTGTGGACGCTTCCATCTTGAACATTACATGAATATGTTAAACCCCGTCACGTACCTATCGTGTAAAATTCACCATCGACGAAATTTGTGTTGCATTGTTCGTATTGGGGTAGGCCTATCGGACATACAAGTATAACATACTAGTTCAATTATATAGTTTATTCCTTTCTTTATAATAAGTAAGTAAAATTTTGTACACATGCAATGTATTCAAATTAACTTAATCGGATTACAGAATACAAACACAACCCTCCTCAGTAGATGTCGTCAGTGGCTTTGAGGAGTGTCTCATTGAAGTTGAAATGTGAGCTCTATAAACATGTGTGATCGATTACGGAGTGGTAACTAATTAAAGCGAGCTCCAATCAATAGTAGATACGCATATGCAAGCAAATAATTACGATATATGATTATGCATGTGTACTTTACACAAATTTACTTAAGGATTCTGTGACACGTATTTAAGAATATTGGCTACATGTTGGAACAAAGTATATTCCGAACAGACAAGAACAATCATTATTTTATGATAAATTTGCAGAGTATGCACTAATTTAAAATACTTTTTTCTAGTATACGTACTTCTTGAGTTAATTATTTTCATCATTACAACTTTAGTCTTGTCAAGGGTCGGCCCATACTCCTAATTGACAGAATACACGTGAGCTCCCAATGACCAAGTGATCGATTATTGTGTAATAAGCGAGCTGCAATGTGCTAATCCAATCAATAGACACACATAGGGCTAAACAGGATCACAAATGAAGCTCATTAACTGTAGACATTTGCAATAGTAAGTAATCCTAAGTTCGATCACCCGTCTGACCCTAATAAATTTAACAGTCTTTCAGAAGGGACGTTTTAATCGAGGTCTCGTGTCGGTGATGTACATCGTGCATGTAAAAGAACCAGAGGAGACTCTTGGAATGGATCTCTATCTGTATCATTGCACTATCCTCCAAAATATAAAATGACTAATCTCTTCAGGAGGCGTCGCTCATATAGGCAACCAGTAGCGACGATAAATAAACGTAAGCACACACAGTAAGTCATTATGCTTAGTCAGTGTTGCATACATAAGAAGGTATACATATATACATGTTTTAAAATGATAAAACATATACATATGATATGAAAAATATGCAATTGCGTTATTGCTCGAATTAAAGGAGACTTTGGAATGTATCATTCGCTAACGTATGAGGCACGCTACGAGAAGACCAATATAATGGGCATGAACTATCACAGTCCTCTAACCCCAGATTATGTATCACTACAGCACTCCGGGACCGAGGACGACGTATCGTTTAAAGAAGTGTGTTACCTATTATGTGTACCAGCATGAATGAGCTCTATATCGATCGATGAGCCTTTACTGGTCCCTTAAACATGTAATAGAGAATCAGCTTTAGAAGCTTATCTATATTATACTTATTATATTTTAATTTATGTTTAAATAACGTCATAATATAGATTTATGTAATATGCAATAACTAATAATTGACAGGACATTTACCAAACTTATGCAAAATATAGAAACCAAAAAGTGTAATATGAAACACCAATATGATTAACATGGTGTTGTTCTTCTTCTTTTTCTTTTTTTTCTTTTTCTTCTTCTTCTCCTTCTTCGTCACCAGAAATGGCGAAACCCAGTATACACCTGGGTTGTAATCATGCCTTTCCACAGTAAAAGTCTTTCACCAAAACGGATTTACACAGTCTATGCAAATCTATTGAATTAGTTTTAAAACACTTTTCATGTATACATGTATGCATCTCACGTTAAAAAATCGCAACTCGTCTTAATAATCTAGACCATTTAAATGTATTCACAGTAACAATTAGTTGTACTCTTTTCAGTTTATACAAATTTATTTTAGCTCGATTGCGAAACAAGTTATTTCAACTTATATAAATCACTCTCGAGACCTCATTCCTGATGGAATCCATCGCCACGAGGGAGAGAGAAGAGGCAACGTGGAATTTAAATGCCTTGCCTAAGGGCACAATCGTAACGGCTCCAGTGGGGCTCGAACTCCGGACCTTTCGCACCTGAAGCGAACGCTTTTAACAAGCAAACTCAGTGAAATCATGTCCCTTCAGTAAAACTTTATTATTTTTCAATTCGGCAGCACAGACGGACGTTCCCACAGACTGATGCATAAACTATTTTAAAAGGGGCCCACGTGTCTAAGGTGAAATGTCTATGGTAAAAGAGGCGAAGTGTCTTTAGGGCTGAAGTGTCTACATACCGGTTTAGTTATACCGGTTTTTAACCAGATTCATCACGTGTTTCGTACTTCCGCGCCTTTTAAAAATGTCAAACTGGAAAATGAGAAATATATAAATAATGCAGCGTTTTACCCCATTAATTATCCAATGGCTATTATAGTCAGTATATAGTATACGCTATCTAACATGAATAATGACATATGATTGGACGGAAGGTATGCGTTTAATATGAATTTAGTAGAGTGCGATTTTGTATGCGACATTCGTCCCTAATAATGTTCGAACACTCCATTCATTTTTTCGGATGGATGTAACTAATGTGAAACATAGTACAGCCGCCTATCAACAGCTTTTAGCGAGTCAATATTAGGGAACGATTCTGATACACCCTCTGTAATACTGTGTGGTGTATGTTGCAGTTGTAGAGCGTTGTCCGCCTCCGTGGTCGAGTGGTTAAGGTCGCTGACTTGTATACCACTGTAACCTATCATCACTGATGGTCACGGGTTCGAGCCCCGCTCATTTATATGAAAAAGTTGGCAGTTTCTTACGGAGGTTGGTGCACCCAAGTACTGGTTAACCGCTGGAGCCTGCCCAGGAAAGGTGTTGTTAGGTAAACTGCCCGCCGGCGATATAGCCCAAAATGGTGCTGATGCAGGCGTAAAACCCGAATCATAACATAATAATGTAGAGCGTTGGATTCGAACAGTGTATCTTCCATTAATTTGATTAAACAGTGTAATGTGTTGACTATTTACAGTATCTGAATCTTTATTTATCACAACAGTATTTGTATATGTCTTTCAGGTTTGTGTTAGCTAATCTCAATAGGCAGTAAAGATGAGCACAACATCCAAGTCCCCAAAGCGAAAAGGTAAATAGTGATCCCTCTGTCTGAATGTTTGTCTACACCACTTCTGTCGCCAATTGAAAAACACTGGACTGGAGCCAATTTAAAAAACTTGGAGCCAACTAAGAGCCATATAGTTCACAAATAAATATTTGAAGCCATGTATTTGACAAAACATGTGCCAAAAAGTTGCGCCAAATATTTTCGCCAATTCACAACATTTAGTGCCAATATTTGTTTTTTGGCGCCATTGGCGACTGATAGCGAGAACCCTGAATACATGTGCATACATCTTCAAAGTAACATATTTAGTCTAATTTATTTGAACTCAATTGCGAAACAAGTTCTTACAACTTATATCAATTACTCTCGAGACCTCATTCCTGATGGAATACATCACAACGAGGGGAGAGAGAAGAGGCAACATGGAATTTAAATGCCTACGGGCACAATCTTAACGACTACAGCGGTGCAAAAACTCAGGACCTTTTGCACCTGAAGCGAACAAGCTTCCACTACGCTATCACGACTTTCAAGTAACATATTTACATCAGCATCCAGCTGGATAATCCGATATCATGATTTCCATCAGTACCGTGCTGAAACTGAGTAGCAACATCGGTCACGGCCATATTACCGGTATATACATGTATGGTATGGCAGGAGATTTGGGACAATTAGTCGGTCCATGCATATGACCACAGAAATTGATATGAACAGTTTTACCATCTGCATGAATGTTTACTGGGTGATACATTTCTGTTATGCATCAGATAATCATATATACAGTCAAACCTGTTCTAATGGTCACCTCCATTCAGCAGCCAACCTGTATTGAGCAGCCACTTTCCAGATTCCCAATATGTTGTTTATTATACATTTTACCTGTGCTAAGCAGCCACTTTCTGTGATTCCATTGGCTGGCTGCTTAAGACAGGTTTGACTGTACTGATGTAGTATATTACAAACACCTCATGTTTTATAATAACCATGATCGATAGCAACATGGACACAATTAGTTTTCAATTTAAGTTTTGGGCGACGCATGATTGATTATCTTGGAATATAATTCGTACTAAGCATTTCTGTTAATTTTATTTATCTGTTTATTCCTCCACTCTCCCTTGCAACATATTAATAAAATGTTACCTATTGACTGGATTATAAAGTTAATCTGCTTGCTTACCGGTCGGTACATGTATTTGAGTGATAGGTTGTTGTTTTAGCGGCTGTCTGGATAAATTAACCTTCGGCAGTATACATGTATTGTACAATATTGATTATTGAGTGTAATTACATGACTCGGTTGATTACAACTAGCATTGGATGAATCCAGGTTCGATCCCCCGTCTGACCCTAATAAAATTAACAGTCTTTCAGATGGGACTTTAAACCGAGGTCTTGTGTCGGTGCCATACACTGTGCACGTAAAAGAACCAGAGGAGACTCTGGAATGGGTCTCTGTCTGTATCATTGCACTATCCTCCAAAAATCTAAAATGACTAATCTCTTCAGGAGGCGTCGCTTATATGGGCAACCGGTAGCGACGATAAATAAACGTAAAACAAACACAATACATGTACAATATTGTTTATTAAATGTAATTACATGACTCAGTTGATTACAACTAGCATTGGATTAATGCCTGCCATGTTCCCAAATTCATGCCAGGGTATGTTCCAATGTCCCACACAACATTAACCTCATGAAATATGTAACTTGACTGTGTTTATAATTATAATACTATTTAAACTGAGTTCAACCTCCTTTATTTGGATTTACAGCGATATTTTAAATCAGAGTCCATATTGGCGTACTCATATACTTAGGCAATGTAATGTCTGTAAATTATAATGTAGGTATTGTCAATACTGTATATGATTTTCGCATCTATGACATATTTTTCATGTGAATGCTTTACCAGTATGTACCGTATATGTTGTACAATGATGAACTTTTATGTTCAAATTGGAAAATTAAAATTCTTCAATAATCAAAATATCGTTGATATATCGATATACGTATTTCCACCTGACAGTCACGCCCCTACATCAGCGGAGACATTTTTAACAAACTGCACAGTAATATATACATGTAATATCATATTAAACATAGTGTTTATGTTACTCAATACTGTCTAGCACCCACCAGGTCCATCGATTTTCTGTCTGTAAATTATAATGTAGGTATTGTCAATACTGTATATGATTTTCGCATCTATGACATATTTTTCATGTGAATGCTTTACCAGTATGTACCGTATATGTTGTACAATGATGAACTTTTATGTTCAAATTGGAAAATTAAAATTCTTCAATAATCAAAATATCGTTGATATATCGATATACGTATTTCCACCTGACAGTCACGCCCCTACATCAGCGGAGACATTTTTAACAAACTGCACAGTAATATATACATGTAATATCATATTAAACATAGTGTTTATGTTACTCAATACTGTCTAGCACCCACCAGGTCCATCGATTTTCTTTCTTCAGCTGGGGGAAAGACGTTATGCATCTTCTGTGAACAGGGAGAAGTTTGTGAAGAAACATACGGGAAACTTCTGTCGAAGGGTGCAGTCACAGCCCATTACTTTTGTATGGTATGTTAGCTCTTTGCATGCTATAAATAGTTCAAATAATTGTAGTAGATGACAATTCATTAATGTATTTGTCTTATTTGTTAGTGGAATCTCTAGATATATGTCATGGAATTCATTAGAAATGTGTCATGGAATTCATTAGAAATGTGTCATGGAATTCATTAGAACACAATTCATTAGAAATGTGTCGTGGAATTCATTAGAAATGTGTCGCCACGAAACAGTTCTTATGAATTTCCACGACATATTTATCTGTTATTTTATCCGCTAGCGTGCGAAGACTTTAAGTGTTATTGAAGTAGTGTATTTCATATGTATACTGCACAACGATGTTTATAGAATTATAGTAGAATTGCATTGCAGCAGATAGTTATGGAACAACCTGTAAATGATTACTAGAAGTCGACTAGTCCTTCCATATGGTCTATGCTTATGTTACACCCTTTCAGTTATTTCAAAGGTCATCAATTATTGAGTAGAACAAACTAATTAAAAATTTTTTTTATCATTCGCTTATAATGGGAAGCCACTTTGAGACAATAATCTTGTGATAAAAATCCTGTCTTATAGGAGAGTAAATACTGTTGCTTATAATTACCAGTTATATAATGCATATGTTATTGAAATCTGCTTAACACTGTACACATTGTATATATTGCTATATAGGCAGAGCAGCTGGCCCTGAATAATGCTTAACTGGGACATTTCTGGCACAGAAATGAAATTTATGTTTTCATATAGTTCAATGTCCATAGAATCCTGCACCATAAAGTTCCCAAAAGTTCCCACTTGGGAAACTGAACAATCCAAGATGGCCACCAAGATGGCCGACAAAAACAGAAAAATACCCAATTATCTAGATAAAGATTTAAATTCTTCTGGCATTTTGAAATGACTATATTTTATTATTCATAGTGATGATAAATCCATGTAACTACATGAAAATAATGCATTTTCTTACCTTTTTTGTATATTTTCTGAAAAAGTTGACTTTATCCACAGAAAAAGAGGTAAAACATGCTGTATTTTGAGGACACACCTAAAATCATTTCTTATAAAACTTATATATATTGACATATCATCTTAAATATGATATAGAATCATGAGTTGGAGAGACTGGACATAAGTTTAAGTGGTTAGAGATAGATATGTACTGTTTTCTAAAAAATAACGGCCATAAAAGTGGGTGGGGTAAATTGACCCCTGAAAATGATAAGTAAATAATATATTTAAAACTTTTCAAATTTTTGTTATGTAAAGTTTTTCAATCTTCTATATACACATTATTCTATTTATTGAAATGTGGACATCCATCACTGGTCACACCTGGAATATCGAATTTTAACATGTTCCGGCCATATGTTATTTCGGAATGGATCCAGTAATAGATCGTGTCTATTTACACCCATGGACTTGTCATATGTTACGAAGCTGGCTTTGACATACAATGTGGATCCTATCATTACATTTGACCAGCCATTGTGGTACAAGGCACAAATGATTGTGACACACAACCACCAAACAGTTCGCTGAGGCGTATCATCTGTCGCCTCGGAGGTCTCCACATCCAGATGAGCTTCCTTGGTACCATTGGAACCATTATGACCGACTCCGGTCTCAAGGAGTTATTGGAAACCGTGTATGCCGAGAACGTAGTTCCACATCTCCTGAGTGGAAAGGCCATCAGCAGAGCCATTCGTGGGCATTTACTGGCAGAGTCAGCCCTGTGTTCGCTGTTAGCAGCGAATATATTCAATATTGAAATCCCTCATAATAGTAATAACCGAAAGGAGGATAATGATTCAGCTGTAGATGTATCTAGTGTTGAAATAGAAGAGAATGACATAACTGACAATGGATGTAACTCTAATGTGGATGAAGAAATGAGTCAGAGTTGTGATGAAGGGGGTCTGGTGATTGCAAATGATGTAGTAGACATAAATAATAACAGTCCCAGTAAATCCCCAGGCGTACATGGTGTTGAGCCAGACATGAATGCTGAGAATGCTGAAGATGATGAGTATGGGGACAATGAGCATGAGAACGACAATAGTTCACAGTTAGAAGAAGCGATGAAAGTTCTAGATGGCCTTTTAGCTGCGGAGGTAGACATTGAATCGGTTGTGAACAAATGAAATTCAAGATGCAGAAAGCCATTTCAAAAATGAAAGAAAGCCGAACAGCCCAGCTATGGCTCCAATACATAGAATTGCTAGACATCCTTAAGGCATTTATAAAAGCAGAACGCACAGGTGATTGGAACCTTCACCTTCAGTCATTGTTAGAAATGCTACCATTTTTCGCTGCCACTGGCCACAACGCATATGCAAAATCATCGTACATATATTTAAACAAAATGCTTAAAATGCTTGCCCTATCAATAACACACCCCAATGTTCACAGTATGTTCATGGAAGGTATGCATGTTGTACGAGGATCGGACCGATACTGGGCTGGACTGTCAACGGACCTCATCATCGAGCAGATGCTTATGCGTAGTGTGAAGACAGTTGGAGGCCTAACTCGGGGGCGAGGCATGGACGAAACGCAGAGAGCACAGTGGATCAACTCAAGGCCAGCGTGTTCTGAAATTAACTACAAGATGCAAGAGCTAAGCGGACACAGGTATGAGACTAGTGAACAACACAAGGCATGTGGGGAGACCAGGCAAAGCAGAGACAGAGATGATATCAAAAAGATGGTAGATTTTCTTATGGATAGAAATCCATTTGAATCCACAGAAGAGTCATTGAGAAGTATAGCCAGTGGTGTAGTAGCCGGGGACAAGGTAAATGTGGACAAAGGGCGGGAAGTGGGCATGAACATTCTGAAAGATATGGAGGGGAAGAAAGTGGGTGACTTCAAGTTCAGTAAGAAGGCCCAAGTAACCACTATGAGTGATAATGCTAGTGTCAGTATTGGTGGTGATGATGTGGAGATTGACCCACAGCTTCTTTTCCAGCGATTGGTTACTGCTGCCCAGGGCGCTGTACCAATAGAAGATCTACAGAATTTCTTTGCATATGAGCTATGTACCTATCCGCCTTCCTTGTTCGAGAGCAAACAACTATTGAGACAGGCCAATAAAGCAACACTAGCACAGGAACTAACAAAACAGTTACTGACTGATGACAGTGTCCCTGACCAACAACAGGAAATAATATATGTAATTGATGGCGGTTACCTTATTCAAAGACTCAACTGGCCAAGAGGGCGAAGAGGCAGAACATATAATGAGATATGTTCAATGTACATAAAGTATGTAAGAGATAACTACACCAACAGTCATGTGTTTGATGGATATATAGCTGGTCCATCTACTAAAGATAACACCCACATAAGACGTACTGGTGGACGTGTTGGGGCTGAGGTCAGGGTTCAAGAAGACTTAACCATGAATACAAAGAAGCAAAACTTCTTATTGAATTCTAAGAATAAACAAAGGTTTATAGACATGCTAGCTAGTAAGCTAGAAGATTCTGGCATTGAAGTCACTCAAGCAAACGCAGACGCAGACTATGATATCGTCATGACAGCCATAGACTGTTCGAAGTATATGAACACTGTGGTGGTTGGTGAAGATACTGATCTGTTAGTATTACTGTGCCATTATGCAGAGGACCATGGCTACTCCATTCATCTCAACAGTGAAGGACGTAGAAAAAAGTCTGTAAACATACTAGAGTTAAAGAATAACCTAGGTAAGGTAGTATGTAAAAACATCTTGTTTATTCACGCATTACTGGGATGCGATACGGTATCAAGACCATACGGCATTGGTAAACTTGCAGCGTTAAGGCTAATAAAGAAGTCGGCAAGCTTCAGAGAATGTGCTGAACAATTTGATAAACTTCCCCATGAAGTATCACACAGCGAGATACTGAAAACTGGAGAAAACGCACTCATTCTCACCTACACAGAAAATGAGGTTGAATCTATCAATGAACTCAGAATGAGATTATTCCTGGACAAAACAGCAAGAAACTCTGTATCAATTGACCCTAAAACATTACCACCAACACATAGTGCAACCATATATCATTCGTTGCGAGTATACCATCAAATACTGCAATGGAAAGGTTGGAAGAAGATCCTTGTGATTATGGTTGGGTGTTATCACATGGCATATTGATTCCCAGATTGTCGGACATGCCCCCAGCACCTGCCAACATTCTAAAAGTTGTCCGATGTGGATGCAAGACAGGTTGTCGTAGTATGTCATACAGCTGCAGAAAGCTTGGTCTGAATTGTACAACAGTGTGTCGCAACTGTGATGGACTTTGCTCCAATCAACCAGAAATAGCAGAGTACTGTTAAAATCAAACACTGATCCAATGAGTAGAATATGACCCAAGATAATATTAACAGCATTGCTAAAATATTAATCAGCTGCTAGAAATCTTAATTACAGTGAAGATATTCTAGATTTGCTATAGAAATACATTGTGGATATTGGCATATTGAATGAGCATTTCTCCTAATTATATATACATATAATGTATATACGTGTATACTTAACTGTATACAATATACTTCTCTCTTGTAATATAATATACACTGAGTGGACATGTGATCAATGTATAAACTGCAATGTATCAATTGTATGTATTTTAATTAATGTGTTATACACTAAGTTTATAGAGTTAGGTATGCTTCCAACATTCAGATTATATATGTATACCCATTCATGACAAGATGTTATTTTATCTCATTTTATGGACATCTGACCTCAATGTGTAACCTTAACCTTAAATATACTTACCATATTGCTTATGTTTATAACTTTGTCTGGAGTTAACTTAAATATTAGAATGAAATATATGAGCTACCAATCATTAGAAGTGAAAGTATGGCGCATATCCATATTTTATTGAATTTTTGTAACTTTGACCTTGAAATGTGACCTTGACCTTTCATATACAAACAAAAAATAAACATTATCATATTCTTCCTAAGGTGGTTAATATATGTGTGTAGTTTGTTCAAAATCCATTAAGCGGTTTTGGAGATATGATATTATTCCAGAAATTCCCAATGAAAATATCAAAAAAGTCAAAAAATGCCCCAATTTTTTTTTCCCGGACCGGAACTTTTGG
Organism: Archivesica marissinica; assembly: GCA_014843695.1. Taxonomy (NCBI): domain Eukaryota; kingdom Metazoa; phylum Mollusca; class Bivalvia; order Venerida; family Vesicomyidae; genus Archivesica; species Archivesica marissinica. Next base: position 76,602,481 of record CM026404.1, read on the forward strand.
GAACTTTGTGATTTAGGATAGCCTATACTATTTCCAGCTTATATGCAAAACAATCATTTCTGTGCCACAAATGTCCCAGTCAAATCTCAGCTGCTCTGCCTAATAGCTTTCTGTTCTAATCCTTTTTCATTCATGTATTTAAATTTTCTTTCAAATATATATAATTTTTATTGTATTGTTTGAAATAAACAATGTTTAAACTAAACTATTGATAAAACAATTAAACGAAGCCGTTGAGCTTCACGAAGCCGTTGAGCTTCACAAAATAAAATTTAAACTTCTAATTTCATTTTAATTAGTTTTGGTAATCCGGCATTAATGGGTATGTGTATGCATATTGCAGCTATTCTCCAGTGGGTTGAGCCAGAGTGGGAAATCGGACAAGCAGGGTATTCTAGGTTTCATGCAGGAGGATATAATTAAGGAAGCCAGACGCGGTACTAGGCTGGTAAACTCATTGTTTCCTCTATGAATATGTATAGTATACAGTCTACATCTGTTATATCAAAGTCGGTTATGTCGAATTCTCCGGTTATCTGGAAGTCGAATCATCAAAGTCCCGTTTCAGACACTATCATTCAACACATACCTGGATCTGTTTATTTCGAATTTCGTTAAGTCAAACTTCGGTTATGTTGAAGTATTTTGTTCGGTCCAACGGAATTCGACATAACGGATGTAGACTGTAATTATATAGAGATATTCTATCTATCTTCCCTTAGATGTCGAATCCCTCTAGTTCAGTAATTGATATTGGTTTTTCCTGTTCATCAGGGCTCAAGCTAGACTCCAAATTTTGGGAGAAATCACTTCTCCCTCCAGATGATTTAGGGAGAAGTGAGAAAATTTAGGGAGAAGCGGGGAGACTTGAATGACTGCAAATAGTGAAACCGTATTTTAGTCTAGATTTGCAGGATAATCATTGTAGGAACTATTGTATACATGTAGAAAAGCTGCAGGGCATTCACTAGACTGAAAGTGAAAGAGGCAATGAACCTTGAGGTCAAATCTCAAGTGTCAAGCTGTATGCTACTTTCCGTACAGGTAACTTTCCCCTGACCATATAATTACCTCTAGGCCAATGTGTGTCTTTGGTGCAACCAGACCTAATTTTTTTTATCACAATTAGAGAAAACATTGACTACATTGCCGAGTTGTGTTTAGGACCTTACAACTAAGTTTCCTGTTACTTTGTAACTTGTATAGTTCTACATTGTATCCCATCTGCATTTAATTTTATTATGCATGAGATCGGTACGAAACGGATCGAGTACGGTTCGACAACATTGTAAAACCGTTAATTTGCATACATTTCTTATATAAAGCGGACATATTCATTTCAATATCTGTATGAAACCACAAGTGTATGCATTTATAATATGTATAACTCGTATCGTTTGCGAAATCAACTAAAAGTCGAATCCGAAACTCGTGTAAGGTTTTTTTGTTTATCATTGACGTACCTGTAATCGGCCGTCTAAGGCTTTTCGGTGAATGTCTTCTAGTCAGTCTCTTTTACGGCAAGTGGAATAATATTAAATGAAACAAGAAAAAACTAATATTTATATCCGAAATCGCCAGCATTACCGATAATTGACATGATAAAATATCCAAAACAATAGTTTAGCATTTACTCTAATTAAGCTGTGCCGGAAAAAAGATATGTACACCGATACTTTCATCTACCGATGAATGTTTGTAACACGCAATGCGACCTTTGAATCATAATGTTACCACTTACCTGCGATCAAAGTATGCCGATATACTAAATGTCTATCGAGTATCCTAATCAAAACACTGATTATTTAATTGGTATTAATCTTATGTCAAACAAAGTAATTTGTCGCTAATTCTGTTGAATTATGCAAAAAAAAATACATCAACGTCGCTGATTGGTTACGCACACCACAAATTATGATAGCATTAATTTTATTGGACTAGGACCCGTTTCCAATTTATCCGGTAGGTGGCGTCCAATTTATGCCTGGCAGTGTGTATTCCAATATATCAAACGACAAAGCAAACAAACAGATTAGAAAACAGCGATAATTATGTAAAATTGGCGTCTGATCGATTTGATTAAGTTTGATTATCCGGATGTCGGGGGAGATTAGCTTATGGCTCAAGGCGGTATTTTGGACTGTCAAAATGCCATACGACGATACGGATTATCATTAATTAGCATGTATGCCCTCCAAAAATAAGGCGAAGTGGATATCGCCCTGAGGTCTATTTTAGGCGAAGTGGCTGGAAAAAAAGCGATCACTTCGCCCTCTAGCTTGAGCCCAGGTTCATAGATAATGCCCATTCATATTACTGATAGATTAACACAAAAATAAATTTCGGTCCAAAAATACTACTTCTTAACTTAAGCTACATTCAACCAAAGCCATTCGTCGATATGTTATTATTTTACTGCGGATAATATTTTGCTGTCTTTAAATAAATTATGCTGCAAAACGACCGGTCTAGTATTTACACACCTTTACTCGCCAAACAGAGAATTGAACGCGCAAATTTATGCGAGCGGGCGAGTGGAATTTTACACCCATGCTGCTTATCACTGAGCCCCACATACCCAGTGCAGTTTGACACCATTTAAACTACACTGTGAGTGGCACTGTAAACAAAGCAAGTACGACATGAGCCCCACATACCCAGTGCAGTTTGACACCATTTAAACTACACTGTGAGTGGCACTGTAAACAAAGCAAGTACGACATGAGCCCCACATACCCAGTGCAGTTTGACACCATTTAAACTACACTGTGAGTGGCACTGTAGGGTCATTCCGTGTCAAATCACCCAAATAAATTTAAAAAGTAAACCGTACCCCCTTCGATTTTGCTGCAATTTGGTTTATATGCTTATTTGGGCTGTAAAAGCTGATATTCCAAATTGTAGCTTGATCGGACGAACGGTTCCTGAGATACGGCCCATCCAACATTTGAGATTTCGGCCAAAATGGGCGTGGTCGCCATTATTAAAATGACCATAACTCAGTAACTGACTGGTCAAAATTGCTAAACTAAGTATTCCTGGAATGGGAATTCCACAAGGATTCCAAATCTGCCCTTATTTTTGACATATATGTGTTTTAAAGAGTCAAGACCTTTTGACCTTGCCTTTGACCTTGACTTTGACCTTGTGGCCCACGTGAGCTTGAGATGACGTAGATGGAAAAAATATAGCCCAACATGTTTTCTACACAATATCAAAACATTGGAGGTATAATATCTTTTATAGGCCTGTAAAATCAAGTCAAATATCCACACCTGAGGCCAAAAATCAGTGAGTTTGCACTTAAAGCAGGATTATGTTCATTGATAAGTTCTGAGGATACATAGTAATGTGCTGCAGACTTTCCTAAAGATAGCTAACTAAGATTCAAACAGCAAGTCATCCTCTTTTCATCAGTCTGATCATATACTTATTAGGACTCAATGAATGTTTTCAAACTATTTATCATCAATGACCCAGTCTTTGCACACCCTTGAAATGTTTGCGATGTCATTTTTGCTGATGCAGTAGCTTCTTGATGAGGATGAAGCAAGTGAAGGTGCTTCAAGACTGCAAAGAATGTCAGAATCTTGAATCCAACACTTATCCTTTGAAGATGGCCATTGGAACTGTTTAGCAGGTCCATGTGGATGCATGAAATCTATCCTATGGTCCCCGAATTCTTTTGAAACTTCGTCTACCATACCGATCCATGGATGATCATCGTAAAGACAACATACAAAGGACTGAAGCTTTATTTGAAGTGGCACTGTTTGTTCGTCATCAAGTTCTACATCGGCTTCTACGTCATCATTCTGTGATACCCGTGCAAGTTCTGGATTGGCGGCTTGAGTACTCAACTTGTACACTTTCAGTCTCGATCTGGATACAGGAATGAACCTGTGAAACTGCAAAGTTCCTTTTATTGTACGTGCAAGTTCAAACCTTGGTTTCAGTTCCGTTTCAGATTGTGCTACTTCCTCGGGCGTCACAGAAAAGAACTTGATTCCAGGGATGTTCTTGATGCAGAAGTCGAGAATTGCCTCAGATGTTAGGATCTGGTCATTGTACGGACGCTGTAAACTTGCTTTTGCGACAAGTCGTTTTACGGTACCACCAATTCCATCGCATGCACTTTTTCCATGCGATGTCGCAAAGAAATTCCACTCAGCGTCCAATTCAAAATCTTCATTGTGGTGGCAAAGATTGATAAAATTGTACTTGTTTTTATATTGCCCGGCGCACCCGTCAGTGAAGTAGTGAATCTTCTTCACTGATGGAAACTCTGCTTTCAAATACTCTTATTACAACTTTCAGAAAGGCGAAAACAGTCACTGTTGAATGCTCTTTAATGTCGCTTATAACACAGATATTCCGGTGGATAAGTGTGCCATCCTCCTGTCTTTGGTAGGCCACGAAGGGGTGCATTGTGGCCTGTTTATTTTCCCAATGGAAGCTTTGGATCTCGTCTTGGACGACATAGGAGTAATTTTCGGCAAAGTCCCCCTGCACGACGATTTCTTCCAAAGCAGCCACGGACGTCTTCAGTTGTTTCATGTATGAACTTTGGGACTTTGCTGTATAACTATGGCGAGTCAGTGTACACACTTGGGTTGTGAAGTTCTCAATAAAGTCCTCTTTTGATTCAATGATAGTGACCAGTTTTGTACGATCCGTACTGACCCACTGGAGATAGGTGATCTCCTCAATATCATCGAGCTCCTCACATTGGTTTAGATAATCAATGAGCCCCTGGCGACCAGGGCACTCTTTGCATTGACCCATCATGCACTTTTCACTTTCATCTGAACAGACACAGTATTTCATCAGGTCATGAACACTGGACTTCATACATGCTTCGGCCATTAGTTTCGGGTTCTGGTGGTATTTACAAACGCACACTGAATGTGTTCCAGAAGCTCCTGCCAGGACACACCATCTTGGACGCAAGGCTGCACATGTTGAAAAGCCGATGCTTTTGTCCGGGTGAGCTTCATTCCACGCAGCATGTATTTCCTTTAGATTGGAGAGCACACGACGTTTCTGGTGCTTGATTTTTGTGCCATCTCGATCACGGACGCTGATAGTCTCCTTCATCCCTGGGCACATCCTACTATTGTCATCAGTTTGATAAAATGCAGAAATCTCATCCTTTAGCGCAGAAGACAAGGCTTTGCCCTTATTTCTATCACACTGCCCAAGAATGCCTGTCTCTTTTTTCACCGCACGACTCTTTTTCACCAGGTAATTTGTCGCCCCGAATTCTCGCATTGTCCTTTCTAATGTAAATGGTGACAATGTCAATATCTGAACACGTTCTGCATAACTATCTGAATTCCTGAATTTGTCTTTCAATTCCTCAATCAATTTTCTAAACAATTTTAAATCTTTCATGTTTGATTCGTCATCAGATTCGGAGTTACTGGTATCAAGTGGCACATCATATGTACATTCAAGTGACCTTTTTAAGGTTTTCGTAGCAGATTTCAGCTTTTTTCTTCCTTTTGCTTTCCGACTTGGAGGTGCTAATTGTCTTGTTTTGACTGGGGTTTCATCTAGATTAGCCAATGCAGCATTAATATCTACAAAAGAAGTGTCCAAGTTTTTTTCAGGAGAACTTATGCACATTTCTTCAGTACCATCAGTCGCACAACCTGGGGTTTCCTCAGGCACTTCCTCATCACTTTCAGTTTCAATTCGTTTAAATTGATTTAGCTGTACGAGACAGGCACAGCATAATTTTACACCGGGAACCACTATTTCTGGAGGATTGGACAATTTATCATAATTCCCTGAACTCAAGACGGAAAGCGATTTTGTCCTTGCTTTGTTCGGATGATGTTTGAAAGGATCACAGCACTTCTTTTGAAGCACAGAATATTTGATCAACAATTCTTGTTCATGATGACTGCAAATGGTTTTGATGTTGGCACTGTCCAGCCTACTACGTAACTTCAGTACTCCGATCGTTGATTCGTAACATTTCGAACTGCCGTTTTTCTTGTGTGACGGTGGTTATGGCACGGGGTTGCACCTGAATGAAAACTGCAGTTTTCCCTGTAAAATAACGATTACTGCAGTAAATACCTTGGCTGTTTTTTCTCCAAATGTGATAATTTTAGGAATATGACCAACGTCTGAATAAGAGGGAAGACTACGACGACTACTACATGTAGTACTAACATTAAATCATGCTTTATGAAGTTATTTGGTTAAGATTGGTACATTTTTGGAGATAGTTCATAATGTGTTATGTACACACACAGACTGACTGAGGCATGTTTATTTGACTGAGGCCTGGTTATTTCTATCAATTAACTTTTGCTAATATCTTGAAAACTAACTGATCTTGTAACAAAGTAGACAGATGGGAATGATCACAAGGTACTTAAGATTGGTCGTGTATACTTACATTTTGTTAGCAGCTTCTATGTATATAATGAATTTATCATGTAAAAGTGGCTGCCAGTTTCTTTTGTTTCAACACTTTCTTTGCAAATGGCAGAGAGGCTAATTAGGAGATTCCACTTCCTGTCCAAGGAGTTCCACTTCCTGCCCAGGGATTCTTGAGTCAAAATTAACCCTTTTCAGCCTAAAGTGTGGATATTTGACTCGATTTTACAGGCTTATAAGAGATATTATACCTCCAATTTCTTTACATTGTGTAGAAAACAGGTTGGGCTAAAAATAATCTTGATAGGTCATCTCAAGGTCACGTGGGCCACAAGGTCAAAGTCAAGGTCAAAGTCAAAAGGTTATCACTCTTTAAAACACACCTATGTCAAAAATAAGGACAGGTTTGGAATCCTTGTGGAATTCCCTTTCCAGAAATACCTATTTGAGCAATTTATACCTATCGGTTACCGAGCTATGGTCATTTGAATATTGGCGGCCACGCCCATTTTGGCCGAAAACCCCAAAATTGGATAGGCCATATCTCAGGAACCGTAGGTCTGATCAAGCTAAAATTTGGAATATCAGCTTTTTTAGCCCATATAATCATACAAACCAAATTTCAGCAAAATCGAAGGGGGTACGGTTTACATCATTGGGTGATTTGACACGGAATGACCCTGTAAACAAAGCAAGTACGACATGAGCCCCACATACCCAGTGCAGTTTGACACCATTTAAACTACACTGTGAGTGGCACTGTAAACAAAGCAAGTACGACATGAGCCCCACATACCCAGTGCAGTTTGACACCATTTAAACTACACTGTGAGTGGCACTGTAAACAAAGCAAGTACGACATGAGCCCCACATACCCAGTGCAGTTTGACACCATTTAAACTACACTGTGAGTGGCACTGTAAACAAAGCAAGTACGACATGAGCCCCACATACCCAGTGCAGTTTGACACCATTTAAACTACACTGTGAGTGGCACTGTAAACAAAGCAAGTATGACATGAGCCCCACATACCCAGTGCAGTTTGACACCATTTAAACTACACTGTGAGTGGCACTGTAAACAAAGCAAGTACATGAGCCCCACATACCCAGTGCAGTTTGACACCATTTAAACTACAGTGAGCGGCACTGTAAACAAAGCAAGTACGACATGTGTGTACGTTATGTGGGGGTGGGTGGTTACGGTCATTTACTTCAAATCACTTGCCCCTCACTGCTGCAGGTTCGAATCCTACTGGGGGTGTACAATTCTTTCTAGTGAGGAACCTGTCCAGCTGACTTGCGGTAGGTGGTTGTAGCCGGGTGCCAGTATGTGCATGCAATACTGTTTGGAGGGGCAATCTGGGTCTTCGTCCACAAATAATAGCTGGAGAGTCGCCGTATGACCTAAGCTGTTGGTGCCCAAACCCAAAACACCACAAGTCGGTAGGAGAGCGATAACATTTTGCTTAAAAAAGCAGAGAATTTAAGAATTAGTATAAATGAGATCAACATACATGTAAGTAAAAAAAAAAAAACATTTGCTGGCAGGACTGTGGGGGTGGTGTGGAGCTGAAAATAGGTAGAAAACACTGTAACCCTTTCAACATCACATACCTCTAAATAGGCTTAAGAAGTGTAGATCCAGATGAGCCGGCCAGTAATATTACTATTTTTAGATAACAAATAATCCATTTTGATAAATGAACTGGTCCAAATGGAATTTTCTTATTAATTTATTGGTCTGAAAAATATACCAGTCCATGTCAGTTTCTTGGTGTTAAATGGGTTAAGAAGATATATGGCAACCAATGGAAACTTCGATGTTATTGATCATCAGGTGATCTGTAGTGAAACAATCTATTCTTTCCTTACAGAGATGTAGCTATTGTCGAAAGGTGGGAGCCACGATTGGCTGCGTAATACGCAACTGCAAAAAGATGTTCCACCTCGGATGTGGTCGAAGCAACGACACAATGCATCAGTTCTTTGGGACATTCAGGTAAGAGACCGGGGTAGGTTGGACAGGAGTGACAATATGCCAAGTGGGCTACCGAGCGTGGTTCGGGGACTCTGGGTAGTTTACAACGAGAGCCATCTCTAATTTTCTATTACCTCCCTTGGCAGATAAAGTCTGATTTATTCCAAAATGTGAATAGATCATTTTAGTTAGAATCCTTTGTTTTTACTGTTGTTCCCTAACCAGATGTTGCAGTATGATAATTGTGATTTTATCAAATTCGTGTTAATTAACTCATATCATTGTTTTACAAATAAGTACCCATTGCATATACTGTAGGAGATATGTCGAGATATAGTAATTTAATAATCATATAAAGCGATAGTGGAATAAAATTGCTAGCATGTTGTGCAAAGGAAACAACGATAAAAACAGAGGAAAACACTTAAAAGGACCTATCTACTTTTAGGGAGTATTCAGGGGCAGTAACTGACCGATGTCTCTCATTGAAATCACATCTACACCCCTGCATGAACGTGAGAGGTTAACTATTAGCGTTTGAACATTTGGTTTTGCTGTTTTCTGTTTTGATTCCAGCAGGCGTAAACTTTGAAAATATGTCTCCAAATCAACTGTTGTTTGTGGATTACTATTTGTAAATTACCACTCTTTATATATTTTATTTTATCTACATAACTCACAAACAACTTTGAGAAGTTTTCTAAAAATTAATTTTAGGATACATTGCAATTGAATTGTAGCGAAACTAGTGTATATACCGGGTATTTCCAATTTCCATTCATAATTTCTTATATATACACACGTGTAATAACACCTGGAAGGATTCTGATTGGTTGAGAGAATGATCCTTATAATTTGTAAATTAATCTTTAAATTATGCATACATTCAAACCTGTCTTAAGCAGCCAGCCAAGGGAATCACAGAAAGTGGCTGTTTAGCACAGGTGGCTGCTTAATAGAGGTCAACTGTATAACAAATTAACATTGGGAATCTGCAAACTGGCTGCTTACAGTAATACAGGTTGGCTGCTTAATAGAGGTGACCACTAACACAGATTTGACTGTATTTCTATTCAAATTTGTGCATAACGTTAATTGTAAGACAAACTACGATTTAAAAGAAGTCTTGACACAATTATAATGCTGTTTAACCCTTTCAACCCCACAGGCCTCTAAATAGGCTTATGAAAAGTGTAGATCCAGATGAGCCGGCTCGTGACGAGCCGTCTCATCAGGATCTGCACTTTTTTGCCAGTAATAATTATTACTATTTTTAGATAAAATTACCCATTTTGATAAATGAACTGGTCCAACGGTAATTTTCTTATTAATTTATTGGTCTGAAAATATCATGGACCAGTCCATGTCAGTTACTTGGGGTTGAATGGGTTAAAACATAAAATATAATGCTACTGTGCGTAGTGACGTCATGACACTTTGTGCTAAATTATGATTTAAGCCCAATATGGTAATGTGATAATAAAAAAAGGATCTTACAGCCGTTGGTGATTTATAAAATATTTTATAAAACTAGTTTCAAAACTCGTTCCATAAAATATGGTATGAAATCACCACGAGTGTACGATCCTACATATCTAGCGTATTTTCATGTTTGGTGCAACATGTATACCTGGACTTTCGCTAATGCTATTTCGCTTAAGGCGCGAAAAGGTCCGGAGTTTGAGCCCCGCTGGAGCCATTACGATTGTGCCCTTAGGCAAGCAAGGCATTTAAATTCCACATTGCCTCTTCTCTCTCCTTCATGGCGATGGATTCCATCAGGAATGAGGTCTCGAGAGTGATTAATATAAGTTGAAAGAACTTGTTTCGCAATCGAGCTAAAATACATTTGTATAAACTGATGCTATTTCTTCTCAACTAGTTGAACATAACAGTTTATTTTTACTGATAGGGAAATAGTCTTTTGTAGTTCTGCTATTGCTTGTGCTGAACAATTTACAACATGCAGTTATACTACAGTCAAACCTGTGATAGTGGTCACCCTCTATTAAAGCGGCATTACATCGTATGAAATAAAAGCTATTTGAAAAATTCAATTTTTACGTATGGATAGCAATGCTGCTACACATTCTTACATTATACTTTGTATGCTTATGTTCATTTGGTAAACAGTGTTTTTTTTGCGATAAAACAAACCCGAAACCGAAAGTAGGACTTTCCGAGTCGATCGGTCACGCACTTGTTTACAACCGGAACGCATCGTCAGCACTTGTTTACATTCGGAATGCATCGTCCCCATTTGTCTTTTTTAATTAAATTACTTGATATGTTGATTCATACCTCTGTTAGCTAGCTAAGTCTTTTAGGGACATGTCTACATCCTCTCGAGGGGTTCGACATTAGAGGAAGATAGATAGATAGAAAAATATATACGTTGTTTTCTACATCCTCTGTTGTTTCACGAATGCGCGCTGTGCGTGTTTACATTTCGTGTGTTGATAAACAAATTCGCGTATTCTGTTTAAATTTATTGGAATTTTATTGTTTCTGAGTGACTATTTCGATTTTTGTAAACACACACACATTAGTATTTATATTTTACCCAAAACATCCTTTATTACGATGTAATGCTGCTTTAAGCAGCCAACCTGTAGTAAGCAGCCAGTAACCAAACTCCCAGTAAGGTATTTGGTTCAGCATTTAGCCTGTAGTAAGCAGCCAACCTGTAGTAAGCAGCCACCCTGTAGTAAGCAGCCAACCTGTAGTAAGCAGCCACCCTGTAGTAAGCAGCCAACCTGTAGTAAGCAGCCACCCTGTAGTAAGCAGCTAACCTGTAGTAAGCAGCCACCCTGTAGTAAGCAGCCACCCTGTAGTAAGCAGCCACCCTGTAGTAAGCAGCCAACCTGTAGTAAGCAGCCACCCTGTAGTAAGCAGCCACCCTGTAGTAAGCAGCCAACCTGTAGTAAGCAGCCAACCTGTAGTAAGCAGCCAACCTGTAGTAAGCAGCCACCCTGTAGTAAGCAGCCAGTAACCAAACTCCCAGTGAGGCATTTGGTTCAGCATTTAGCCTGTAGTAAGCAGCCACCCTGTAGTAAGCAGCCAGTAACCAAACTCCCAGTGAGGCATTTGGTTCAGCATTTAGCCTGAAGTAAGCAGCCACCCTGTAGTAAGCAGCCAGTAACCAAACTCCCAGTGAGGCATTTGGTTCAGCATTTAGCCTCTATTAAGCAGCCACCTGAACTAAGCTGATTTTCTTGACCGTCTGCTTACGATAGGTTTGATTGTACTGGTTGTGCCGAATGGAATATGTACCAGCGCTGCGGAGATATCTAAAAAATAAATACTATTTCTATTTTAGTTCATTCTGCGTTGCGCATCGACAGCAGCAAGATGTACCCTCCATAGATGATCCAAACATAGTCTGCTCCATCTGTTTGAACTCGGTTCTGGCTCAACCGGCTAACGATACGTTACGATCGCCTTGTTGCCGGCAATACTGGTACCATCGGGATTGTATACAGGTAGCCAGATATATAACAGATGCTTTGCTAAAGGACAGATTATCATATGATTACACCGTGTGTGGGTGCGTGCGTGCGTGTTCGAGTCCCGCTCAGACCGTGTCTCATTTATATGAAAAAGTTGGCAGTTTCTTACGGAGGTTGGTGCACCCAAGTACTGGTTAACCGCTGGAGCCTGCCCAGGAAAGGTGTTGTTAGGTAAACTGCCCGCCACCGATATAGCCTGCCCGCCAGCGATATAGCCCAAAATGGTGCTGATGCAGGAGTAAAACCCGAAATATAACATAACATAATGACACCCTGTGATGCTACATAGTAGTTTTAATACCTTCTGAGACCGGCCTGCCATGTATCATCCATCATGGAACTAGTATTTTTAATCGTTTCTTGGAATGTTTGATTACAATTTCTGGTAATATTATGTTTCTTCCAATGGGAGGGGGAGAAGAGATATAATGTTTGCTGTCTGTCCGGTTTACCTTGTCCTTACCTTTTATTTTCACCAAACTTGGCAAGTGCATCGTTATGATATATCCAAGTTGTGCATATTGTAACCCATGTTGGGTGGGGGGGGGGGGGGGGTTGGCGGATTACGGTCATTTGAACATTTTTATAATGTGCAGCTTGTCCGTGCTTCATCTCCAAAACTTCATAATACTACATATAACTTTTTATGCAGTTACGTCATATGTTACAATATGTTACAATTCCATGGTTTTATTACTCCACTGAAGCAACAGTGAGTGGGGAGACATACATTTTTTTCTCCAAAAAATTTCTAGTTGAAAATGGGGTTAATATCGATTTCTTGTATTATTGAAATTTTACCAATCTTTGAACATTTTTGGGTTTTGGAGTTTCTTTTCAGCCTGCTTGTCATAATAACACAGGGTTGTACCTCTTTGATGCATACTGTTTTATTATCCACCACTATATTGTTTTGCCGTTGTCCGTCCAAAGCCAGTTCTCAGAGAATCCACAAATTATTTCACAAGCTCCATTTTAGCGTGGGATAAGAATTCATCGAATGTGCTTGTTCCATTTTGTGATGCTTGCTCTCTACCTGGAAGTAATTTTCATTCACTCTTCTTAAAACTTACAGTCTTTGACTTGTATACCACTGTTACCTGGTTAACCACTGGATCCTGCCCGGGAAAGGTGTTGTTGGTAAACTGCCTGCCGGTGATATAGCCCCAAATTGTGCTGATGCAGGCGTAAAACCCAAAAGAAAACAAACTGTGACCAAGAATGTTGCCAGGGGCCATCGGTAACTCTTGTTACAATCTCTTGATGTAGAGCAGTATGTGACAGCTAGACTGTATTCTGTATTATTTCAGAGATATGCCGCCTCGGCAGCTAGACTGTATTCTGTATTATTTCAGAGATCTGCCGCCTCGGCAGCTAGACTGTATTCTGTATTATTTCAGAGATCTGCCGCCTCGGCAGCTAGACTGTATTATTTCAGAGATATGCCGCCTCGGCAGCTAGACTGTATTCTGTATTATTTCAGAGATATGCCGCCTCGGCAGCTAGACTGTATTCTGTATTATTTCAGAGATATGCCGCCTCGGCAGCTAGACTGTATTCTGTATTATTTCAGAGATATGCCGCCTCGGCAGTGTGTTTTGTTTTTTGGTTGGTGGGTTTATATTTTTTCAAGTGCCCCCTGTGTAACAACAAAGATGAATTTCAGAATGAGATGCTCACCATGGGGATATACATACCCGACCAGTAAGTTATACATACCCGACCAGTAAGTTATACATACCCGACCAGTAAGTTATACATACCCGACCAGTAAGTTATACATACCCGACCAGTAAGTTATACATACCTGACCAGTAAGTTATACATACCCGACCAGTAAGTTATATATACCCGACCAGTAAGTTATATATACCCGACCAGTAAGTTATATATACCCGACCAGTAAGTTATACATACCCGACCAGTAAGTTATACATACCTGACCAGTAAGTTATACATACCCGACCAGTAAGTTATACATACCCGACCAGTAAGTTATACAATACCCGACCAGTAAGTTATACGTTATACATACCCGACAGTAAGTTATACATACCCGACCAGTAAGTTATACATACCACCAGTAAGTTATACATACCCGACCAGTAAGTTATACATACCCGACCAGTAAGTTATACATACCTACCAGTAAGTTATACATACCCGACCAGTAAGTTATACATACATACCCGACCAGTAATTATACATACCGACCAGTAAGTTATACATACCGACCAGTAAGTTATACATACCCGACCAGTAAGTTATACATACCCGACCAGTAAGTTATACATACCCGACCAGTAAGTTATACATACCCGACCAGTAAGTTATATATACCCGACCAGTAAGTTATATATACATACCCGACCAGTAAGTTATACATACCCGACCAGTAAGTTATATATACATACCCGACCAGTAAGTTATATATACATACCCGACCAGTAAGTTATATATACATACCCGACCAGTAAGTTATACATACATACCCGACCAGTAAGTTATATATACCCGACCAGTAAGTTATATATACCCGACCAGTAAGTTATATATACCCGACCAGTAAGTTATATATACCCGACCAGTAAGTTATACATACCCGACCAGTAAGTTATACATACCCGACCAGTAAGTTATACATACCCGACCAGTAAGTTATACATACCCGACCAGTAAGTTATATATACCCGACCAGTAAGTTATATATACATACCCGACCAGTAAGTTATATATACCCGACCAGTAAGTTATATATACATACCCGACCAGTAAGTTATATATACATACCCGACCAGTAAGTTATACATACATACCCGACCAGTAAGTTATACATACCCGACCAGTAAGTTATATATACATACCCGACCAGTAAGTTATACATACATACCCGACCAGTAAGTTATACATACCCGACCAGTAAGTTATATATACATACCCGACCAGTAAGTTATACATACATACCCGACCAGTAAGTTATACATACTACCCGACCAGTAAGTTATACATACATACCCGACCAGTAAGTTATACATACATACCCGACCAGTAAGTTATATATACCCGACCAGTAAGTTATATATACCCGACCAGTAAGTTATACATACCCGACCAGTAAGTTATACATACCCGACCAGTAAGTTATATATACATACCCGACCAGTAAGTTATACATACCCGACCAGTAAGTTATATATACATACCCGACCAGTAAGTTATATATACATACCCGACCAGTAAGTTATACATACCCGACCAGTAAGTTATACATACCCGACCAGTAAGTTATACATACCCGACCAGTAAGTTATATATACCCGACCAGTAAGTTATATATACATACCCGACCAGTAAGTTATACATACCCGACCAGTAAGTTATACATACCCGACCAGTAAGTTATACATACATACCCGACCAGTAAGTTATACATACCCGACCAGTAAGTTATACATACCCGACCAGTAAGTTATACATACCCGACCAGTAAGTTATACATACATACCCGACCAGTAAGTTATACATACCCGACCAGTAAGTTATACATACCCGACCAGTAAGTTATACATACCCGACCAGTAAGTTATACATACATACCCGACCAGTAAGTTATATACATACCCGACCAGTAAGTTATATATACCCGACCAGTAAGTTATACATACCCGACCAGTAAGTTATACATACCCGACCAGTAAGTTATATATACATACCCGACCAGTAAGTTATACATACCCGACCAGTAAGTTATACATACCCGACCAGTAAGTTATATATACCCGACCAGTAAGTTATACATACCCGACCAGTAAGTTATACATACATACCCGACCAGTAAGTTATACATACATACCCGACCAGTAAGTTATATATACCCGACCAGTAAGTTATACATACCCGACCAGTAAGTTATACATACCCGACCAGTAAGTTATATATACATACCCGACCAGTAAGTTATACATACCCGACCAGTAAGTTATACATACCCGACCAGTAAGTTATACATACCCGACCAGTAAGTTATATATACATACCCGACCAGTAAGTTATACATACCCGACCAGTAAGTTATATATACATACCCGACCAGTAAGTTATACATACCCGACCAGTAAGTTATACATACCCGACCAGTAAGTTATACATACATACCCGACCAGTAAGTTATACATACCCGACCAGTAAGTTATACATACCCGACCAGTAAGTTATACATACCCGACCAGTAAGTTATACATACCCGACCAGTAAGTTATACATACCCGACCAGTAAGTTATACATACATACCCGACCAGTAAGTTATATATACCCGACCAGTAAGTTATACATACCCGACCAGTAAGTTATACATACATACCCGACCAGTAAGTTATACATACATACCCGACCAGTAAGTTATACATACATACCGACCAGTAAGTTATATATACCCGACCAGTAAGTTATACATACATACCCGACCAGTAAGTTATACATACATACCCGACCAGTAAGTTATACATACATACCCGACCAGTAAGTTATACATACATACCCGACCAGTAAGTTATACATACATACCCGACCAGTAAGTTATACATACATACCCGACCAGTAAGTTATACATACATACCCGACCAGTAAGTTATACATACTACCCGACCAGTAAGTTATATATACATACCCGACCAGTAAGTTATACATACATACCCGACCAGTAAGTTATACATACCCGACCAGTAAGTTATATATACATACCCGACCAGTAAGTTATACATACATACCCGACCAGTAAGTTATACATACCCGACCAGTAAGTTATATATACCCGACCAGTAAGTTATATATACATACCCGACCAGTAAGTTATACATACCCGACCAGTAAGTTATATATACATACCCGACCAGTAAGTTATACATACATACCCGACCAGTAAGTTATATATACATACCCGACCAGTAAGTTATATATACATACCCGACCAGTAAGTTATATATACATACCCGACCAGTAAGTTATATATACCCGACCAGTAAGTTATATATACCCGACCAGTAAGTTATACATACCCGACCAGTAAGTTATACATACCCGACCAGTAAGTTATACATACCCGACCAGTAAGTTATACATACCCGACCAGTAAGTTATACATACATACCCGACCAGTAAGTTATATACATACCCGACCAGTAAGTTATATATACCCGACCAGTAAGTTATACATACCCGACCAGTAAGTTATACATACCCGACCAGTAAGTTATATATACATACCCGACCAGTAAGTTATACATACCCGACCAGTAAGTTATACATACCCGACCAGTAAGTTATACATACCCGACCAGTAAGTTATATATACATACCCGACCAGTAAGTTATACATACCCGACCAGTAAGTTATATATACATACCCGACCAGTAAGTTATACATACCCGACCAGTAAGTTATACATACCCGACCAGTAAGTTATACATACATACCCGACCAGTAAGTTATACATACCCGACCAGTAAGTTATACATACCCGACCAGTAAGTTATACATACCCGACCAGTAAGTTATACATACCCGACCAGTAAGTTATACATACCCGACCAGTAAGTTATATATACCCGACCAGTAAGTTATACATACATACCCGACCAGTAAGTTATACATACATACCCGACCAGTAAGTTATACATACATACCCGACCAGTAAGTTATACATACATACCCGACCAGTAAGTTATACATACATACCCGACCAGTAAGTTATACATACATACCCGACCAGTAAGTTATACATACATACCCGACCAGTAAGTTATACATACCCGACCAGTAAGTTATATATACATACCCGACCAGTAAGTTATACATACATACCCGACCAGTAAGTTATATATACATACCCGACCAGTAAGTTATACATACCCGACCAGTAAGTTATACATACCCGACCAGTAAGTTATACATACCCGACCAGTAAGTTATATATACCCGACCAGTAAGTTATATATACATACCCGACCAGTAAGTTATACATACCCGACCAGTAAGTTATACATACCCGACCAGTAAGTTATACATACATACCCGACCAGTAAGTTATACATACCCGACCAGTAAGTTATACATACCCGACCAGTAAGTTATACATACCCGACCAGTAAGTTATACATACATACCCGACCAGTAAGTTATACATACCCGACCAGTAAGTTATATATACCCGACCAGTAAGTTATACATACCCGACCAGTAAGTTATACATACATACCCGACCAGTAAGTTATACATACCCGACCAGTAAGTTATATATACCCGACCAGTAAGTTATACATACATACCCGACCAGTAAGTTATACATACATACCCACCAGTAAGTTATACATACCCACCAGTAAGTTATATATACCCGACCAGTAAGTTATATACATACCCGACCAGTAAGTTATACATACATACCCGACCAGTAAGTTATACATACATACCCGACCAGTAAGTTATACATACATACCCGACCAGTAAGTTATACATATACCCGACCAGTAAGTTATACATACATCCCGACCAGTAAGTTATACATACACCCACCAGTAAGTTATATACATACCCGACCAGTAAGTTATACATACATACCCGACCAGTAAGTTATATATACCCGACCAGTAAGTTATATATACCCGACCAGTAAGTTATATATACATACCCGACCAGTAAGTTATACATACCCGACCAGTAAGTTATATATACCCGACCAGTAAGTTATACATACCCGACCAGTAAGTTATATATACATACCCGACCAGTAAGTTATATATACATACCCGACCAGTAAGTTATACATACACCGACCAGTAAGTTATATATACCCGACCAGTAAGTTATATATACCCGACCAGTAAGTTATACATACATACCCGACCAGTAAGTTATACATACCCGACCAGTAAGTTATACATACATACCCGACCAGTAAGTTATACATACATACCCGACCAGTAAGTTATACATACCCGACCAGTAAGTTATACATACATACCGGACCAGTAAGTTATACATACATACCCGACCAGTAAGTTATATATACCCGACCAGTAAGTTATATATACCCGACCAGTAAGTTATATATACATACCCGACCAGTAAGTTATATATACCCGACCAGTAAGTTATATATACATACCCGACCAGTAAGTTATACATACCCGACCAGTAAGTTATATATACCCGACCAGTAAGTTATATATACATACCCGACCAGTAAGTTATATATACCCGACCAGTAAGTTATATATACATACCCGACCAGTAAGTTATATATACATACCCGACCAGTAAGTTATATATACCCGACCAGTAAGTTATATATACCCGACCAGTAAGTTATACATACCCGACCAGTAAGTTATATATACATACCCGACCAGTAAGTTATACATACCCGACCAGTAAGTTATACATACCCGACCAGTAAGTTATATATACCCGACCAGTAAGTTATATATACATACCCGACCAGTAAGTTATACATACCCGACCAGTAAGTTATATATACCCGACCAGTAAGTTATATATACATACCCGACCAGTAAGTTATATATACCCGACCAGTAAGTTATATATACATACCCGACCAGTAAGTTATATATACATACCCGACCAGTAAGTTATATATACCCGACCAGTAAGTTATATATACCCGACCAGTAAGTTATACATACCCGACCAGTAAGTTATACATACCCGACCAGTAAGTTATACATACCCGACCAGTAAGTTATACATACCGACCAGTAAGTTATACATACCCGACCAGTAAGTTATACATACCCGACCAGTAAGTTATATATACATACCCGACCAGTAAGTTATACATACCCGACCAGTAAGTTATATATACATACCCGACCAGTAAGTTATACATACCCGACCAGTAAGTTATATATACATACCCGACCAGTAAGTTATACATACCCGACCAGTAAGTTATATATACATACCCGACCAGTAAGTTATACATACCCGACCAGTAAGTTATACATACCCGACCAGTAAGTTATACATACATACCCGACCAGTAAGTTATACATACCCGACCAGTAAGTTATACATACCCGACCAGTAAGTTATACATACCCGACCAGTAAGTTATACATACCCGACCAGTAAGTTATACATACCCGACCAGTAAGTTATATATACCCGACCAGTAAGTTATACATACCCGACCAGTAAGTTATACATACATACCCGACCAGTAAGTTATATATACCCGACCAGTAAGTTATACATACATACCCGACCAGTAAGTTATACATACATACCCGACCAGTAAGTTATACATACATACCCGACCAGTAAGTTATACATACATACCCGACCAGTAAGTTATACATACATACCCGACCAGTAAGTTATACATACATACCCGACCAGTAAGTTATACATACATACCCGACCAGTAAGTTATACATACCCGACCAGTAAGTTATACATACCCGACCATATTATACATACCCGACCAGTAAGTTATACATACCCGACCAGTAAGTTATACATACCCGACCAGTAAGTTATACATACCCGACCAGTAAGTTATACATACCCGACCAGTAAGTTATACATACCCGACCAGTAAGTTATACATACCCGACCAGTAAGTTATAATACATACCCGACCAGTAAGTTATACATACCCGACCAGTAAGTTATATATACCCGACCAGTAAGTTATACATACCCGACCAGTAAGTTATACATACCCGACCAGTAAGTTATATACATACCCGACCAGTAAGTTATATA
The DNA here is from genome assembly GCA_014843695.1 of Archivesica marissinica. Classification (NCBI taxonomy): domain Eukaryota; kingdom Metazoa; phylum Mollusca; class Bivalvia; order Venerida; family Vesicomyidae; genus Archivesica; species Archivesica marissinica. The sequence continues at coordinate 76,623,150 of CM026404.1, forward strand.
CATACCCGACCAGTAAGTTATATATACATACCCGACCAGTAAGTTATACATACCCGACCAGTAAGTTATACATACATACCCGACCAGTAAGTTATACATACCCGACCAGTAAGTTATATATACATACCCGACCAGTAAGTTATATATACCCGACCAGTAAGTTATATATACCCGACCAGTAAGTTATATATACTACCCGACCAGTAAGTTATATACATACCCGACCAGTAAGTTATACATACCCGACCAGTAAGTTATATACATACCCGACCAGTAAGTTATACATACCCGACCAGTAAGTTATACATACCCGACCAGTAAGTTATATATACCCGACCAGTAAGTTATACATACATACCCGACCAGTAAGTTATATATACCCGACCAGTAAGTTATACATACATACCACCAGTAAGTTATATACATACCCGACCAGTAAGTTATATACATACCCGACCAGTAAGTTATATACATACCCGACCAGTAAGTTATACATACATACCCGACCAGTAAGTTATACATACCCGACCAGTAAGTTATACTAATACCCGACCAGTAAGTTATATATACATACCCGACCAGTAAGTTATATATACATACCCGACCAGTAAGTTATACATACCCGACCAGTAAGTTATACATACCCGACCAGTAAGTTATACATACCCGACCAGTAAGTTATACATACCCGACCAGTAAGTTATATATACCCGACCAGTAAGTTATATATACATACCCGACCAGTAAGTTATACATACCCGACCAGTAAGTTATACATACCCGACCAGTAAGTTATACATACCCGACCAGTAAGTTATACATACCCGACCAGTAAGTTATACATACCCGACCAGTAAGTTATACATACATACCCGACCAGTAAGTTATACATACCCGACCAGTAAGTTATATATACCCGACCAGTAAGTTATACATACCCGACCAGTAAGTTATACATACATACCCGACCAGTAAGTTATATATACCCGACCAGTAAGTTATATATACCCGACCAGTAAGTTATACATACATACCCGACCAGTAAGTTATACATACATACCCCACCAGTAAGTTATACATACATAACCCACCAGTAAGTTATATATACCCGACCAGTAAGTTATACATACATACCCGACCAGTAAGTTATACATACATACCCGACCAGTAAGTTATACATACATACCCGACCAGTAAGTTATACATACATACCCGACCAGTAAGTTATACATACATACCCGACCAGTAAGTTATACATACATACCCGACCAGTAAGTTATACATACATACCCGACCAGTAAGTTATACATACATACCCGACCAGTAAGTTATACATACATACCCGACCAGTAAGTTATATATACCCGACCAGTAAGTTATACATACCCGACCAGTAAGTTATATATACCTGACCAGTAAGTTATACATACCCGACCAGTAAGTTATATATACCCGACCAGTAAGTTATACATACCCGACCAGTAAGTTATATATACATACCCGACCAGTAAGTTATATATACATACCCGACCAGTAAGTTATACATACATACCCGACCAGTAAGTTATACATACATACCCGACCAGTAAGTTATACATACATACCCGACCAGTAAGTTATACATACATACCCGACCAGTAAGTTATACATACATACCCGACCAGTAAGTTATACATACATACCCGACCAGTAAGTTATATATACCCGACCAGTAAGTTATACATACCCGACCAGTAAGTTATATATACCCGACCAGTAAGTTATACATACCCGACCAGTAAGTTATATATACCCGACCAGTAAGTTATACATACCCGACCAGTAAGT
>CM026404.1:76625976-76652106 GCA_014843695.1 Archivesica marissinica
ACTACAATGTAAGCTTTCTCGAACTGCCATGTTAACTCAGGCGAACTGCAGTGTAGACTCTCGCGAACGTCCATGTAAACTCTCGCGAACGTCCATGTAAACTCTCGCGTACGTCCATGTAAACTCTCGCGTACGTCCATGTAGACTCTCGCGAACATCCACGTAAACTCTCGCGTACGTCCATGTAAACTCTCGCGTACGTCCATGTAAACTCGCGTACGTCCATGTAAACTCTCGCGTACGTCCATGTAAACTCTCACGTACGTCCATGTAAACTCTCGAATACTACAATGTAAGCTTTCTCGAACTGCCATGTTAACTCTCGCGTACGTCCATGTAAACTCTCACGTACGTCCATGTTAACTCTCGAATACTACAATGTAAGCTTTCTCGACCTGCCATGTAAACTCTCGCGTACGTCCATGTAAACTCACGCGAACTGCAGTGTAAACTCTCGCGAACGTCCATGTAAACTCTCGCGTACGTCCATGTAAACTCTCGCGTACGTCCGTGTAAACTCTTGCGTACGTCCATGTAAACTCTCGCGTACGTCTATGTAAACTCTCGCGTACGTCCATGTAAACTCTCGCGTACGTCCATGTAAACTCTCGCGTACGTCCATGTAAACTCTCGAATACTACAATGTAAACTTTCTCGAACTGCCATGTTAACTCAGGCGAACTGCAGTGTAGACTCTCGTAAACTCTCGCGTACGTCCATGTAAACTCTTGCGTACGTCCATGTAAACTCTCGCGAACGTCCATGTAAACTCTCGCGTACGTCCATGTAAACTCTCGCGAACTGCAGTGTAGACTCTCGCGTACGTCCATGTAACTCTCGCGTACGTCCATGTAAACTCTCACGTACGTCCATGTAAACTCTCAAGAACGTACATGTAAACTCTCGCGAACTGCAGTGTAGACTCTCACGTACGTCCATGTAAACTCTCGCGTACGTCCATGTAAACTCTCGCGAACGTCCATGTAAACTCTCGCGAACTGCAGTGTAGACTCTCACGTACCTCCATGTAAACTCTTGCGTACGTGTATGTAAACTCTCGCGAACGTCCATGTAAACTCTCGCGTACGTCCATGTAAACTCTCGCGTACGTCCATGTAAACTCTCGCGTACGTCCATGTAAACTCTCACTAACGTCCATGTAAACTCTCGCGAACTGCAGTGTAGACTCTCACGTACGTCCATGTAAACTCTCGCGTACGTCCATGTAAACTCTCGCGAACGTCCATGTAAACTCTCGCGAACTGCAGTGTAGACTCTCGCGTACGTCCATGTAAACTCACGCGAACTGCAGTGTAAACTCTCGCGTACGTCCATGTAAACTCTCGCATACGTCCATGTAAACTCTCGCGTACGTCCATGTAAACTCTCGCGTACGTCCATGTAAACTCTCGAATACTACAATGTAAGCTTTCTCGAACTGCCATGTTAACTCACGCGAACTGCAGTGTAAACTCTCGCGAACGTCCATGTAAACTCACGCGAACTGCAGTGTAAACTCTCGCGTACGTCCATGTAACCTCTCGCGTACGTCCATGTAAACACTCGCGAACGTCCATGTAAACTCTCGCGTACGTCCATGTAAACTCTCGCGTACGTCCATGTAAACTCTCGAATACTACAATGTAAGCTTTCTCGAACTGCCATGTTAACTCAGGCGAACTGCAGTGTAGACTCTCGCGAACGTCCATGTAAACTCTCGCGTACGTCCATGTAAACTCTCGCGTACGTCCATGTAAACTCTCGCGAACGTCCATGTAAACTCTCGCGTACGTCCATGTAAACTCTCGCGAACGTCCATGTAAACTCTCGCGTACGTCCATGTAAACTCTCGCGAACGTCCATGTAAACTCTCGCGTACGTCCATGTAAACTCTCGCGAACGTCCATATAAACTCTCGCGTACGTCCATGTAAACTCTCGCGTACGTCCATGTAAACTCTCGAATACTACAATGTAAACTTTCTCGAACTGCCATGTTAACTCACGCGAACTGCAGTGTAAACTCTCGCGAACGTCCATGTAAACTCACGCGAACTGCAGTGTAAACTCTCGCGTACGTTCATGTAAACTCTCGCATACGTCCATGTAAACTCTCGCGTACGTCCATGTAAACTCTTGCGTACGTCCATGTAAACTCTCGAATACTACAATGTAAGCTTTCTCGAACTGCCATGTTAACTCACGCGAACTGCAGTGTAAACTCTCGCGTACGTCCATGTAAACTCACACGAACTGCAGTGTAAACTCTCGCGAACGTCCATGTAAACTCTCGCGTACGTCCATGTAAACTCTCGCGAACTGCAGTGTAGACTCTCGCGTACGTCCATGTAAACTCTCGCGAACTACAGTGTAAACTCTCGCGAGCGTCCATGTAAACTCACGCGAACTGCAGTGTAGACTCACGCGTACGTCCATGTAAACTCTCGCGAACGTCCATGTAAACTCTCGCGTACGTCCATGTAAACTCTCGCGTACGGCCATGTAAACTCTCGCGAACGTCCATGTAAACTCTCGCGTACGTCCATGTAACCTCTCGCGTACGTCCATGTAAACTCTCGCGAACGTCCATGTAAACTCTCGCGTACGTCCATGTAAACTCTCGCGTACGTCCATGTAAACTCTCGAAAACTACACTGTAAGCTTTCTCGAACTGCCATATTAACTCACGCGAACTGAAGTGTAGACTCTCGCTATCTCTCGTATAAACTCTCGCTATCTCTCGTATAAACTATCGCTATATGTCGTATACACTTTCGCTTTTTGTTGTATAAACTCTCGCTATCTCTCGTATAAACTCTCGCTATCTCTCGTATAAACTATCGGGATCACTGAGTTACCTCTGTCAAGTCTTTGATAGGAAAGGCATAATTAACATGAAATGACAATCTAAGTTACACAAAGATTGAACAGCACATTAATAAAAGTAGAAGTAATTGTATAAGATAAGATAAGATAAGAATTTTTTTATTATAGTGACTGTGCATTCATACATACAATATTACAATAAATATATAAGTTTACTATAGCAACCGGCCCAGTGGACCAATAATACCTTAAACTTTAAATTATAATTATTAACAACCGTTATAGGTATACAATATACAATATATGACAAATGATTTAAATTCACAAGTTATTAAGTATGTACAAATATACATATATGGACATATAAGACATGTATAGTACACACACATTTATGAATGCATTACACCTCGTAGCGAACTGTAGAAAACGTGTGTCCAAGGGAGACAGAGATTGATGAGAACAAGGCGTTATATAACATGTAAAACAGCACACTCATATTTAGCATGCAACTTGGGGTAGCAAATTCAATAAAACGTAAAATATAAATACGCACTGGGATTGTATACAAAAGATATATATGGAGCGGGAGGTCGAATGTTCGAATCTCGTCAGGGGTCCGTTCTGATATGGCCGATTGGTGAGCCGCCAGCTAGTTAAATAATGGCATTCACGCATATGATTCGGAAAGTACTGATGTTCATAAAAAGAGGTGTCTCATAAGTCAGAAATTGCTGGCCCTTTAAATAGGGGTGACACTATAATAAACAAATACATCACTTTTACTTTTATATACTGTAGGTTATAAATGGTCGGACGGCACGGCCGTTGACTACACAAACTGGGGGAAGGGTGAACCTAATGACTATGACGGTACCGATGACTGCGTCGAGTATAATACTGGCTCGAGAAAATGGAATGACAATACATGCTATATTGTAAAGGCGTTCGTGTGTAAGATTAAGAAAGGCGCCACATTGCACCTGACAACACCCACACCGACTCCAACGGATCCGCGTAAGTTGTTCATATATAATTTGTTTATTAGTGGGTCCTTAAACCTGCCATTCATTCCTTATGTGTGTCACAATCATGTAGAAACAACTTTGCTCATAGGAAACGACACAATATGAACTGGTTTGATTAGAACCCATTGGTCTGAAATGACACGTGTCCAGTGCGTGTCAGTTGAAACTATTATATTATTATGTTTGTTTTACGTTTATTTATTCATTCGATCCCCCGTCTGACCCTAATAAAATTAACAGTCTGTCAGATGGGACGTTAAACCGAGGTCTCGTGCACGTAAAAGAACAAGAGGAGATTCTGGAATGTGTCGTTTTCTGTATCATTGCACTATCCTCCAAACATCTAAAATGACTAATCTCTTTAGGAGGTGTCACTCATATGGGCAACCGGTAGCGACGATAAATAAACGTAAGACACACACACAGACAAACACTGTTGTAGCAGATGCCCTGTATTAGATATGTCTCATTTCCCAATGTTTCATTATTTAGCGGAGTGTGGTTCATCCCCGGATTGGAAGCTGTTCAATGGGTCGTGTTATTACGTTAACACACCTAACACTGGGCCCACTTCACGCAAATCCTGGTTTGATGCTAAAGACAGTTGTATGAAACTTGGTGGGCACTTAGCAAGTATCCACTCCTTACAGGAAACTTATTTCATTACAACACTGGTAAGTATAATTATTTATAAATATTTTATTATTATCATTATAATGTTTTATTATTCAAAACCTACATGTATTAGTATGTATGATTATTTATGATTCTAACACGACCCAGCTAATAACATACATACATATCGGGTTATTCTGCGATATACCTACCTTGAACTATGCTGCGCGCGCACCGTGTGTTGGCTATTCCATTTATACAATGCGTGTGTTGATGTTTTATGAATGAAAGTCACGTGATGTTTGTAAATACAACCGTGGGAATTCGCGGAAGTGAGCTATTTTTAGAATCAGATAATCTCTTGTCCGTCTTGTTTTTCTGTTAAGTAACGTTTCAGTTACTATTTTGTACAGTTTTATTTGACAAAATAAATAAAATTATTGATCAGTTACAACTTTTGTTCATTTATGCACTAGATTGATATTTTCCATAAAAAATAACGTCATCACCCCTTACGCGGGAGGAAAGTTCGAAAGCCAAATGCACGGCGTTTGAAGAAAATACTCCTTTCTCGTCTAAAATTATTAGAAGTAAGTCGTGTTAGAATCGAAATAATAAGTATCAACCGTGGTATATCGGCCTTCGTGATATATTTCTCTGCATAAGAACTTCAAACTCGGGTTATTCTGAGATATACCACGGTTGATACTTATTATTTCTTAAATAGATTTTGTTAAAAAAAATGTTGCTCATAATTTCATAGTATTATTAACATAATATATATACAAATAAGTACATAGCATGACAGTATCAACGTTATGCATTACATACATTATGTGCATAATCATTATTTCTAGTGGTTGTTCTATATTTAAACAAATGAGGTTTTTATATATAGTGTGGTGGAGAGTGTGGGGGATATGTATAGGGGATCAGTGTAGACATGGAAATTAATATCGGCTAAACGGGATACTATATTATATAGTGTGTGTATGTAAAACATTATGAATGATATTTGTAGCCATATGGTATGTATCGTTGCGGATTGGTAAAGGGGACACTGATAGAGAATGATATAGTTGGATGGATTATTGTTATTATTATTATTATTATAGTGTTTTATTATTCAAAACTTATTAGTTTAGAAAGCAAAACTATTATACATTTGTCTTCAAATCACTTGCAGCTTGTCTATGTCTAGGACGTTGTAATGGGTTTGACATAAATGGAAGTAGGTAATACCTTTCCACTGTATGTTAGACTCCCACCAAGTGTATTTAATTCTTCAATAGCTCTCTAGCTGGTTTGAAGAATGTTTGTTCAACCCAAATAAACTGCAACGTTGCTATATGGCATTATCGTTACCCACTGTGTAAGATAATTGTGTTTATTAGTGTAAGAGAGGATTTTATTTCGAGTGATCAACGAAATACATATTTTATGTATACTCGTATATGTTCCATTAATGTCAAACACCTTGCGTGGACGTACACATGTTTTCCTGGGCAAGCTTAGCCAACCTAAGTGGTTAACCAGTACTAAGCAATGTGTGTGAGGTGCCTTGCTCAATGACACTACATACGTGGCCTTGGCCGAGTATATTCCAGATCCGACGCTCTACAATTGGACCACGGATGCCACACAAGTGGTGATCACGTGATGAAATAAAATCCTATCGATTTCCAATGATTTTGGCTAAGATAATATTTATCAAATTTAATTCATTTTAACTGACCCTGTCGGGAGCATAATTTCACTACAACACACAACCACTTATATTAGTGTGAACGTCCGTAATACGAAATAGATCCGGTATCATTGTCCAGTTAGTTTCTGTTTTAAAAAATTAATAACTACAGACAAAACAAATTAATTAGAATAATAGAATAATAATTAACTGTTCATGATTGGTAAAAGATAGCCAAAGTACAAAAATACATCCATCAGCGGAGGAATACGAAACTCAAGTAGTGACAGAGAAAATTCCATCTTCCACTGTTTGAAAACATAAAATAAGTTTCTATCTCTCCCTAGGGAAAATGTAAACCACAACTGTTGGCTGTTTTTGTTGTTCTTGTATTCTATAACCACGTATCGTTGTGATCGACTAATGGCTCGGTTTGCTTACAGTCTAGATTTCACGAACTGTTACGAGTGACTGCTGGGTGGGTTTGATTTATAATGCTTATATATTCTAGATTTCACGAACTGTTGCGGGTGACTGCTGGGTGGGTATGTCAGATATAGGAGTAAACCAATTTGGGTAAGGAGTCTTAGTACTATTTCGAACGGTTATAAAATAAACACAACGATATATAGCCTTTATTTTAAATAATATACTATTATGTTGCTGGTATATATAGTGACCTTGTGAAAAATACATATAAATATTGTAATTAATTGTGTATATACAGTCAAACCTGTGTTAGTGGTCACCTCTATTAAGCAGACAACCTGCATTAAGCAGCCCGTTTCCAGATTTGTGTCCGTTTATTATACATTTGACTTCTATAAAGCAGCCACATGTGCTAAGCAGCCACTTTTTGCGATTCCAATGGATGGCTGCTTAAGACAGGTTTGACTACATAGTAAAGTGTTTGTTTATTATAGTGACACCCATATTTAAAGGGCCAGCCATTTCTGACTTATGACACACCTCTTTTTTATGAACATCAGTACTTCCCGATTCCTATGTTTGTATGCCAGGCTGGTAGGCAATCGGTATCCATTATTTAACTAACTGGCGACTCAACAATCGGCCATGTCAGAACGGACCACTGGCGAGATTCGAACCTTCGACCTTCCGCTCCGTAGTCGGACGCCTTAACCACTAGGCCACGGAGACGGTATCTATATATTGCTTTAGAACAACGGCTATATTCTGTCGACTCATGTTTCCATTGCCTTGTTGCAGTTGGACAGACGGTACTCCTTTTGACTTTACGCATTGGGGTCGTAATGAACCAAATGATGCATATGGTTCAGAGAAATGTGGACAGATACACAACTATAATGGTGAGTCCAGAAGTTTATGTTTTGCGTTTATTTATCGCCGCTCTTTTAGAGTTTGCAGGATAGTGAAAATATACCGAGAGAGAGCTATATTCCAGACGCGCCTTTTGTTCTTGTAGATGCAGTGTAAAGCACCGACACTAGACCTCGGCTTAAAGTCTCGACGTTCTTTTAGAGTTCACTGTCATTAAACTGGAATGCTAAATTACTGTACCGTACAATACGGGTATATAACTGGAATGCTAAATTACTGTACCGTACAATACGGGTATATAACTGGAATGCTAAATTACTGTTCCGTACAATACGGGTATATAACTGGAATGCTAAATTACTGTACCGTACAATACGGGTATATAACTGGAATGCTAAATTACTGTACCGTACAATACGGGTATAACTGGACTTCTAAATTACTGTACCGTACAATACGGGTATAAACTGGAATGCTAAATTACTGTACCGTACAGTACGGGTATAAACTGGAATGCTAAATTACTGTACCGTACAGTACGGGTATAACTGGAATGCTAAATTACTGTACCGTACAATACGAGTATAGACTGGAATATTAAATTACTGTACCGTACAATACGGGTATAAACTGGAATGCTAAATTACTCTACTGTACACTACGAGTATAGACTGGAATATTAAATTACTGTACCGTACAATACGGGTATAAACTGGAATGCTAAATTACTGTACCGTACAATACGGGTATATACTGGAATGCTAAATTACTGTACCGTACAGTACGGGTATAAATTTACTTTATTCAGGTTTTTGGAACGATAATAACTGTAACCAGAAGTACCACTATGTGTGTAAACGACCACAGGGTTTATCCACCGCCAGTACCGTAGTCCCCACCACGCTTACTGTAGGAGGATGCCCGACAGGATTTACTGCCGTTAAACATGGTATGTATTATACATCATATAGGGTTTATCCACCGCCAGTACCGTAGTCCCCACCACGCTTACTGTAGGATTAAGCCCGTCGGGATTTACTGCCGTTAAACATGGTATGTATTATACATCATACAGGGTGTCTCCACCGCCAGTACCGTAGTCCCCACCACGTCTACTGTAGGATTAAGCCTGTCGGGATTTACTGCTGTTAAACATGGTATGTATTATACATCATACGTATGTGTGGCCTTTTCACTGCGCTGGCTTGCCGAAGAGGTCGGTGGTTCTACCCAATAATAGCTGTAAAGTCGCCATACGACCTAGGCTATCCATCATTGCATGTTTCGCTATCCCTCGTTGTCATCGAAGCTGTATTCCGCTATCCCTCGTTGCCGTCGAATGCGTGTTTCGCAATCCCTCGTTGCTGTCGAATGTGTGCTTCGCTATCCCTCGTTGCCGTCGAATGCGTGTTTCGCATTCCCTCGTTGCTGTCGAATGGGTGTTTTTAGCTATCCCTCACTACCGTCGAATGCATGTTTCGCTATCCCTCGTTGCCGTCGAATGCGTGTTTCGCTATCCCTCGTTGCCGTCGAATGCGTGTTTCGCTATCCCTCATTACCGTCGAAGGTGTTGTGTCCGGGTTCCGCTATCTCGCGTTGCTGTGGTGCTCCTATATCCGCTGTTGCCACCAAAGCTACGTTCCGCTATCTCGCGTTGCTGTGGTGCTCCTATATCCGCTGTTGCCACCAAAGCTACGTTCCGCTACCTCGCGTTGCTGTGGTACTCCGATATCTCGCGTTGCCTGTGGTGCTCCTATATCTCGCGTTGCTGTGGTGCTCCTATATCTCGCGTTGCTGTGGTGCTCCTATATCTCGCGTTGCTGTGGTGCTCCTATATCTCGCGTTGCTGTGGTGCTCCTATATCTCGCGTTGCTGTGGTGCTCCTATATCTCGCGTTGCTGTGGTGCTCCTATATCTCGCGTTGCTGTGGTGCTCCTATATCTCGCGTTGCTGTGGTGCTCCTATATCTCGCGTTGCTGTGGTGCTCCTATATCTCGCGTTGCTGTGGTGCTCCTATATCTCGCGTTGCTGTGGTGCTCCTATATCTCGCGTTGCTGTGGTGCTCCTATATCTCGCGTTGCTGTGGTGCTCCTATATCTCGCGTTGCTGTGGTGCTCCTATATCTCGCGTTGCTGTGGTGCTCCTATATCTCGCGTTGCTGTGGTGCTCCTATATCTCGCGTTGCTGTGGTGCTCCTATATCTCGCGTTGCTGTGGTGCTCCTATATCTCGCGTTGCTGTGGTGCTCCTATATCTCGCGTTGCTGTGGTGCTCCTATATCTCGCGTTGCTGTGGTGCTCCTATATCTCGCGTTGCTGTGGTGCTCCTATATCTCGCGTTGCTGTGGTGCTCCTATATCTCGCGTTGCTGTGGTGCTCCTATATCTCGCGTTGCTGTGGTGCTCCTATATCTCGCGTTGCTGTGGTGCTCCTATATCTCGCGTTGCTGTGGTGCTCCTATATCTCGCGTTGCTGTGGTGCTCCTATATCTCGCGTTGCTGTGGTGCTCCTATATCTCGCGTTGCTGTGGTGCTCCTATATCTCGCGTTGCTGTGGTGCTCCTATATCTCGCGTTGCTGTGGTGCTCCTATATCTCGCGTTGCTGTGGTGCTCCTATATCTCGCGTTGCTGTGGTGCTCCTATATCTCGCGTTGCTGTGGTGCTCCTATATCTCGCGTTGCTGTGGTGCTCCTATATCTCGCGTTGCTGTGGTGCTCCTATATCTCGCGTTGCTGTGGTGCTCCTATATCTCGCGTTGCTGTGGTGCTCCTATATCTCGCGTTGCTGTGGTGCTCCTATATCTCGCGTTGCTGTGGTGCTCCTATATCTCGCGTTGCTGTGGTGCTCCTATATCTCGCGTTGCTGTGGTGCTCCTATATCCGCTGTTGCCACCAAAGCTGCGTTCCGCTATCTCGCGTTGCTGTGGTGTTCCGCTATCTCGCGTTGCTGTAGTGCTCCGATATCCGCTGTTGCCACCAAAGCTGCGTTCCGCTACCCAACGTTTGATGTTCAGCAGAATGAGATACATGTATATACAAACAAGTATTGTATTCAGACAACAGCTTACAGGGGGTATGCTATCATATACAGATAAAAGACACATTTACTGATAAGCCCCAGCAATATACGCCTTCACTATTAATACAATTCATATTTATAATGGCACCAAAATGAAACTGTGCACTTGTAGAGGTAAAATTTATATCCTTTTAAAACATAAGTATAGGCAAATTTGGACGTTTGTGCTCTAACTATTGGGTAAATTAGTGCAATGTGTGAAGGATTATTTTCTTCACTCATGATAGTAAAATCCGTAATTCTAAAATTTGGAACGAAAAAGTAACTCTCAATATAAAAGTGCACAGTTTTTATAATCGTGTCAGTATATATAACAGTGTGACCGTAGGTTCAAGCGGAGAAACACTTGTATATTGTTGGTAGTGTCCATGATGTGTGTATTATTTTATTAGGTAATAGATGCTATAAGTTGTTTGCTGTACGAGACATGGCTGCACGGATGAACTACACAACTGCAAGGGACTCCTGTAGGAATATGAGTGCGGGCTATGATATTGCTAGTGTTACCAGCCATGAAGAACAAGGTTACGTTGCTATACTAACTATGGATTATAATACTTATTGTAGCCTAATAAAACTAGTGTGTGTACAGTGCTTAAGGAATTAATCGTTTCCATCGGTGTATGAACTACATTGGGCGTAGTTAAAGAATGTGGAGGCCGAATGCATCCACGCTAACCTTAGGCACACCCAATGTAGTTCATATCCCGATGGAAACTATTAAGCAGCGATTCATTCCTTATATATACATTGCTTATTCTTTTCAATGACACAAAGAAAATATAGCACAACTTGCATTTAAAATGTTTTAAGTCTAGATTTAGGAAGTCGTGATGGTGCAGTGGATGCGCGTTCGCTTCAGGTGCGAAAGGTCTGGAGTTCGAGCCCCGCTGGAGCCGTTACGATTGTGTCCTTAGGCAAGGCATTTAAATTCCACGTTGCCGCTTCTCTCCCTCGTGGCGATGGATTCCATCAGGAATGAGGTCTCGAGAGTGATTTATATAAGTTGAAAGAACTTGTTTCGCAATCGAGCTAAAATAAATTTGTATAAAATAAATATAAAATAAGTCTAGATTTGCAACTTATTATGTGCCGGAACAGGTAAATAGATCATTCTTGGAACAGCATAAACTGTAAAACACGCCATTTATACCCTTGCGGGGACGTAGACATGTTTTCCTGAGCAATCTTAGCCGATCTCAGTGCTTAACCAGTACTAAGCAATGTGTGTGAGGTACCTTGCTCAATGACACTACATACGTGGCCTGACCGAGTATCGAACCCGGGACCGATCGATTCCAAATCCGACGCTCTACCACTGGACCGCGGATGCCACCGTATACAATGTACAGAACAAAACAAACGAACATACTTGTATAATTATGCATATTATATACGATTCTGACATTGTGATTCATTTTGCGTTATGCGTAGTACGGTGGTTTATTAGAATGCGCCGTGTGGCCCAGTACTTCCGGCTTCAGCATTCGAGGTTTATGTTGGGGTTACCTCACCCTTAGGCTAGGACTTCTAAGGCGGCCCATATATTCGCCTGATGCACCCGTTGTAGGACACGTGGAGTATTTAATAGGAGTAGCTTTGCCATGTGCTATCCTGCCCCGTCCTGGTAGGTACACCGCCATATTGTCCGGGACTGCTTATTTAATTCACAGCTAACCCCCATATCTGAGGGCCGTTCCCCTATCCGCCACCTGAGGACCCGCTGGGTAGGGGATGGTCACCCCACTACTGAATTGTAAGCAGCATGGTCCCAGACAGGAGCAAGTCACGATATTCCGGCTTAGAACAGGGCATAACCGCCTGAACTTCCATATGTGTTGGATGCTTGGACTAGCTCCATCAACTGCCTGCAGCTGCAACGTAGGGGACCAGACTGCAGAACACATCCTCCAGGAGTGTCCCAATCTTCATGGGCTGAGGAAAACAACCTGGCCAACAGATACTTCTCTCCAGACGAAGTTATATGGCTGCCGGGAGGATCTGAGGAGGACGGCCCATTTCGTGTTTGCTGCCGTCTTGTCCATGTGATTCGCGAACGAAAAGAAGAAGATATACGATTTATGTCAGTGATTTGTGTCTATCATGGCATGCAAAAATAAAAAATATTTGATAAATGTTTGTAAGTACATCAAAGAAGCTATGTCATCACGTAGTAATACCCTGTTAATTACTACTGTTTCTTAAATGTATTGTATTGGTTTATATATGTATATATGTAACATGTTTTGTGATGCCTTTGCCATATTTCGATCATTGTAAATGGCCAAAGGCAATATAGTTGCTGATTATGCCAATACATTTGAACCTTTTGAAACTTGTCAATAAATGTTGAAGCAAATGGGTTAATGTATAGTGTGGTATCTCGGTACGTCTTCTTACATGATTACACATGGATCTATAACATTTTTTCAGCAAGTTTAATTGTACTGGTAAATGGAATGTTTTTGGACAAGTCGGGTGTGTGGATTGGAATGAACGATTTGAACAACAACCGTAGATTTACCTGGCAGGATAGCTCACGGTTACAGTTCACAAACTGGGACAAAAATCAGCCAAGTTATGGGGTATGTTTTATAAAACGAAATTAATCTAAGTACACTTGTGATATAATGCTAGTGACTAGAACGAACGCTGTGACATGACCAGTAGTTCCCGTGATTTGGTCATGATAGAATCAGCCTGCGTGCTTTATTCCTACGCGTGATGATGATGATGATGATGATGATGATGATGATGATGATGTGATGATGATGATGATGATTGAGCTTATTTACCCTCGGGCGATTAACCATATGGGCGAGCGTACTAGGACGTTTAGTTAACACTCATATATTATAGACTAAGGTGATTAAGTTGTGTGCGTTAATAATACGATTTGAATGCTCAATCTGGCCATAGATTAGGATACAAGAACTGAAAACCATTTTATATTCGCCAATAAACAACGCAAATATAAATATTATTTCTAAAGTAATAGTATGTGCTGAAATCCGATATATGCCAGCGGTGTGACTTATGTTTAATGTTATCTCAATTCAGGGAAGTTGTGTCGAGATGTACACGGATAGCCGGCATGCCGGGAAATGGCACAACATCGATTGTGGTGATTTGCGAGCTTATGCTTGTCAAGTTTATAAAGGTGAGGGTGCACAATAGCGCAGACGGATCCAGGGATCGTAGGTTCGATCCCCCGTCTGACCCTAATAAAATTAACGGTCTTTCAGATGGGACGTTAAACCGAGGTCTCGTGTCGGTGCTTTACACCGTGCACGTAAAAGAACCAGAGGAGATTCTGGAATGGGTCTCTGTCTGTATCATGCACTATCCTCCAAAATCTAAAATAACTAATCTCTTCAGGAGGCGTCGCTCATATGGGCAACCGGTAGCGACGATAAATAAACGTAAAAAAAACAGCGCACGTATTTATAGTGAAGAATACAAGTATAGACAAATAGTGCACGCGTGTGGAGCTTATTGCACAGCCTGATGAATACATCACATATAAAGGTTTATACAAATTTATTTTAGCTCGATTGCGAAACAAGTTCTTACAACTTATATTAATCATTCTCGAGACCTCATTGCTGGTGGAATCCATCGCCACGAGGGAGAGAGAAGAGGCAATGTGGAATTTAAATGCCTTACCTAAGGGTACAATCGTAACTGCTCCAGCGGGGATTCGAACTACGGGCCTTTCGCACCTGAAACGAATGCACTACCACTGCGCTATCACGACTTACACATATAAAGGTAAATGTTGAATGGTATTGTAGTAAGAGATTAATAGATGAGCTATTCAGAGAAACAATATGGTGGTTATTACATAGCGAAAATGCACTTGATACTACACATACATCCAATGAGACTGCATATTGACCATTTACACAGGAAACAACACAGCTCATGCGGCCAGTCAAATGGCATATTTATCATATCAAAACACATGCGTCCAGTGAAACAGCATATTGATCATTACATAATGCACACGACTTTGCACATCACACGCGTCAACTAAAACAGCATATTGACGATTTACAACACTACAAATACACCCAATCAAACATTATATTGACCATTGCATAGAAAACGATATGTTGACCATTACATAGAGAACAACACAACTTATGCGTCCAATGACCCAGCATGTTGACCATTACATAGAGAACAACACAACATATGCGTCCAATGACCCAGCATGTTGACCATTACATAGAGAACAACACATGCGTCCAATGACCCAGCATGTTGACCATTACATAGAGAACAACACAACATATGCGTCCAATGACCCAGCATGTTGACCATTACATAGAGAACAACACAACAAGAACGTCCACTGAAACAGCATGTTGACCATTACATAGAGAACGACACAACAAGAACGTCCACTGAAACAGCAGGTTGACCATTACATAGAGAACAACACAACAAGAACGTCCAATGAAACAGCATGTTGACCATTACATAGAGAACAACACAACAAGAACGTCCAATGAAACAGCATATTGACCATTACATAGAGAACAACACAACAAGAACGTCCAATGAAACAGCATGTTGACCATTACATAGAGAACAACACAACAAGAACGTCCAATGAAACAGCATGTTGACCATTACATAGAGAACAACACAACAAGAACGTCCAATGAAACAGCATATTGACCATTACATAGAGAACAACACAACAAGAACGTCCAATGAAACAGCATGTTGACCATTACATAGAGAACAACACAACAAGAACGTCCAATGAAACAGCATGTTGACCATTACATAGAGAACAACACAACAAGAACGTCCAATGAAACAGCAGGTTGACCATTACATAGAGAACAACACAACACATGCGTCCAATGACCCAGCATATTGACCAGTTCATAGAGAACAAACAATTGACCTTTCTTCAGACGCTACTTAGCCACGCCCCCCACAGTTACAGGTGCTCGCTGTAACCACGCGAGACAAGCTATCTAACAATCTAACAAAATGGCGTCTAACGCCATGTGAGTTGATCTAGATACAATTCCGTCGAATTTCTCGGTTTTATTTCACCCAGATAAGAATATCTCGTTGAAAGCAAGACAGTAAGGGTTTAGGTTCTTCAGTGAAGGTTATTTCTCTAAAGTACAGATATATTTAACGGATGAGGACGTGTTAAGTGTTCGTGGAAACACCAATGTCCAGTGGACTATCATAGTATCGTCATGCAACTCGTCATTAAATCGTATATTCGTATGAAATAAAACTATTTCAATAAAATATATGCTGACGATGTTACTGTAACCAACATACACTACTATAATATATAAAGTATTCTTATTATTTCCATGAATATATTTCCTCAACAGACGCATCAATACCCGTGACAACTCCTGCACCAGGATGCACCATCGCAGGATATGTTGCAAGTAGTATGGATTGCTATAAAGCTGACCCGATTCCTAAATCATGGAGTGATGCTGCTGCATCCTGTCAGAGCGACGGAACAACGTTAATGTCCATAATGACAGTGTTTGAACAAGCGTTCCTTGATACGCTAACTGCCTCTCTCAACTCACCTGTGTGGATCGGATTGGCAGATAAACAGGTAACTAGAATAGTAACATTTGGTTTACAGTATGGATACTATTGTATAATCGTCACACAGTACGTCATAAATGGGTGACGTCATTTAGATTGTTCTCGACATTTTGAATATTTATTAGAAACAAGCTTTGGAGTTTTGCTATTAAGCGAGCCTTTTGGTGAAATTAATAGCAAAATTCCAAAACGAGTTTCATAAAATATGGTATGAAATCACAACGAGTGTAAGATCCCTTTGTATCACAGTACCACAATCAGTAGCAACAATGTGTGTGTTTTACGTTTATTTATCGTCGCTACCGGTTGCCCATATGAGCGACGCCTCCTGAAGAGATTAGTTATTTTTAGGGATGGCAACGAAACAGAAAGTAGGTTTTGAATCTTTTGACAGAATCATGATCGAATATTCGAATATTCGAATACTTTCCCAATCGAATATTCGAATAGCAAAATTGCTATTCGTTGCCATGACTAGTTATTTTAGATTTTGGAGGATAGTGCATGATACAGACAGAGACCAATTCCAGAATATCCTCTGGTTCTTTTACGTGCACGGTGTAACACGACACGAGACCTCGGTTTAACGTCCCATCTGCAAGACTGTTAATTTTAATAGGGTCAGACGGGGGATCGAACCTGCGATCCCTTGATTACCAGTCCAGCGTGTTACCACTGGACTACAGATCCGTCTGTCCGTAGCAACAAACATAAATTTGAAGAACAAAATACATCTACACATACACCATATTTTTAATCACTGTAAATCTTGTAGCGCATATTTAGTATTGTATTGATCTAAGCAGTTGATTTTCAACAAATAAAGCATGGACACAAGCAACATGTATATTTCGAATGTTTATTGCAAGCTGTCAATCAGAATCCGTCCAGGTGTTACTAATCGTTTTGACATGTAATTTATAACATAGCTGTATTACACTGAATACAAGCAAAGTTCTATGATAACTTAATTTATGCTATGTGTATATTGGACATATATAACATATATAATTATATAATATACATATATAATTTTGCAAATCGTTGATGGTATCCTGTAAATAGTTCACCTAAAACAGTAAATAGCAACAGAAACAAGCTAATAGAATACACGTGTTACAATTGTTACGTCAGTCACGATAAGGTTGTAAAACAACAAATAAATTGCCTATTAAATACATAGTAAAAGTAAAACAGTAAAAGTAAAACCATACAGTCTGTTCATTTATATTTCCAATCTTTCATTTCTTCTGATACCACATCCACTGTGAAGAGGTATTCAAATTAAACTGTAAAAGAGCAAAACTCTTCCAATTATAATGTTTTCCATAGCCAGTGCTCACCGGTGAATCACTGTGTTTACACACTGTATTCCTCCGTCAAATAATACAGTATACCAACCTTCAGTTTGCAATGGCCTGCATTCTTATACCACATCTGTTCTACACATCAACTAGTCTGAAGTCTTCTTAAGTCACATAATTTCTCAAAAAACTATACACTGCCTGTCATGAAAATGCATTTTTACCAAACAATAAAATGAACTATATTAGTTATTGGGACTACATTGTCTATTTCCGTATATACAACCATAAGCTAAAATCCAGTCGTTCCTCCACATAGCACTCTTTTTCTTGCCATGTAATTTATGAGGTCAACCCTCCATAACAACCAATCACTGTAACACAAGATCATCTTGTATTTTCGTTTTTTCTGCCAATGGCAAATTGATTACAATAGCATGTACATATAACGACCTAGTGTCTTACTGCCTTACTTCACAATACTTACCTACTTACACGTAAGACCACATATTTCATGTGGAAGTCGTAATAGCGCAGTGGTAACGCTTCGCTTCATGAGCGAAAGGCCCGGAGTTCGAGCCTCCGCTGGAGCAGTTACGATTGTTCCCTTAGACAGGGCATTTAAATTCCACATTGCCTCTTCTCACTCCATCGTGGCGATGGATTCCATCAGGAATGAGGACTCGAGAGTGAATAATATAAGTTGTAAGAACTTGTTTCGCAATCGAGCTAAAATAAATGTGTATAAACTATATGTCATGTCTTCGGCACATTGCCACCTGCCGTCTGCACTTTTGTTAAATATCATTATCTTATGTCGTAGGCGACAGGTACATACACATGGCAAGATGGCAACCGAGTGGCATACACGAGCTGGGATAAGAATGAACCGACTTTTACATCAACTGGTAGTGACAGATGCGTTACCGCGTATAACGGTTTCTGGAACGATACGCATTGTGCTGACCTATATCCGTATGTGTGCAAGAAACCATTCTGTAAGTCTGTTTGTATACCTATATCCGTATGTGTACAAGAAACCATTCTGTAAGTCTGTTTGTATACCTATATCCGTATGTGTGCAAGAAACCATCATGTAAGTCTGTTTGTATACCTATATCCGTATGTGTGCAAGAAACCATCCTGTAAGTCTGTTTGTATACCTATATCCGTATGTGTGCAAGAAACCATCCTGTAAGTCTGTTTGTATACCTATATCCGTATGTGTGCAAGATACCATTCTGTAAGTCTGTGTGTATACCTATATCCGTATGTGTGCAAGAAACCATTATGTAAGTCTGTTTGTATACCTATATCCGTATGTGTGCAAGAAACCATTCTGTAAGTCTGTGTGTATACCTATATCCGTATGTGTGCAAGAAACCATTATGTAAGTCTGTTTGTATACCTATATCCGTATGTGTGCAAGAAACCATTCTGTAAGTCTGTTTGTATATCTATATCCGTATGTGTGCAAGAAACCATTATGTAAGTCTGTTTGTATACCTATATCCGTATGTGTGCAAGAAACCATTCTGTAAGTCTGTTTGTATACCTATATCCGTATGTGTGCCTATACCATTCTGTAAGTCTGTTTGTATACATATATCCGTATGTGTGCAAGAAACCATTATGTAAGTCTGTTTGTATACCTATATCCGTATGTGTGCAAGAAACCATCCTGTAAGTCTGTTTGTATACCTATATCCGTATGTGTGCAAGAAACCATCATGTAAGTCTGTTTGTATACCTATATCCGTATGTGTACAAGAAACCATTCTGTAAGTCTGTTTGTATACCTATATCCGTATGTGTGCAAGAAACCATCATGTAAGTCTGTTTGTATACCTATATCCGTATGTGTGCAAGAAACCATCCTGTAAGTCTGTTTGTATACCTATATCCGTATGTGTGCAAGAAACCATCATGTAAGTCTGTTTGTATACCTATATCCGTATGTGTGCAAGAAACCATTCTGTAAGTCTGTTTGTATACCTATATCCGTATGTGTGCAAGAAACCATTATGTAAGTCTGTTTGTATACCTATATCCGTATGTGTGCAAGAAACCATTATGTAAGTCTGTTTGTATACCTATATCCGTATGTGTGCAAGAAACCATTATGTAAGTCTGTTTGTATACCTATATCCGTATGTGTGCAAGAAACCATTCTGTAAGTCTGTTTGTATACCTATATCCGTATGTGTGCAAGAAACCATTATGTAAGTCTGTTTGTATACCTATATCCGTATGTGTGCAAGAAACCATTCTGTAAGTCTGTTTGTATACCTATATCCGTATGTGTGCCTATACCATTATGTAAGTCTGTTTGTATACATATCCGTATGTGTGCAAGAAACCATTATGTAAGTCTGTTTGTATACCTATATCCGTATGTGTGCAAGAAACCATCCTGTAAGTCTGTTTGTATACCTATATCCGTATGTGTGCAAGAAACCATTATGTAAGTCTGTTTGTATACCTATATCCGTATGTGTGCAAGAAACCATACTGTAAGTCTGTTTGTATACCTATATCCGTATGTGTGCAAGAAACCATCCTGTAAGTCTGTTTGTATACCTATATCCGTATGTGTGCAAGAAACCATCCTGTAAGTCTGTTTGTATACCTATATCCGTATGTGTGCAAGAAACCATTCTGTAAGTCTGTGTGTATACCTATATCCGTATGTGTGCAAGAAACCATTCTGTAAGTCTCTTTGTATACCTATATCCGTATGTGTGCCTATACCATTCTGTAAGTCTGTGTGTATACCTATATCCGTATGTGTGCAAGAAACCATTCTGTAAGTCTGTTTGTATACCTATATCCGTATGTGTGCAAGAAACCATTCTGTAAGTCTGTTTGTATACCTATATCCGTATGTGTGCAAGAAACCATTCTGTAAGTCTGTTTGTATACCTATATCCGTATGTGTGCAAGAAACCATTCTGTAAGTCTGTTTGTATACCTATATCCGTATGTGTGCAAGAAACCATTCTGTAAGTCTGTTTGTATACCTATATCCGTATGTGTGCAAGAAACCAACAACCAACCACAACCATTCTGTAAGTCTGTTTGTATACCTATATCCGTATGTGTGCAGAAACCATTCTGTAAGTCTGTTTGTATACCTATATCCGTATGTGTGCAAGAAACCATTCTGTAAGTCTGTTTGTATACCTATATCCGTATGTGTGCAAGAAACCATTCTGTAAGTCTGTTTGTATACCTATATCCGTATGTGTGCAAGAAACCATTCTGTAAGTCTGTTTGTATACCTATATCCGTATGTGTGCAAGAAACCATTCTGTAAGTCTGTTTGTATACCTATATCCGTATGTGTGCAAGAAACCATCCTGTAAGTCTGTTTGTATACCTATATCCGTATGTGTGCAAGAAACCATTCTGTAAGTCTGTTTGTATACCTATATCCGTATGTGTGCAAGAAACCATTCTGTAAGTCTGTTTGTATACCTATATCCGTATGTGTGCAAGAAACCATTCTGTAAGTCTGTTTGTATACCTATATCCGTATGTGTGCAAGAAACCATTCTGTAAGTCTGTTTGTATACCTATATCCGTATGTGTGCAAGAAACCATTATGTAAGTCTGTTTGTATACCTATATCCGTATGTGTGCAAGAAACCATTCTGTAAGTCTGTTTGTATACCTATATCCGTATGTATGCAAGAAACCATTCTGTAAGTCTGTTTGTATACCTATATCCGTATGTGTGCAAGAAACCATCCTGTAAGTCTGTTTGTATACCTATATCCGTATGTGTGCAAGAAACCATTCTGTAAGTCTGTTTGTATACCTATATCCGTATGTGTGCCTATACCATTCTGTAAGTCTGTTTGTATACCTATATCCGTATGTGTGCAAGAAACCATTCTGTAAGTCTGTTTGTATACCTATATCCGTATGTGTGCAAGCCATTCTGTAAGTCTGTTTGTATACCTATATCCGTATGTGTGCAAGAAACCATTCTGTAAGTCTGTTTGTATACCTATATCCGTATGTGTGCAAGAAACCATTCTGTAAGTCTGTTTGTATACCTATATCCGTATGTGTGCATATACCATTCTGTAAGTCTGTTTGTATACCTATATCCGTATGTGTGCAAGAAACCATTCTGTAAGTCTGTTTGTATACCTATATCCGTATGTGTGCAAGAAACCATTCTGTAAGTCTGTTTGTATACCTATATCCGTATGTGTGCAAGAAACCATTCTGTAAGTCTGTTTGTATACCTATATCCGTATGTGTGCAAGAAACCATTCTGTAAGTCTGTTTGTATACCTATATCCGTATGTGTGCAAGAAACCATTCTGTAAGTCTGTTTGTATACCTATATCCGTATGTGTGCAAGAAACCATTCTGTAAGTCTGTTTGTATACCTATATCCGTATGTGTGCAAGAAACCATTCTGTAAGTCTGTTTGTATACCTATATCCGTATGTGTGCAAGAAACCATCCTGTAAGTCTGTTTGTATACCTATATCCGTATGTGTGCAAGAAACCATTCTGTAAGTCTGTTTGTATACCTATATCCGTATGTGTGCAGAAACCATTCTGTAAGTCTGTTTGTATACCTATATCCGTATGTGTGCAAGAAACCATTCTGTAAGTCTGTTTGTATACCTATATCCGTATGTGTGCAAGAAACCATTATGTAAGTCTGTTTGTATACCTATATCCGTATGTGTGCAAGAAACCATTCTGTAAGTCTGTTTGTATACCTATATCCGTATGTGTGCAAGAAACCATTCTGTAAGTCTGTTTGTATACCTATATCCGTATGTGTGCAAGAAACCATTCTGTAAGTCTGTTTGTATACCTATATCCGTATGTGTGCAAGAAACCATTCTGTAAGTCTGTTTGTATACCTATATCCGTATGTGTGCCTATACCATTCTGTAAGTCTGTTTGTATACCTATATCCGTATGTGTGCAAGAAACCATTCTGTAAGTCTGTTTGTATACCTATATCCGTATGTGTGCAAGAAACCATTCTGTAAGTCTGTTTGTATACCTATATCCGTATGTGTGCAAGAAACCATTCTGTAAGTCTTTTGTATACCTATATCCGTATGTGTGCAAGAAACCATTCTGTAAGTCTGTTTGTATACCTATATCCGTATGTGTGCAAGAAACCATTCTGTAAGTCTGTTTGTATACCTATATCCGTATGTGTGCCTATGCCATTCTGTAAGTCTGTTTGTATACCTATATCCGTATGTGTGCAAGAAACCATCCTGTAAGTCTGTTTGTATACCTATATCCGTATGTGTGCAAGAAACCATTCTGTAAGTCTGTTTGTATACCTATATCCGTATGTGTGCCTATACCATTCTGTAAGTCTGTTTGTATACCTATATCCGTATGTGTGCAAGAAACCAATCTGTAAGTCTGTTTGTATACCTATATACATATGTGTGCCTATACCATTATGTAAGTTCTTTGTGCCATTGGTCATAGTTAAATAGCTGTAAAAATTGGCTAATATTTTGATAACTATGTTTCTTTAATACACTGTATTACACAATTAAGTATAATATTCTAATCAATTAAACTACAGTTTACATCTGTTATGTCGAATTCCGTCGGACCGAACAAAATACTTCGACATATCAGAAGTTTGACTTAACGAAATTCAATATAAACAGATCCAGCTATATAAAAATGATAGTGAAACGGGTCTGTGATACGACTTCGAGCTAACCGGCGAATTCGACATAATCGACTTTGACATAACGGATGTAGACCTATGTGTATTATTTCGATTGAATAGTTGCTCCATTCACTCCGAGTACACCGAATCCAGGAGGATATTGTGCAGACATCACATGGAAACAGTTCGACCACTTCTGCTACTACTTGAGTCTTAAAGTAAGATTTCCCCCCAATTACAGTCTAAATTCCACGTTAGTAATATTTTTAAAAGCAGTAAATATTCAGGGACAACCCATACATGTTTAGATAATCGTTAGTGTGATACAGGTACTCGTTAAACGTTTATATTACTAAAAGTTGCATTCCTTCTAGATTGACCGTAGCTATCTGTTTGCTTCACTAGAGATATTGGTGCCGTATAGCATGTACATAGTATGTAGCACCGGCCGTAAGCACTTCCGCTACAGAGATATGATCACTTCCGCTACTGATATGTGTTACGCAATTCAAATAGCCATACATCAACATTGGGTAATGGCGGCAGAAACGCACCGGCCCTTATTTTGCTTAAAATGGAAAGTTGTGCTTTTTATGTTGTTCCGTAGTTCGTATTTTAATTTCATTTCTGTGTTCTATTCTGACACCAAAAAGAAACTACACTTGCGTCATAAGTAAATGTATATCCTTTTAGAACAAAGAATAGGCAAATTTGGTATCAAAATGTGCGAAATATTGGGTAAATTAATGCAATGTATGAAGAATTATTTTCTTCACTCATGATAGTAAAATCCATAATTCTAACGTTTGTAGCGAAAGAGTAACGTTCATTATTAAATGGGCACGAGTTTTTTGTAGTGTCAGTATATTAGTGACATTTTGATAGAATGTTCATAAAGAAACGTGCATTTAACGAAACTTGCTATTGTACAGATATTGTACAGATGCTATTATTTGGGTGTGACATTTGAAACATTAGGAGCAGGAAGTTAACACAAAACTGTTTTAAACATGCCTGCTAGTTATTATTTTATGTTCTGCAGTTGAACAGTTTCTCTAATAAACAATATGATAAATATTTTTATTTCAAATCAGATGACAACCCTCCAAAGATTGATTATTTCATTTCATATTGTGTAAAGAATTATTCACAGTTTTACACCTCACACCTTATAACAATGCTAGTTGTGCTGTTATTTCAGACCTTGTCGTCGTCAACTCTCCAAAGATTGATTATTTCATTTCATATTGTGTAAAGAATTATTCACAGTTTTACACCTCACACCTTATAACAATGCTAGTTGTGCTATTATTTCAGACCTTGTCGTCGTCAACTCTCCAAAGATTGATTATTTCATTTCATATTGTGTAAAGAATTATTCACAGTTTTACACCTCACACCTTATAACAATGCTAGTTGTGCTATTATTTCAGACCTTGTCGTCGTCAACTCTCCAAAGATTGATTATTTCATTTCATATTGTGTAAAGAATTATTCACAGTTTTACACCTCACACCTTATAACAATGCTTGTTGTGCTGTTATTTCAGACCTTGTCGTCGTCAACTCTCCAAAGATTGATTATTTCATTTCATATTGTGTAAAGAATTATTCACAGTTTTACACCTCACACCTTATAACAATGCTTATTGTGCTGTTATTTCAGACCTTGTTGTCGTACAGTGCTGCTGAGCAGGACTGTACTAGTAAAGGAATGCAGTTGGCAAGCATCCGCTCTAGGCGCGAGGAAAACTTCATTTTACAGACGGTTGACGCTGAATCTACCAGATCGACCAACGTATGGATAGGATTAAGAAAGAAGGGTGAGTATCTGAGTGTACATATGTGACTGTATCTGATAATATGGGGCCACATTTGGTAAAACAGTTGCTGAGATTAAGAAAAAAGGGTAAGTATCTGAGTGCACATATGTGACTGTATCTGATAATATGGGGCCACATTCGGTAAAACAGTTGCTGTGATTATATACTTGAAAACAACAAATGGCAATATAAACAAAATTATATGTAGCCTCTAATCGTGGGATTCGAACCTTACAGCGGACAAGAACCAGTGCTTGTAAGGTATGAACTCCAAAACGTGTTACACTCACTCAAATGGTGTTCATCTCACCATCACTGCAGTGAGTTCCAGCCACACAGAGGTCGGGCCAGTTGGAGCGAAGAAACAGTATGATGAATGTATGCTGTTCTACTCGAATACCCGTATGTCATGATACATTGCCCCTAACGGCGCCTCGTATCTTCCTGCAGTACGTAAAACTTACAAACCTCATGCATGTACATCAGCCATAACGCTAACACAACTCACACATATAATATATCTCAATGTGGTTCATCTATAAGAGTTTTTGCTATAATTTATGTTTGCCTTCACTAATAGGTGGTTACTTTTCGTGGTCTGGTGATTCGCATGATGTGAACTATATTAACTGGGAAACTACACCATCGGGGAAAGATTGTGTGATGATGCAATACACCGACGGAACGTGGAAAGACGCGTCGTGTTATTTACATAAAGGATACATCTGTAAGGTAGCAAAACGTAAGTGCTGCTATTACTAAAGTCTATTGTAATTCTAGTTGGTTAACGTGCTTTGAGAACATCAAGTCATAGATGTTTTCACTGCTGAAATGTCGAGGTCAAGAAGTCGAGGAGGTGTTTGCTATACATGTATATATATTGTGTTGATGATTTTTTCCGACCAACCTGAAAATTCCTTGGAACGAAACTTCCTCATTTGGGATGGTTTGCAACAGTTCACAATTCATACGGTCATTTTTTGTTCTGATTTTGTTTTCTTTAAATGCGTGCGTGCGTGTATTGATGCGTGCGTGCGTGCGTGTGTTGACGCGTGCGTGCGTTTGTTGACATCTTATGTTTGCACTATTGTTTTCTTACTGAGACATAAATGAAAATATTTTGATTTCATATGTAAATTACGATAGTTTGCACTGTGTTACTATCTTGATCGATATTGTTATACATGTAGTTTGCT
>CM026404.1:76653106-76672058 GCA_014843695.1 Archivesica marissinica
GCTCAGACAGACAACACACCTGTAAGAACAGCTCAGACAGACAACACACCTGTAAGAACAGCTCAGCCAGACAACACACCTGTAAGAACAGCTCAGACAGACAACACACCTGTAAGAACAGTTCAGCCAGACAACACACCTGTAAGAACAGCTCAGACAGACAACACACCTGTAAGAACAACTCAGCCAGACAACACACCTGTAAGAACAGCTCAGTCAGACAACACACCTGTAAGAACAGCTCAGACAGACAACACACCTGTAAGAACAGTTCAGCCAGACAACACACCTGTAAGACCAGCTCAGCCAGACAACACACCTGTAAGACCAGCTCAGTCAGACAACACACCTGTAAGAACAACTCAGACAGACAACACACCTGTAAGAACAGCTCAGCCAGACAACACACCTGTAAGAACAGCTCAGACAGACAACACACCTGTAAGACCAGCTCAGACAGACAACACACCTGTAAGACCAGCTCAGACAGACAACACACCTGTAAGACCAGCTCAGACAGACAACACACCTGTAAGAACAGCTCAGCCAGACAACACACCTGTAAGAACAGCTCAGACAGACAACACACCTGTAAGAACAGCTCAGACAGACAACACACCTGTAAGAACAGCTCAGACAGACAACACACCTGTAAGAACAGTTCAGCCAGACAACACACCTGTAAGAACAGCTCAGACAGACAACACACCTGTAAGAACAACTCAGCCAGACAACACACCTGTAAGAACAGCTCAGTCAGACAACACACCTGTAAGAACAGCTCAGACAGACAACACACCTGTAAGAACAGTTCAGCCAGACAACACACCTGTAAGAACAGCTCAGACAGATAACACACCTGTAAGAACAGCTCAGACAGACAACACACCTGTAAGAACAGCTCAGACAGACAACACACCTGTAAGAACAGCTCAGACAGACAACACACCTGTAAGAACAGTTCAGCCAGACAACACACCTGTAAGAACAGCTCAGCCAGACAACACACCTGTAAGAACAGCTCATCATGAACATATTTTAATTAAATACATATGACTAATGAGACACATTATTTTATTGCATTCAGCCTAATATAAAATACATAACATAAGTATAAAAATATAAATATAGCATGATAATACAAATGGCTTGGGCCATAAGTTGCAACATTAGAAACGGCCCTCACAGAAATTGTCTAAATAAGTTATGTTATATTTTGGGTTTTATGCCTGCATCAGCACCATTTCGGGCTATATCGCTGGCGGGCATTTACCTGAACACCTTTCCTGGGCAGGCTCCAGCGGTTAACCAGTACTTTGGTGCACCAACCTCCGTAAGAAACTGCCAACTTTTTCATATTGTCTAAATAAGCTAACAAAATTATCATCAAAGTTCATCATTAATATGTCCCTGTGTAGATTTGTATAGTTGTTGTCTTGCTGCAATGAATGCTGGTTGAGAGGTCACATGCTCTGCTGCCATGGCAACCACTCTCATAAACTCGGCCAAATCAAAGGCATAGTTGGTGAATTTCTGATGAGCTCCTAACTGAGGATGGTGTCCCTGTAATAAAAAGAAAGTGTTTGTTTATTATAGCGTCACCCCTAAAGGGCCAGCCATTTCTGACTTATTAGACACCTCTTTTTATGAACATCAGTACTTCCCGTATCCTATGCTTGAATGCCAGGCACCAGGCTGGTAGGTAATCGGTAACCATTATTTAACTAACTGGCGGCTCACCAACCGGAACATCAGTACTTCCCGAATCCTATGCTTGAATGCCAGGCGCCAGGCTGGTAGGTAATCGGTAACCATTATTTAACTAACTGGCGGCTCACCAACCGGAACATCAGTACTTCCCGATTCATATGCTTGAATGCCAGGCACCAGGCTGGTAGGTAATCGGTAACCATTATTTAACTAGCTGGCGGCTCACCAACCGGAACATCAGTACTTCCCGAATCCTATGCTTGTGTGACTAGACGCATCTTCCCTTTTTGCAACTAAATCAGATAATACAGGAGGTGCTAGTTTATTTACAATTTTAAAGTGCCATTGTTCTCATCCGGAGTACATGCAAAGTTGGAATGTTTGCTCTACACTTACTTACAACTCAATAACTGGGTACGTTGCATGGGCGTGGTTCTTCCATTCTTCTCAAACAGAAGATAACAAACCAAGTTATTTGTTACTACTTGAAGACATTCAGATACCAAACTAATTGCGTATATTATGTTATATTTCGGGTTTAACGCCTGCATCAGCACCATTTCGGGCTATATCGCCGGCGGGCAGTTTACTTAACAACACCTTTCCTGGGCAGGCTCCAGCGGTTAACCAGTACATGGGTGCACCAACCTCCGTAAGAAACTGCCAACTTTTTCATATAAATGAGACACGGCCTGTGCGGGGCTCAAACCCGTGACCATCAGTGATGATAGGTTACAGTGGTATACTAGTCAGCGACCTTAACCACTCGACCACGGAGGCGGACCTAAGTTATTTGTCTCGTAAAAGTTTAGTAAGGTGTTTGTCTATTATACTGTCGCTCCTTTTGCAAGAACCAGCCATTACCGACCTCTGATGAACATCAGTACTTCCAACCATGCTGACCGGTAACCATTAGTTACCTAGCTATTATACTGTCGCTCCTTTTGCAAGAACCAGCCATTACCGACCTCTGACCTCTTATGAACATCAGTACTTCCAACCATGCTGACCGGTAACCATTAGTTACCTAGCTATTATACTGTCGCTCCTTTTGCAAGAACCAGCCATTACCGACCTCTGACCTCTTATGAAACTCAGTACTTCCCACCATGCTGATCGGTAACCATTAGTTACCTAGCTATTATACTGTCGCTCCTTTTGCAAGAACCAGCCATTACCGACCTCTGACCTCTTATGAACATCAGTACTTCCAACCATGCTGACCGGTAACCATTAGTTACCTAGCTATTATACTGGCGCTCCTTTTGCAAGAACCAGCCATTACCGACCTCTGGCCTCTTATGAAACTCAGTACTTCCCACCATGCTGATCGGTAACCATTAGTTACCTAGCTGGTGGTTCACCAACAGGCACTATCAGAATGACCCTCCCACCGATTTTCGACGTGTCAAACTCCATACCGTAGACGGACACCGTAACCACTGGGCCACAGAGATGCCTATGTATGTGGTATATTATGGAATGATTATAATTCTATTACGTAAGGTACTAACATTAACAATATGGCTGTAAAGATCAGCCATACAGTGTCAAACTGGCCAATTAAGAACGTAAATGACTTTCTCTTAAATGTAACAAGAGAGTCATTGTACCTGGTCTTGTTGAGTAAGTTTGTCCAGTTTCTCCCACGTAAAGTACTTTACTCCCCGCAGCCGGGCAAGGTCAAGGTAACAGTTTGGATCACCGCAGTTAAATCTGAAAGTAGTGTATGCATTATAAACCAGAAAATTCCATGTATGAACAAATTCATAGCTTTCATAAAACCCTTGACATTTCCTGTTACAACCTCTAATAATGTGAGATCTGAAGAAACCCACGATATTGAAAACCCAATAACCGATCCCCAGTCAGGTAAGATCTGAAGAAACCCACGATATTGAAAACCCAATAACCGATCCCCAGTCAGGTAAGATCTGAAGAAACCCACGATATTGAAAACCCAATAACCGATCCCCAGTCAGGTAAGATCTGAACAAACCCACGATATTGAAAACCCAATAACCGATCCCCAGTCAGGTAAGATCTGAACAAACTCACGATATTGAAAACTCAATAACCGATCCCCAGTCAGGTAAGATCTGAACAAACCCACGATATTGAAAACTCAATAACCGATCCCCAGTCAGGTAAGATCTGAACAAACCCACGATATTGAAAACCCAATAACCGATCCCCAGTCAGGTAAGATCTGAACAAACCCACGATACCAGTCAGGTAAGATGTGTGTGCGACCAGCACCAATCCACGATACTTACAACTCAATAACTGATCCCCAGTCAGGCTGATATAACATGTGTGTGAGACCTGCACATGATACTTACAACTCAATAACTGATCCCCAGACAGGCTGATATAACATGTGTGTGAGACCTGCACACGATACTTACAACTCAATAACTGATCCCCAGACAGGCTGATATAACATGTGTGTGAGACCTGCACATGATACTTACAACTCAATAACTGCTCCCCAGTCAGGCTGATATAACATGTGTGTGAGACCTGCACATGATACTTACAACTCAATAACTGCTCCCCAGTCAGGCTGATATAACATGTGTGTGAGACCTGCACACGATACTTACAACTCAATAACTGCTCCCCAGTCAGGCTGATATAACATGTGTGTGAGACCTGCACCGTGCATACCAATGAAAATATCGCTGTTGTGAGAAACCTGAAGAATAAACACAGATGCAATAAAAGAAATGCAAGACTATGTTAGAAACAAGCTCCAAGGAAGAGGAAATTGCGAAACACTCGAGGGAGTGCTACACCCCCCCACATGCCCCTTTTCTGCTACATTGCCCCTTTTCTGCTACATTGCCCCTTTTCTGCTATACTGCCCCTTTTCTGCTACACTGCCCCTTTTCTGCTACACTGCCCCTTTTCTGCTACACTGCCCCTTTTCTGCTACATTGCCCCTTTTCTGCTACACTGCCCCTTTTCTGCTACACTGCCCCTTTTCTGCTATACTGCCCCTTTTCTGCTACACTGCCCCTTTTCTGCTACACTGCCCCTTTTCTGCTACACTGCCCCTTTTCTGCTATACTGCCCCTTTTCTGCTACACTGCCCCTTTTCTGCTACATTGCCCCTTTTAGGCTTGAGGAAACTTTACAGACTATCTATAATGCGACATAAAATTTCATCACATTAATTTTGTGCCAGTAATTTCGGAGGATAAGTTATTTGCAAAGTTTGCGGAGCATTAGCTTCTGGCAAAATGACAGCCTGGGGAAACTGGATTTCCGATTGTAGCGCCATCTACTTACATCCTCATTTATGAGGGTGTAGATTTGAAGAACGACAACTCTTCTCTACAAGATAATATCGCTAAATTATTATAAAATATAGAAACGGAATTCTATCAGAAATCGCCGAACAGGCACGATTATTTCCTAATATACACGAATGCTCCCGTAGACTCATTTACATTGCAAACATATAATGTCCCGTTTCTGTGTTATATCGACAAGATGGCGGATTTTAAATATTATGTTTAGATGGTAGTGGGTCGATTTGGCGTAATTGAACTAAGGACGACTTAAATATTGAGTAAATATGTCAAATCAGACGCACATTGTACTTTTTAAAACTATTTATCGTTCTGTTGACCCGTAAATAATTATAAAGTTTTATCAACATTGCAATGCCTCGCTTTCGATTCAAGTACGTCATTAATTAAGTCACGTGCTAATAGGCCTATTAATAGGATTAATGCTAGTTTAATAATTACACGGACAATCCGTCCAGTTTCCCCAGGCGTTGATATGATCAGAAACTCAATACGGCCCAATTAATAGTCTCGGTGTTAAAATATATTTATTTGACTGACCAAGCAAAATATATCGACGCCTGTTCCCAGGCTAGCGGAGTATATCAATACATCGTGTTCGCTCTGTAACTGTGTCACTGTCATGTCAGCTTCACCAATGATAGAGCTCGTTGAAGCCGCCCAACAATTACACAAACAATACACACAACCAAATAAAGCAGACAATTTCCTCTGCCACTATTACAATATGCAAAATTTGATATACCTTGACTTGTTCCAGAAATGGCATTTCTCTGAAATATTAAAAGAATCTTGTATGCTTTTAGTATGGTACAAATGGGCATGGTACAATGGTTGCTTTGCTGTGTATGCTCTCGTTCAACACAATACACAAAATTTAAGCATTTCTTTAAGATAAAAATATTTACTTAAAGTTTAAACTTGATTTATTTTACAACGATTGCGAAGCAAGTTCTAACAACTTATATTAATCACTCTCGTTGGCGCGGATGAAAGCGTATATGTGGTCATTCGTGTGGGAGGAAACCAGAGTACCCGGAGAAAACCCACCTGTCCGATCACCGTACCATCTCACATACTTCCCGGTCCGAGGATCGAACCCGGGTTGCATTGGTGAGAAGCGAGTGCGCTAACCACTGCGCTAATCGGACAAAAATATTTACTGAGGGCAATTCAGACCTTCGCAACACAACGTTTGACAATATTGAAATGGTCTCGGTTGAATAACATTTCCTAGACAGGCACATGGGTAGAACCACCGACCTACCACAAGCTGGATAGCTTTCTCAGTTGAAAGAATTTGATACCCCCAGTGGGATTTGAACCTACAGAGGTGAGTGGAAAGTGATTTGAAGTGACCTTAACCACTCGGCTACGGTGACAACCACCTAAGGCTAAATAATAGGGATGTCAACGAGTACTCGAGTACTCGATCGAACGTCCGAGTATCGAATACTTTTCAGATAATCGAGTACTCGGTTAAAAAAATAAAATCAACAAATCTTTATTTTGCGCAAATACGGAGTTGCCTGTGGACAAATCGTGATTAGTGGGATTAGCGAAACTTAATTGATTACTCAATTTAGAACTTTAAGCAGCTACCCATAGCAGGGCAATACCGAAATAGTTGTTAAATAATAAATATCGTAACTTTTGCCATTAACGCTGTTAAACCGTGAAGAGATCTTTAGAATATAACACAGGCACCAGACCAGTTTCTCGTCGATGTTTCTGCATGCATGTTTCAATTTCGTTGGTTGCCTTTATTATATATTACTTACTATATGACCATAGGCCAAAAAATTTTTTTGTGTCTGGTGCCTGTGGAATATAATAGTAGTATAGTAATAATATAAGTGAATTGTGAGAATGCCTCCACCTAAATCTGTGGTATGGAAGTACTTTGAAAGACTTGACAATACTGTTTCTTGCAAGTTGTGCGATGCGAGTCTGACATTTACTGGTGGCACTACCAACCTGCACAATCATCTGAGGCTGAAGCATCCAGCAGAAGGCCTCACCTCTGATTGATGAGACAAGAAGCATAATCCACGGTAACGGTAACCGAGTACTCGATCGAATACCTTTCCGAGTACTTGAGTACCAAAATCACTACTCGTTGACATCCCTACTAAATAATGAATATATCTATATAATGAATATATCTAATAATGAATGTGTATGTATAATGAATGTGTCTGTATAATGAATGTGTTTGTATAATGAATGTGTCTGTATAATGAATGTGTCTACATAATGAATGTGTTTGTATAATGAATGTGTCTGTACAATCAATGCATCTGTATAATCAATGCATCTGTATAATGAATGTGTCTGTATAATGAATGTGTCTGTATAATGAATGTGTCTGTATAATGAATGTGTTTGTATAATGAATGTGTCTGTATAATGAATGTGTCTGTATAATGAATGCATCTGTATAATGAATGTGTCTGTATAATGAATGTGTTTGTATAATGAATGTGTCTGTATAATGAATGTGTCTGTATAATGAATGGGTCTGTATAATGAATGTGTCTGTATAATGAATGCATCTGTATAATGAATGTGTCTGTATAATGAATGCATCTGTATAATGAATGCATCTGTATAATGAATGTGTCTGTATAATGAATATGTCTGTATAATGAATGTGTCTGTATAATGAATGTGTCTGTATAATGAATGTGTCTGTTTAATGAATGTGTCTGTATAATGAATGTGTCTGTTTAATGAATGTGTCTGTATAATGAATGTGTTTGTATAATGAAAATATCTAATAATGAATGTGTCTGTATACGTAATGTGTCTGTATAATGAATGTGTCTGTATAATGAATGTGTCTGTATAATGAATGTGTCTGTATAATGAATGTGTCTGTATAATGAATGTGTCTGTATAATGAATGGGTCTGTATAATGAATGTGTCTATATAATGAATGTGTCTGTATAATGAATGTGTCTGTATAATGAATGTCTGTATAATGAATGTGTCTGTATAATGAATGTGTCTGTATAATGAATTTGTCTGTATAATGAATGTGTTTGTATAATGAATGTGTTTGTATAATGAATGTGTCTGTATAATGAATGTGTCTGTATAATGAATGTGTTTGTATAATGAATATGTCTGTATAATGAATGTGTCTGTATAATGAATGTGTTTGTATAATGAATATGTCTGTATAATGAATGTGTCTGTATAATGAATATGTCTGTATAATGAATGTGTCTGTATAATGAATGTGTCTGTATAATGAATGTGTTTGTATAATGAATATGTCTGTATAATGAATATGTCTGTATAATGAATGTGTCTGTATAATGAATGTGTCTGTATAATGAATGCATCTGTATAATGAATGTGTCTGTATAATGAAAATATCTAATAATGAATGTGTCTGTATAATGAATGTGTTTGTATAATGAATGTGTCTGTATAATGAATGTGTTTGTATAATGAATGTGTTTGTATAATGAATGTGTTTGTATAATGAATGTGTTTGTATAATGAATGTGTTTGTATAATGAATGTGTTTGTATAATGAAAATATCTAATAAAGAATGTGTCTGTATAATGAATGTGTCTGTATAATGAATGTGTCTGTATAATGAATGTGTTTGTATAATGAATGTGTTTGTATAATGAATGTGTTTGTATAATGAAAATATCTAATAATGAATGTGTCTGTATAGTGAATGTGTCTGTATAATGAATGTGTCTGTATAATGAATGTGTCTGTATAATGAATACGTCTGTATAATGAATATGTCTGTATAATGAATGTGTCTGTATAGTGAATGTGTCTGTATAGTGAATGTGTCTGTATAATGAATATGTCTGTATAATGAATGTGTATGTATAATGAATGTGTCTGTATAATGAATGTGTTTGTATAATGAATGTGTCTGTATAATGAATGTGTATGTATAATGAATGTGTCTGTATAATGAATGTGTCTACATAATGAATGTGTTTGTATAATGAATGTGTCTGTATAATGAATGTGTTTGTATAATGAATGTGTCTGTATAATGAATGTGTATGTATAATGAATGTGTCTGTATAATGAATGTGTCTACATAATGAATGTGTTTGTATAATGAATGTGTCTGTACAATCAATGCATCTGTATAATCAATGCATCTGTATAATGAATGTGTCTGTATAATGAATGTGTCTGTATAATGAATGTGTCTGTATAATGAATGTGTTTGTATAATGAATGTGTCTGTATAATGAATGTGTCTGTATAATGAATGCATCTGTATAATGAATGTGTCTGTATAATGAATGTGTTTGTATAATGAATGTGTCTGTATAATGAATGTGTCTGTATAATGAATGGGTCTGTATAATGAATGTGTCTGTATAATGAATGTGTCTGTATAATGAATGTGTCTGTATAATGAATGCATCTGTATAATGAATGTGTCTGTATAATGAATGTGTCTGTATAATGAATATGTCTGTATAATGAATGTGTCTGTATAATGAATATGTCTGTATAATGAATGCGTCTGTATAATGAATGTGTCTGTATAATGAATGTGTTTGTATAATGAATGTGTCTGTATAATGAATGTGTCTGTATAATGAATGTGTCTGTATAATGAATGGGTCTGTATAATGAATGTGTCTATATAATGAATGTGTCTGTATAATGAATGTGTCTGTATAATGAATGTGTCTGTTTAATGAATGTGTCTGTATAATGAATGTGTCTGTTTAATGAATGTGTCTGTATAATGAATGTGTTTGTATAATGAAAATATCTAATAATGAATGTGTCTGTATACGTAATGTGTCTGTATACGTAATGTGTCTGTATAATGAATGTGTCTGTATAATGAATGTGTCTGTATAATGAATGTGTCTGTATAATGAATGGGTCTGTATAATGAATGTGTCTATATAATGAATGTGTCTGTATAATGAATGTGTCTGTATAATGAATGTGTCTGTATAATGAATGTGTCTGTATAATGAATGTGTCTGTATAATGAATGTGTCTGTATAATGAATGGGTCTGTATAATGAATGTGTCTATATAATGAATGTGTCTGTATAATGAATGTGTCTGTATAATGAATGTCTGTATAATGAATGTGTTTGTATAATGAATGTGTCTGTATAATGAATTTGTCTGTATAATGAATGTGTCTGTATAATGAATGTGTTTGTATAATGAATATGTCTGTATAATGAATGTGTCTGTATAATGAATGTGTTTGTATAATGAATATGTCTGTATAATGAATGTGTCTGTATAATGAATGTGTTTGTATAATGAATATGTCTGTATAATGAATGTGTCTGTATAATGAATGTGTCTGTATAATGAATGTGTCTGTATAATGAATGTGTCTGTATAATGAATATGTCTGTATAATGAATGTGTCTGTATAATGAATGTGTCTGTATAATGAATGCATCTGTATAATGAATGTGTCTGTATAATGAAAATATCTAATAATGAATGTGTCTGTATAATGAAAATATCTAATAATGAATGTGTCTGTATAATGAATGTGTTGTATAATGAATGTGTTTGTATAATGAATGTGTTTGTATAATGAATGTGTTTGTATAATGAATGTGTTTGTATAATGAATGTGTTTGTATAATGAATGTGTTTGTATAATGAAAATATCTAATAAAGAATGTGTCTGTATAATGAATGTGTCTGTATAATGAATGTGTCTGTATAATGAATGTGTTTGTATAATGAATGTGTTTGTATAATGAATGTGTTTGTATAATGAAAATATCTAATAATGAATGTGTCTG
This sequence comes from Archivesica marissinica, assembly GCA_014843695.1. Lineage (NCBI taxonomy): Eukaryota > Metazoa > Mollusca > Bivalvia > Venerida > Vesicomyidae > Archivesica > Archivesica marissinica. The sequence continues at coordinate 76,663,925 of CM026404.1, forward strand.
TATAGTGAATGTGTCTGTATAATGAATGTGTCTGTATAATGAATGTGTCTGTATAATGAATATGTCTGTATAATGAATGTGTATGTATAATGAATGTGTCTGTATAATGAATATGTCTGTATAATGAATGTGTATGTATAATGAATGTGTCTGTATAATGAATGTGTCTGTATAATGAATATGTCTGTATAATGAATGTGTCTGTATAATGAATGTGTCTGTATAATGAATGTGTCTGTATAATGAATATGTCTGTATAATGAATGTCTGTATAATGAATGTGTCTGTATAATGAATGTGTCTGTATAATGAATATGTCTGTATAATGAATACGTCTGTATAATGAATACGTCTGTATAATGAATATGTCTGTATAATGAATGTGTCTGTATAGTGAATGTGTCTGTATAATGAATGTGTCTGTATAATGAATGTGTCTGTATAATGAATATGTCTGTATAATGAATATGTCTGTATAATGAATATGTCTGTATAATGAATGTGTCTGTATAGTGAACTTTGTTTATAATGAATTTTGATTTTTTTTGCCAGTATATAATGAATCAGTAATTGACAATTTGTACAAACAATCTTTGGTATGTGCTGGCAATCATACTCACCTAAACTCATACACGACCAATCTCACCTCATATTCACCAACCGTCTTCAATGCAGACACTAGCTGTAACGATCAATTTTATATCAACATTACATGGCAAAATGCAAGAAAAATGCATTGCTTACGTATAAATTCTTCCACATTAATTCAAACACCAACATTCAATAAATAAACCGTGTTTTATGGTCAGTGAAAGTTGGATTTCATATCATATATTTCAACGGTCAGCCACACTCCTGAATTGACGTTTGTATATTATTCCGGGTCGTGTTAACTGTTTGGTTTCCTACTTTCACTTTTGCGAGTTTGTAGATCGCATAAACCTTTTTTACTGATGAAAATTGATTATTCACATTGCTTCGGAAAAAAGCTTAGTAGCGATGCTATTTATACGCGAAATATAATTTTTTTGTGATGAAATGTTGCTATAGGCGTTTGAAGCAACATCAGTGAAGTCTATATTGATATAGACGGATCTGTAGTCCAGTGGTAACACGCTGGACTGGTAATCCAGGGATCGCAGGTTCAATCCCTCGTCTAACCCTAATAAAATTAACAGTCTTTCAGATGGGACGTTAAACCGAGGTCTCATGTCGGTGTTTTACACCGTGCACGTAAAAGAACCAGAGCAGATTCTGGAATGTGTCTCTGTCTGTATCATTGCACTATCCTCCAAAATGTAAAATAACTAATCTCTTCAGGAGGCGTCGCTCATATGGGCAACCGGTAGCGACGATAAATAAACGTAAAAACACACTGAAGTCAGTGACTCCATCTAAGCACAATATTTAGAGGTTGAAACGATGGCATAAACTAAATTTGGAAACATACCTACTACCGATTGGTTAATGAGAAGTTATTTGAATGCAATTGCTGACGGATGACAGACGCCGGACAGTAACTTCTCACCGATTGGTTAATGAGAAGTTATGGTGTACTTACCTCGTCTTGGTTTCTACACAGTATATTTATCTCGTCTTGGTTTCTACACAGTCTATTTACCTCGTCTTGGTTTCTACACAGTCTATTTACCTCGTCTTGGTTTCTACACAGTATATTTACCTCGTCTTGGTTTCTACACAGTATATTTACCTCGTCTTGGTTTCTACACAGTATATTTACCTCGTCTTGGTTTCTACACAGTCTATTGACCTCGTCTTGGTTTCTACACAGTATATTTACCTCGTCTTGGTTTCTACACAGTATATTTACCTCGTCTTGGTTTCTACACAGTATATTTACCTCGTCTTGGTTTCTACACAGTCTATTTACCTCGTCTTGGTTTCTACACAGTCTATTTACCTCGTCTTGGTTTCTACACAGTCTATTTACCTCGTCTTGGTTTCTACACAGTATATTTACCTCGTCTTGGTTTCTACACAGTATATTTACCTCGTCTTGGTTTCTACACAGTATATTTACCTCGTCTTGGTTTCTACACAGTCTATTGACCTCGTCTTGGTTTCTACACAGTATATTTACCTCGTCTTGGTTTCTACACAGTATATTTACCTCGTCTTGGTTTCTACACAGTCTATTTACCTCATCTTGGTTTCTACACAGTATATTTACCTCGTCTTGGTTCATGATATTTTTACACAGTATATTTACCTCGTCTTGGTTTCTACACAGTCTATTTACCTTGTCTTGGTTTCTACACAGTATATTTACCTCGTCTTGGTTTCTACACAGTATATTTACCTCGTCTTGGTTTCTACACAGTCTATTTACCTCGTCTTGGTTTCTACACAGTATATTTACCTCGTCTTGGTTTCTACATAGTATATTTACCTCGTCTTGGTTTCTACACAGTATATTTACCTCATCTTGGTTTCTACACAGTATATTTACCTCGTCTTGGTTTCTACACAGTATATTTACCTCGTCTTGGTTTCTACACAGTATATTTACCTCGTCTTGGTTTCTACACAGTCTATTTACCTTGTCTTGGTTTCTACACAGTCTATTTACCTCGTCTTGGTTTCTACATAGTATATTTACCTCGTCTTGGTTTCTACATAGTATATTTACCTCGTCTTGGTTTCTACACAGTATATTTACCTCGTCTTGGTTTCTACACAGTATATTTATCTCGTCTTGGTTTCTACACAGTATATTTACCTCGTCTTGGTTTCTACACAGTATATTTACCTCGTCTTGGTTTCTACACAGTATATTTACCTCGTCTTGGTTTCTACACAGTATATTTACCTCGTCTTGGTTTCTACACAGTCTATTTACCTTGTCTTGGTTTCTACACAGTCTATTTACCTCGTCTTGGTTTCTACATAGTATATTTACCTCGTCTTGGTTTCTACATAGTATATTTACCTCGTCTTGGTTTCTACACAGTATATTTACCTCGTCTTGGTTTCTACACAGTATATTTATCTCGTCTTGGTTTCTACACAGTATATTTACCTCGTCTTGGTTTCTACACAGTATATTTACCTCGTCTTGGTTTCTACACAGTATATTTACCTCGTCTTGGTTTCTACACAGTATATTTACCTCGTCTTGGTTTCTACACAGTCTATTTACCTCGTCTTGGTTTCTACACAGTATATTTACCTCGTCTTGGTTTCTACACAGTATATTTACCTCGTCTTGGTTTCTACACAGTATATTTACCTCGTCTTGGTTTCTACACAGTATATTTACCTCGTCTTGGTTTCTACACAGTATATTTACTCGTCTTGTTTCTACACAGTATATTTACCTCGTCTTGGTTTCTACACAGTATATTTACCTCGTCTTGGTTTCTACACAGTATATTTACCTCGTCTTGGTTTCTACACAGTATATTTACCTCGTCTTGGTTTCTACACAGTATATTTACCTCGTCTTGGTTTCTACACAGTATATTTACCTCGTCTTGGTTTCTACACAGTATATTTACCTCGTCTTGGTTTCTACACAGTATATTTACCTCGTCTTGGTTTCTACACAGTATATTTACCTCGTCTTGGTTTCTACACAGTATATTTACCTCGTCTTGGTTTCTACACAGTATATTTACCTCGTCTTGGTTTCTACACAGTATATTTACCTCGTCTTGGTTTCTACACAGTATATTTACCTCGTCTTGGTTTCTACACAGTATATTTACCTCGTCTTGGTTTCTACACAGTATATTTACCTCGTCTTGGTTCATGATATTTCGGTATTTCGTGTTTCTGGCTAGGATGGTGATTCTTACTTTACTCTCCTGAAAATATTGCAAGCACTTCATTCACTGTATTTTCGAAATCATCAAACTTTCCGTCTTATTGTGTTGTGATCAAGTCTCAGACGGACAGTAGCAGAATGTAGCAGAAAATTGTCAGATATGTTGAAATGTTAAAAAGTTCTAAGAAGCTATCATTGAAGAATACGGTATATAACAGGAAATTGCAAGATATAATAAAATGCTACAAGAGTACAATAATCCACTTATGAACCTGGCAGAAAATTCCACATCATTTAGACAAGAACATTTTGAAAGATTTTCCTATAAAAGTCTATATGTAGTTTGAAAACAATGTCAACATTGAAATCAATGTGTCTGAAGCTTCTTTTTTTTTTTCTTTTTCATTTTGAGGCCCCTATCTGGGTAACCTCGTTTATTTCTTTATACATTTAGTTATAGATTTAGTTGATACATATTTCGACAAGTTTTTTTGGTTTTTAATAGTATACATATTACTTGCTCTACAAGTCTCAAGCATCTTATTGGTTCAGCTTGCAGTAAAACTCAGAATCAATCAATCAAATCATTTGAGCTTAAGATCTGAGAAAAGATGTTAATCTCGGGCACTGGTCCAGATTTCATCTTCGGAGCTTCAAAATGAAGTAGGCCAAAAGATCATGAATCAAGTTCAACATTAGAATTCACAAACATGTGGCGCAACTTTCAAATAAGCATGGAACACTGTAAATTGTTTAGCAATTTTGGTAGAAGGAACATTTGCCGACGACAATGGAAAAAGATCAATAACATAGTGCTCAAGTGGGTGTTTTACGTTTATTTATCGTCGCTACCGGTTGCCCATATGAGCGACGCCTCCTGAAGAGATTAGTCATTTTAGATTTTTGGAGGATAGTGCAATGAAACAGACAGAGACCCATTAAAGAATCTCCTCTGGTTCTTTTACGTGCACGGTGTAAAGCATCGACACGAGACCTCGGTTTAAAGTCCCATCTGAAAGACTGTTAATTTTATTAGGGTCACGAGACGTGGGATCGAACCTGCGATCCCTGGATTACCAGTGCAGCGTGTTAACCACTGGACTACAGATCCGTCTGTCATGCTCAAGTGATCTAAAACAGCTTTAACACACATTCATAGAACATGAGAACAAGCTATAAATAAACACAAACTGTTTATTACATGAAATAGTATTATATCTGACATAAATGTACCGAGACATTTGATATAATCACACCCGCAGGGTGTTGGTCGCCAAAAAACAAATATTGGCGCTAAATTTTGTGAATTGGCGAAAATATTTGGCGCAATTATTTCTCACATATACCGATTCCCAGGAACTAAAATATCGCGGGAACGGGAGAGTGCGTGACTTCACTCGACGGGAACGGGAGAGTGCGTGACTTCACTCGACGGGAACGGGAGAGTGCGTGACTTCACTCGACTCGGGTGATAATGTTCATTCGGGGAGAGAGATAATCCATAATAACAACCCCCGCCCCCTCTACCAAGTGCAATATTTATATAATATATTATCAAAATGTTGCCAGGTTTAATAAAGCTTTAAAAGCTTACAAGAGCCCCTCATTAAAATGAACAAGTAATATCTAGAAGTCTTTACCAATGGCCCTTCTTGTGGTATATGTAATCTGTGCACTAGATGAGCCGAAAATGCCTGAAATAAACTGCTGCCATAACAACCAGGAATCTGTAAAAGGAAAAAAACAATATGTATGTATGTTCCATTAATGTCAAACCCCTTGCGGGGACCTAGACATGTTTTCCTGGGCAGGCTTAGCCGACCTAAGTGGTTAACCAGTACTAAGCAAGGTATGTGAGGTGCACTTGCTCAATGACACTACATATGTGGCCTGACCAAGTATCGAACCCTGGGCCGCTCGATTCCAAATCCGACGTTCAAATAAGAAAATATACATTAATGAATTGCCATCTGCTACAAATATTTGGACTATTTATAGCTTTTATTTTACCCAGCATGCAAAGAGTTAACAGGCCAATTGATGAACAAGTTGCCACCCCAATAGGTTAAATGGCTGCTTGCTTGCATGCATGCGTTAAGCGATTAATCAATACACTCGTAATGAGGAGAATCAGTGTAGCAGCGATAGAGGCACAGATGATCAATCCTGGAACTGCTTTCCAAGGCATATTTGTTTTGTTTGTTTATGGGTTTCAGGCGCGTAGCTACCATTAGGCCAAAAGGCCCGGGCCTGCACATCATTTTGACCAACAAAAAAATAAATATATATCCTGTTTATTTGTTATAAAAACATGTCCGAATTTGTCTTTTAAATGCAGCAGAATGCTGGAAATTGCATCCTAAAAACCAAAAGATTCCGGGGTGTATGCCCCCGGACCCCCCCTAGCAACCTTGTTCGCTATGCTCACTCAACATTCTTTACCCGGGCCTGCACATAATTTGCCTCTTGGCTATGCCCCTGGGTTTAACCCATTTGATTCTGGATACCGTTCAAACAGTATTTTGCAAAGAACATAGTCAGATCAGCCACCATGGAACGTGCCATCTGATCCACAGGGATTCGGCACGTTTGGGGGTACTAGTATATATATTTAAGTACAGGGATTCTACTCTGTGGGATGTCAGATTTCGCATCGATCAGTAAAATGGCCCTATCTGAAACAATTTTGAACAAATCTGTCCAAATATAACGCCTATCCCGAGTCTTTATATTGTTCTTCAAATAAAACAAAACTTTAAGCTGCATGCATGTATACTTTGCAAACAATTGCCACATACATTGGCCATAGCAGGTCACATTTCCATACTAGGACACGGGTTCTGTCAGCAACAAAAAAAATCTTCGACGGGAGAGTTTTAACTGTGAATAACATTATCAATAAATGTGTTTCCACTAACCTGTATGTTTATTCGGCAAAAATGTACTTCAAAAAGAGATTTCGTAGCATTTTCAATTTGTTTTGAAAAATTCTAAAGCGGCGCAATTCGCGTTGAAACGAGCGTTCTGATTGGATTATTAGAATGTAACAAGATGTTTTTTTATATATGAAGAACAATCATAATCCAATCAGAACGCTCGTTTCAACGCGAATTGCGCCGCTTTAGAATTTTTCAAAACAAATTGAAAATGCTACGAAATCTCTTTTTGACGTACATTTTTGCCGAATAAACATACAGGTTAGTGGAAACACATTTTATTGATAATGTTATTCACAGTTGAAACTCTCCCGTCGAAGATTTTTTTTTGTTGCTGACAGAACCCGTGTCCTAGTATGGAAATGTGACCTGATATGGCCAATGTATGTGGCAATTGTTTGCAAAGTATACATGCATGCAGCTTAAAGTTGTGTTTTATTTGAAGAACAATATAAAGACTCGGGATAGGCGTTATATTTGGACAGCTTTGTACAAAATTGTTTCAGATATGGCCATTTTACTGATCAATGCGAAATCTGACATCCCACAGAGTAGAATCCCTGTACTTAAATATATATACTAGTACCCCCAAACGTGCCGAATCCGTGGTCTGATCAGGTTCTATGCTGTTTGCTATTCAGATGATCTTGCTAAAACACTTGGCTATGTAGTAAACAACATAGATTCTGATCAGCACGCAGCGTCACGCTTCGGCTGATCTGGATCTATGTTGTTTGCAAAAGCCTTTAAATGTACCCAGAATGAAATGGGTTGAAGTCGCATCAACACAGCTTATGGCAACTCTCCAGCTATTATTGGTGGAGGAAGACCCGGGTAGAACCACAGACCTTCTGTAAGCCAGCTGGATAGCTTCCTAACCATGAAAGAATTCGACAACCCCCCCCCCGAGTGGGATTGAACCTACAGCGGCAAGTGATTTGACGTCAACAACGGCAACAACTCGGCCACAGTGACACCACCCTCCCAAGTGGTGGTATTATTTGAGATCTGGAGTTTGAGCAAGAGATCAAAACGTTCGACGGGTAGTAATGGTGGCCAATAAGTGCATGTATTTTATGCATCTGTAGTACCATAGCGATATGTACTTACCAGTGGCATATTGTAGAACATACCCCATCTCATTCTGGGTAGCAACGAGAACACAGCATCTCTTATACACACCTACAATATACACAATATCACTAGAGAACACAGCATCTCTTATACACACCTACAATATACACAATATCACTAGAAAACACAGCATCTCTTATACACACCTACAATATCACTAGAGAACACAGCATCTCTTATACACACCTACAATATACACAATATCACTAGAGAACACAGCATCTCTTATACACACCTACAATATCACTAGAGAACACAGCATCTCTTATACACACCT
>CM026404.1:76673058-76713213 GCA_014843695.1 Archivesica marissinica
CCGGTACTTGGAGAAGGGTTAGCACATGTATTGGTTGAGGTAATCCGGTACTTGGAGAAGGGTTAGCACATGTATTGGATGAGGTACTCCCGTACTTGGAGAAGGGTTAGCACATGTATTGGTTGAGGTACTCCGATACTTGGAGAAGGGTTAGCACATCTATTGTTTGAGGTACTCCGGTACTTGGAGAATGATTAACACATATATTGATTGAGGTACTCCAGTACTTGGAGAAGGGTTAACACATGTATTGGATGAGGTACTCCGGTACTTGAAGAACGGTTAGCACATGTATTGTTTTAGGAACTCCGGTACTTGGAGATAAGGGTTAGCACAAATATTGTTTGAGGTACTCCAGTACATGGAGAAGGGTTAACATATGTATTGGTTGAGGTACTCCGGTACTTGTAGAACGGTTAGCACATGTATTGGTTTAGGAATTCCGGTACTTGGAGGGATAAGGGTTAGTACATGTATTGTTTGAGGTACTCCGGTACTTGGACAATGATTAGCATATGTATTGTTTGTGGTACTCCGGTACTTCGCGAAGGGTTAGCACATGTATTGGTTGAGGTACTGCAGTACTTGGAGAAGGGTTAGCACATGTATTGGATGAGGTACTCCGGTACTTGGAGGGAGAATGGTTAGTATATGTATTGTTTGAGGTACTCCGGCTCTTGGAGGGAGAAGGGTTAGCATATGTATTGGATGAGGTACTCCGGTACTTTGAGGGAGAAGGGTTAGTATATGTATTGGTTGATGTACTCCGGTACTTGTAGAAGGGTTAGCACATGTATTGGTTGAGGTACTCCGGTACTTGGAGAAGGGTTAGCACATGTATTGGTTGAGGTAATATGGTACTTGGAAAAGGATTAGCACATTTATCGGTTGAGGTACTCCGGTACTTGGAGAAGGGTTAACATATGTATTGGTTGAGGTACTCCGGTACTTGGAGAAGGGTTAGCACATGTATTGTTTGAGGTACTCCGATACTTGGAGAAGGGTTATCACATGTATTGGTTGAGGTACTCTCGTACTTGGAGAAGGGTTAGCACATGTATTGGTTGAGGTACTCCAGTACTTGGAGAAGGGTTATCACATGTATTGGTTGAGGTACTCCGGTACTTGGAGAATGATTAGCAAATGTATTGGTTGAGGTACTCTGGTACTTGGAGAAGGGTTAGCACATGTATTGGTTGAGGTACTCCGGTACTTGGAGAAGGGTTAGCACATGTATTGGTTGAGGTACTCCGGTACTTGGAGAAGGGTTAGCACATGTATTGGTTGAGGTACTCCGGTACTTGGAGAAGGGTTAGCACATGTATTGGATGAGGTACTCCGGTACTTGGAGAATGGTTAGAATATGTATTGGTTGAGGTACTCCGGTACTTGGAGAATGGTTAGCACATGTATTGGTTGAGGTACTCCGGTACTTGGAGAAGGGTTAGCACATGTATTGGTTGAGGTACTCCGGTACTTGGAGAAGGGTTAGCACATGTATTGGTTGAGGTACTCCGGTACTTGGAGAAGGGTTAGCACATGTATTGGTTGAGGTACTCCGGTACTTGGAGAAGGGTTAGCACATGTATTGGTTTAGGTGTTCCGTTACCTGGAGAAGGGTTAGCATATGTATTGTTTGAGGTAATCCGGTACTTGGAGAAGGGTTAGCACATGTATTGGTTGAGGTACTCCGGTACTTGGAGAAGGGTTAGCACATGTATTGGTTGAGGTACTCCGGTACTTGGAGAAGGGTTAGCACATGTATGGTTGAGGTACTCCGGTACTTGGAGAAGGGTTAGCACATGTATTGGTTGAGGTACTCCGGTACTTGGAGAAGGGTTAGCACATGTATTGGTTGAGGTACTCCGGTACTTGGAGAAGGGTTAGCACATGTATTGGTTGAGGTACTCCGGTACTTGGAGAAGGGTTAGCACATGTATTGGTTGAGGTACTCCGGTACTTGGAGAAGGGTTAGTATATGTATTGGTTGAGGTACTCCGGTACTTGGAGAAGGGTTAGCACATGTATTGGTTGAGGTACTCCGGTACTTGGAGAAGGGTTAGCACATGCATTGGTTGAGGTACTCCGGCACTTGGAGAAGGGTTAGCACATGTATTGGTTGAGGTACTCCGGTACTTGGAGAAGGGTTAGCACATGCATTGGTTGAGGTACTCCGGTACTTGGAGAAGGGTTAGCACATGTATTGGTTGAGGTACTCCGGTACTTGGAGAAGGGTTAGCACATGCATTGGTTGAGGTACTCCGGTACTTGGAGAAGGGTTAGCACATGTATTGGTTGAGGTACTCCGGTACTTGGAGAAGGATTAGCACATGCATTGGTTGAGGTACTCCGGTACTGGAGAAGGGTTAGCACATGCATTGGTTGAGGTACTCCGGTACTTGGAGAAGGGTTAGCACATGCATTGGTTGAGGTACTCCGGTACTTGGAGAAGGGTTAGCACATGCATTGGTTGAGGTACTCCGGTACTTGGAGAAGGGTTAGCACATGCTTGTTGAGGTACTCCGGTACTTGGAGAAGGGTTAGCACATGCATTGGTTTAGGTACTCCGGTATTGGAGAAGGGTTAGCACATGCATTGGTTGAGGTACTCCGGTACTTGGAGAAGGGTTAGCACATGCATTGGTTGAGGTACTCCGGTACTTGGAGAAGGGTTAGTACATGTATTGGTTGAGGTACTCCGGTACTTGGAGAAGAGTTAGCACATGCATTGGTTGAGGTACTCCGGTACTTGGAGAAGGGTTAGCACATGTATTGGTTGAGGTACTCCGGTATTTTGGGAAAAGAGTTAGATTAGACAATTATTTACACACATTTATTTTTAAATTAGTACTTACAACATTATTTGAATCACTGCCGAGACCTCATTCCATCGCATGCATACACTATGGAACAGCGGTACCTAAAGAGATTATATAATGGCCTGGGTGATATATATATATATATATGCATATATAGTGAAGTGCTGTGGTGTCTCGTGACGGTACCTCTGTACCTACGTAATTTCTAGACGTGTCCGTTTGAGGTATCGACGTACATATATGTACATAGTATAGGGAACTGATCATTGTGAGATTGGAAATATAAATGGGATATGTGAGAAACACCGCTATGTAAATAGGATAAGTGGAAGTCGTGATAGCGCAGTGGTAGTGCGTTCGCTTCAGGTGCGAACGGCATGGAGTTCGAGCCCCGCTGGAGCCGTTACGAGTGTGCCCTCAGGCAAGGTATTTAAATTCCACGTTACCTCTTCTCTCTCCCTCGTGGCGATGGATTCAATCAGGAATGAGGTCTCGAGGGTGATTAATATAAGTTGTAAGAACTTGTTTCGCAATCGAGCTAAAATAAATTTGTATAAACTAAATAGAACAAATGGACTGATACTAAATTAATATCTTACACTATTCTTGCTCTTGGAACTACCCCGGTAGCCATTACATAGTCTGCTTTAATGTCGGGGTTTGCAAATAATCCCTACCTCCGTCTATGTTATATGTGTTATATTTATATTTCGGGTTTTACGACTGCATCAGCACCATTTTTGGGCTATATCGCCGGCGGGCAGTTTACCTAACAACACCTTTTCTGGGCAGGCTCGAGCGGTTAACCAGTACTTGGGTGCACAAACCTCCGAAAGAAACTGCCAACTTTTCATATAAATGAAACACGGTCTGAGCGTGGCTCCAACCCGTGGCCATCAGTGATGATAGGTTACAGTGGTATACAAGTCAGCGACCTTAACCACTCGACCACGGTAAAATTTACTCTGTTCCAAGGATATTCTATTTACTTGTTATGGCACAAGCTAAGTTACAATTATGGACTTTAAAATATGTTGACACAACGTGTGCTATATTTTCTTAGTGTCATTGAAAAAAGAATTCACGTAAATACAAATAATCAACTGTATGAACTACGTTACCACGCCCAATGTAGTTCATACCCGATGGAAACTATTAGCCCATGATTCATTAAAATATATTCTTTAAATATAGGTATATTAGAGTTCCATAACATGGGTCTTCTCAAGGATGCTTAAGTAAGTGGGTACCCGCCTATATACTTCTGGTCCGCCTCCGTGGTTAAGTGGTTACGGTCGCTGACTTGTACACCACTGTAACCTATCATCACTGATGGTCACGGATTCGAGCCCCGTTCAATCAGTGTCTCTTATATACAAATGTTGGTAGTTTTTAAGGATGTATTGGTTAACCGCTGGAGCCTGCCCAGGAAATGTGTTTATTTTTTAACTCTCCGTCGCCTATATGAGCAACCGGTAGCGACGTTAAATAAGCTTATATATACGATGGTTTAAACCTTAGCTCACTGGTTATACTATTTATATGTATATTCTTTTATTTGCGCTTGCATTACGCTGGGCACAAGCGACAAGGAAGTTTAGATGTAGTACGATGTGTGCATACCTACATGTGGGACATTATCAACTGATTGTAAAGCAATTAAACACAATAACGAGTATGGAACTTCAGATTGTGTTACTTATATATGGATTATGTTATGCACTTGGTAATATTTTATATTTTGTGTGGTAGGGTTCGGATTCGGGGGGGATCAGTTGGTCAGAATGACAACATTATATACGTTTCATCAATCTATTGAATCTCCTTGTAGACAACAAGGCTCTCGAACGCTCTGGTTCTACAATACACATATATATACACATTAAGAATAGGATTAAAATATATACGTCATATAAATATATATAGATGATTTGCGGTGCTTGGGTTAACAACAACAACAACATATTATATACGTTGGCACTATATTTGCTTACTTAAATATATATAACATCAGTAACACAGCGGTACTCTATGTTACATCCATGTATCTGATGAAACATAGACATATGCAACATAGACATATGCATCATAGACATATACAATATAGACCAATACAATAACTTACGCAGAGATATGGTCTCTGTAGCACACTTCTCGCTATTCTCCACCGTCCGCTACACATTCAACCATTCATTCACTGGTGCCGGTGACAACTGTAAATAACATGCATCTGTTAAGTTATGTGCAATGATGAGGTTTGATATACCGACAGCCAGGACCAAGGGAACATACTCAGGAAAGGACCAACTGAACTAATCCCGCGTACACCATAATGAACCCAATACTACAGCGTACAAATCAACAATTTCAATATCTCACGCATATATATATACCTGTTATTTGTTATTCTGTTTGAAGACTTCTGTGGTATGCTCTAATCGTTATAACTTTATATAATAAATGCTCTCTTCATAAACAAGACGGCTGATTATCATACGATATTGGAAATGACTGCATTGGAATATCATGCTACATGTCGCTCACACACGTATCCTGGAGTTAAACTCGCTACGCACGGTTGCGTCTCACTGACCATTACACATCTTGTATATCTACAAGGAATAACTGGTTTAATGTATGGAGACTAAATCAGACCCTACTACATTTGGTATTTCATGTTGTAAGATAATGGACCAATGTTTGAAATATGCCCTTCCACCATAGTATAATTTAGTGAAATAAGACTGACATACATGTGTAAATGTGTTGGTATTTAATAACGGGCATCGATCCATATGATTGACTACTTGATAAACACGACTTCTATAGAAGAGTGAAGATGCGGTATACTACAACCAATCCACCACGCTGCAGGTTCGAATAACACAATGGCTGTCTAATTATTGCATGTAATGGTGTTATCCTGGTTGCTTGTGGAAGGTCGGTGGTTCTACTAGGATGCCCGCTCGTGTCGGAAATACTGTCTTATGGGCTCCGGGTCTTCTTGAACCACTAACATGCCCTGTACTTAGTAGAAGAAAACAATACATCAACATTCCTGAGTAGATTTACTTCCGGAACGACGGCTGCACTGATATGTTACGACTTTTTCCATCTATTCTTTCTAATCGTGTTTTGCGAAGAGCTGAGTTTCATTCATGTAACATATTGTGTAATGTTTCATAAAGAGTGTAATATTTTATACGATCACCCTGCAAAATTGTTACACGATTGGAAAGTGCGATATGTTTTTGCTTGTCTCATTGAAACACAAAAATAATGCAAATATAAATAATGAATCACGAGTTAATAGTTTCCATTTGGGTGTGTTTAAAGTTACCGTGGAGGCATGCGGCTTCCACGCACCTTAAACACGCCCAATGTTGTTCATACCCCAATGGAAACTATTAACTCGCAATTCATTCCTTAATTATGCAATGCCTTACATGACTGGTGCAATTTAAACGATATGACTTCAATGTTACTGCCAAATATGTTGCTCAAAATGCAATCCGTGCATTGGAACTGCTCATTGCTAAATGTAAATTAGCTGGTGTGTACTATATAATGTGTTCATCACTCTGTCGTCTGGCTTGTGGTTGCTTATTGTGCTCCGTTTTCATGCATTAATGCAATCCAAAATCGTGCCAGACGTTTATATATTGGGGATGGCAGCTGTCTCTGGGGAAATGGGTTTGCTATCTCCAGCTGTGCGTCAATACAAACTGTGTAGGGGAATGTTCGAAATTCGAATGTTATAATAGGATAATAAAACATTTCTATAATTATGTTCAAATAAATTGTTATTACATATAAGTTATATCATACACTAGTAGTTGTTTTAAATCCAGTAACATTTAAACACAAATGAATGGACTAGCTTGGTCAAGATGTGTGTACAGTCATCCCGAGTATGGCTCCAATTAACACAGCCTGGTGATCACAAGTGGCTCATAGTTGCAGGTGCTTCTTTAACTCAGAAGGTCATGTGCTATGAAATTAAACTTCTGAGACTATAAAACGCCTTAGAACCCATATAATGGCGGGTTCGAAATGATCACACATATCCGAAAGTGGCACAAATCACAGAGACATTTTTGGATGCTCTAGCAACGTAGGTTCCATCCGACCCCAATAAAAGGAGATTGCGTTACAATGTAAATTTGTTGAAATATTAAATTCGTGTTTCCCATACAGAGAACTCTTAGTTTCTCGGACCCACTAACCACGCACACTACATTGATTCGGTATAGTTAGTGAACACCCAACACAGACCATAGCTATTGTATATGACACGTGCTGCTTGCGTCCACAATGGTTGGAAATGCTGGAAGTTATCCCCCAAATGAATGTTCACTGTTTCTAAATAGAGGCTAAACCCTACCATTTCAAACCAATAACAGTAGACGTTACGTATATATTTTCTATCAAGCCATCGTTTTCAATCGGAAAAGGTTCTACGTCGCAGCGTTAGAAAAACAGAAAGCAGAAAATGTGTGAATTGGAAAGTTAACGTAAATAGTGAATAATCTAATATTCGTTTCGATGATCATTCGAATGTCAAAATCACACAAAAACATTGCATAGTATACAATTATTCACTTCTCTGCATGTCCATAGTGTTTGATATACCGATACTTCCAATGTAGACACTTTGTGTGTGTTTGTTTATTATAGTGTCATCCCTATTAATTTTAAAAAGCCAGCCATTTCTGACTTATGAGACACATGTTTTTATGAACATTAGTACTTCCCGAATCCTGTGCTTGTATGTCAGGCTGGTAGGCAATCGGTATCCATTATTTAACTAGATGGCGGCTCACCAACCGGCCATATCAGAATTAACCCCTGACTAGGTGCGAAACTTCTACCTCCCTCCCCGTAGGCGGACGTTCTAACCACTTGGCCACGGATACGGTATAATATTCTACTATATATACTATATGGTTATAATAATATGCTGTCCGATTAATAGGCTCGCTTCCAACCAATGCAACCCGGGTTCGATCTTCGGACGGGGAAGTATGTAAGATGGTACGGTGGTTCGAAACTTGAAAATAGCTTTTTGAGAGATGTAGTTACCAGTTGGACAAAAGTCAATTTCAAGACACAAATAGATTGTTATGCAAACGAAATATTATGGAACAACTCGTTTATACGGGTCGGAGAAAATACTTTATTTTATAAGAACTGGTTTCAAAAGGGAATTAAATATGTAGAACATATATATAATCGAATAACAAAAAAATTTCATACTTTTACAGAACTACAAAACATCTATGGACTAGACCGTTCAGATTTTTTAAAATACCACATGCTAGTGTCAAATATTTCTAAAAAATGGAACGAAGAAATAAAAGAGAATAATCAAATGGATAGAAATTCAAATACGTTGCTAGAGGAAATAAAACATATTAAAAGACCAACACAATTCCTATACAAAACATTCCTAAAAACGTACAATAAAACTCCACAAAATAAAGCCGAAACAAAATGGAAAGCTATCTTTGAAAACCTGGAATGGAAGAAAATATACAACATGCCATTTGTATGTACTATCGATACAAAATTACGAACATTCCAATATAAATATGTGACACGAATATTACCAACTAATGAACTACTATATAAATTAAAAATAACAAACTCAACTCTATGTGAACTTTGCAATATGCATACAGAGACATTAAAACATTTATTCTGGGACTGTTCTCATGTTCAACATTTTTGGTCGCGATTAAAAACATATTTGATAGACAAACAAATAGAGTTTAATATAGATTATAAAACGGTTTCATTTGGTAATCAAAGTATAGAGCATCCCCATATTATGATAGATTTCATAATTCTTTTAGCAAAATATTATATTTTTAAAAGCAAAATAGAAAAATGTGTTCCAAACTGCATTACCTTTATCAGATATTTAAAAGAAAGACAACACATCGAAGAACATATAGCCTTTATGAACAATAAACTAGAAGCTCACAATAGAAAGTGGAACAAATTGATATTGACTGATATAAATATATCACAAGCATGTTAACAGCAATCGTATTAACAACTGATATTGAAAAGATGTTTGTATTCTGGATCGGAATTCTTTCAACTCTTCTCCTGCTATCTTACTTTCAAACATAATGTCTTCTCTCTTTATAACAATTAATAAATGCATTTGTACATATACTATACTAATATATAGTATCGATAGACTATTGTAAAACAACTGTAATTGATATTATATGTTTACATATGTAATTGTTAATTACAACATGAAAAAAATAAACGGGCTACTCCTCGTAGCTGGAAAAAAAAAAAAAAAAAAAAAAAAAAAAAAGATGGTACGGTGGTCGCCATATCGGATTTGTGGGTTTTATCCGGGTACTCCGGTTTCCTCCCACACGAATGACCACATTTACGCTTTCATCTGCGCCAACGAGAGCGATTGATATAAGTTGGTAAATCTTGTTTCGCAATCGTTGTAAAATAAATAAATTTAACTGTCTTTATATGGCAATACGATTAGCAAGGCTTGACTTGAGGTGGGCACATTCACACTACCACAAGTGTGCCACGTATGTAGTGTTATTGAGCAAGGCACCTCACACACACATTGCTTAGTACTGGTTAATCGCTTAGGTCGGCTAAGCCTGCCCAGGAAAACATGTCTAAGTCCCCGAGAGGGGTTTGACATTAAAGGAACATTCATTCATTCATTCACAAGAGAACCGTATCTGTTTAAACACATATACAATGATTGATAACGCTCAACCGTTATACACTAGCCATTAACATCTGTATTGAATAATGGAATGTGATAACTGCATCAATTAATAAATTAACCAAACATTTGATTTCTAATATACCGGTTTTAGCTCGAATGTCAATAACAGTAGGATGTTCCATCAATTGTCCACTTGTATTAGTGTATACACATTTATTTTAGCTCGATTGCGAAACAAGTTCTTACAACTGAAAGTAATCCCTCTCGAGATCTCATTCCTGGTGGAATCCATCGCGACGAGGGAGAGAGAAAACGTGTGTGGCATTAAAATGCATTGCATACTCGCGCAATCGTAACGGCTCCAGCAGGGTTCGAACGTCAGGCCTCTCGGACCTGAAGTGAACGCGCTACCACAGCGCTATCACGACTTTCACGTTTGCATTCGTATGCTGTAAGTCAGGATAAAGCATAAACCCGAATATTGTATATATAAATTAGAAAAGTCCACACATAAGCAAACTTTATAAATATCTATAAGTGCATAAATACTGATAATTAGCAATAACAATAAAACGATTGTCTTCCACTCTTGATGTACCATTCTGCGCATGCGCAAACTATAATATATTACCACTGTCAATTCTGTTAGGAATCTGGCAAACCATACTTGTCTTGAGTTAGATAGATATCGACACCGATTTTCTCAACTAGCGTTACCGTAAAGCTTGCTTAGATCTCGTTACTAACTATATGTGTACGTATTGTGATAAAATGTCGCTACACACCGTCCTAGATGTTTTAATACAACACGTCCTGATACACTCGTATCGTTTTATGCCCCTCTTTGTTCATAATCCTGCTCATGTAATTATATTGTGTTGTCCACTTTCCCTTTCGTTTTAATTGTTAAGATCCTTATGTCTTCCAAATACCTTGCTAGAACCTCGTATATCTATTCTCTTTCAGCTGCTACTCTGAATAGCTTCAGTCTGGAACCTGGCAATGTAGCAGAGAAAAACAGTGAAATCAGGATGATATGCAGTGTTACCATTCCATCCAATGATGGGATTCTATCCCTACAGGTGTACAAGGGTGCAGTGACAGCTGATGGGAAGATTGCAACATGCAATATTTATACTGGTGGTGACATTACTGGAGGCAGATATCACAACAAGATATGCTGTGACATATGCTCAACAATCATTGGTGGTTACAATTTCAAACCTGGAAATATCAGACAGAGGCAACTGGTACTGTGGTTTCAGTGATCAAACCAAAACCAAATATGTGCTGCCAGTATATTGTAAGTATTCTTACTCTTCTTGAACGCATTTTTAATTTCAGAATATTTGTCGGATACCCTGAAAACCCATGGGAGAACATTGTCGAAAGGTATTCAATTAATATTGTGTATGCTTAAATGATTCCGTTTCAGTCCAGATGTCTCCAGCAAGATGATTTGTCACAGGTTATTATACTCCAACGGTTTATGGAAATATCACTAGCATACACTATAGGTTTGACACTATACATAACATATGTCTTACGTTTAAAAACGACACCCCGTTACCATCAAGGCTATACACAGAAGCTTGGGTCTGGACAAATGTTTGCGGGTTCTAGACAACAAAATTAAAAAACTGTTTATATTTTTTATTTTTGTTTTTAAGAACACTATGATACACTATTGACTTGACACTATACATCGACTATTTGTTACGCCATTCCAAGCAAGCTTAAATTTGTTATAAACATGCTTGGAATTGCGTAACACGTTTGTGTTCTTAACCCCCCCCCCCCTCCAAGAACAAATATTTGAGTGTTGTGGTTTTGAACCCGCAAACATTTATCCAGACTCAAACCGTTTGTGGTCCTCTAGGGTTCGCTGCTATGTGGCTATACATTATGTTGCATGGCTACTGGAACAAAGGAGTGACCTCTGGGATAGCCACGTAAGTACTCATTCATGACGCCGTCAGTTTGTCTGCCAGTCCGTACAAGCCATGTGGCACATATAAGTAAATATATCGTGAAACAGTTTATGTTGCTAGCTGTGTTATTTTGATTATCTTAACAAAAGAAAATACCCATGGTATTGTGTAGCCTCTTTTAATAATAAGTTTGTTAGAACATCCGTCAGTAGACACACATATTTAACACATGTTGTCATGTTGCATATTTTAATATATATGTGAAGCAGTTTGGGGACATAGAGGAATGCAGATATGTGTGAGTCATATAATTTAGTACATGTATGGATAGGAGAACAACATATATATTACCAAATGAGCGTGTGCTACATGGTTCATAAATAAACGTAGACGTAACCAATATAGTACCTATTCGTAAAGCCGTCCGTCCATATGTACCATTTTGTGTTATGTCCATATTGTCACGACTCTGTCCATAGTGTCACGTATCTGTCCATAGTGTCACGATTCTGTCCATAGTGTCACGAATCTGTACATATTGTCACGAATATGTACATGTTGTCATGAATCTGTATATATTGTCACGAATCGTTCCATATTATCACGAATATGTCCATATTGTCACGAATGTGTCCATATTGTCACGAATATGTCCATATTGTCACGAATATGTACATATTTTCATGAATCTGTCTATATTGTCACGAATCTGTCTATGGTGTCACGAATCTGTCCATATTGTCACGAATATGTCCATATTGTGACGATTATGTCCATATTGTCACGAATATGTCCATATTGTCACGAATGTTTCCATATTGTCACGAATATGTCAGTATTGTCAGGAATATGTAGATATTGTCACGAATCTGTACATATGTTCATGAATCTGTCTATATTGTCACGAATCTGTCTATATTGTCACGAATATGTCCATATTGTCACGAATATGTCCATATTTTCACAACGCTGGCTACGGTCAGAAGTCGCAACAACATTGAACAAGGATAAAAAGAGTCACCGATCTGTTTACGTTTAATCGTTCTGTCTGCATACAGTTGTAAATTAATGTGTATCAAACGTAAGGTTGCAGCACATGTTTACATACGAATAATGAAATATCGATTGCATCAATATATATTGTTACGTTTAATCGTTCTGCCTGCATACAGTTGTAAATTAATGTGCATCAAACGTTTGGTTGCAGCACATGTTTACATATGAATACTGGAATATCGATTGAATCTATATACCTAGTGCTACATTTAATCGTTCTGTCTGCATACAGTTGTAAATTAATGTGCATCATACGAATAATGAAATATCGATTGAATCTATATATTTAACTTTAACCTTCGACTGAATGAATAACTTGTTCATGTATATTACTAGTGTTTTTCGCATAAAAGAAATGTCTAAATTTTCAGACTGACTGCTCTTATTTCTATGTGCATATTCACCATTGAATCCATTGGCTATCACGACTTCCATGGTAGTATGCATTCCTTTGTTGTATAGCTTACGATTATTGAATCGTTATGAGATCATATTGCTGGTCGATTATTTGCAGAACCACACTCTATTTGGACAATATTATCTGAACCAGCATATTTTACACATGTATACTGTGTAAGAACACTGTGTGCGCTATGCAAATGACGGTCCATGCAGTGTTTTTAATAATTTCATAATCAGTAGCCATAGTAACAATAATATAAGTCCTATTGACATTGACAAAAGTGACGTACACAATATCGGGATTGACGTGTACGTATCAGTTTCATACGGCGGAAGGTTGGTGCACCACCAAGCACTGGTTAACTGCTGGAACCTGTATTGCTGGAAATGTGTGGTTCGGTACATTTCCCGCAGACGAGACATACATACCAACATGGTGTTGATGCAGGCGTAAAACCAGAACAAATGTCCCGGCAACACATGTCAAGTGGCTATATTCCGTGTCAATATTGCACAACATCAGCACATGTAATTTAGGATTCCAAAACAATCGTGATCTGACATTTTATATTTCCTGTATCAAACAGGCGACTATGGGTATTTGTCACATTGATCGACAGCTCTACTTAATGTGAAGTAAGATAGTCTTGTTACAGGTGTTATATTGTTTGAAATCTCATACAATACACTCACCCATATACCCCGACGGTGCTGACTATATATACAACTACAGGATTGGATGGATTGGTGTCAAGGTCACAGTTGTTACACATGTAAACATGACATGCCCTTTCTCTGTTTGCATTTATGAAGGGGTTATTTGTTTTCATCAACGAGAGACAATGTACTATGCAACTCACATGTATCTATATTCAAGGTCAACGTTAGTACAATGTATAACATAGTATTTAGATTGTGTGACATTTATAATCAGTGAATACTATGACTAATGTTGTGTCAATGGGTATACAACATCTGTTTCCAAATGCTCTTTCTGGGGTAATACTCCAGACAGTGTTGACATAGTTCTTGCTATTCGCGCTTATGTATACATTCATTAAAGTGCATTAACGTGTTATCAGCATTTGTTGGAGCGTCATTCTTGAGGTGATATCACGGCAGAATATGTGGCATTGAATCTAAGACTACACATGTTTTATAGTTTCACCGCCAGCATATTTTCTCACTAATATATGTTCATACATTAGTATGCTTTATTTCAGTGTCTCCTGTAGGCTTAGCATTTGATGGAGGTTCAGCAGGAGGAGATCTGGCGGCAACAGATGTGACATTGAACTGTAAGACAACAACTTGTGTATTCCCAGCACCAGCAGAATTTCAATGGTTTTATAAAAAGGTATGTTGTTATCTCAGAAATTAGTATATGACACAAATTATCTGAACTGCACAATTGGATCTTCCATTTTCTCATTTGGAAAGACAGAATTACATAGAATGCGGAACAATTCCACTGTGTTCATAATTAACAATGTTGTTTTAGCTTGGACGAGAGTCTCCGAGGTTGATACAAAATTGGAGACTCCTTCCTAACTAAACCAACATCATACTTGGTTTTCTCCTGTAAGGTTGTCTAATGGGTATACCATCATTAATAGTTATATGATGTTCTAATAGGTATTTTCTAACAATATAATTATGTGAAACTATTAGAAAATATGTGCTCCAATGTTGGACTACTTATCCTTCTAATTGTGTTTGTTAACATTAATACCTGTAATTATCAACAGCCTGGGTGAATTTGGATTTGGAGAAGATATACCCGGTTTTCATGAATCAACTACCTTTACTTCTAGAAGTAAACACATAGAGTATTCTGTTCAATGTGTATAGTATATGCAGTCATATTGACTGGGATCCTTGTTGTACATCCTGTATGTTCAATGTGTATAGTATATGCAGTCATATTGACTGGGATCCTTGCTGTACAACCTGTATGTTCATTGTGTATAGTATATGCAGTCATATTGACTGGGATCCTTGTTGTACAACCTGTATGTTCATTGTGCATAGTATATGCAGTCATATTGACTGGCATCCTTGTTGTACAACCTGTATGTTCAATGTGTATAGTATATGCAGACATATTGACTGGGATCCTTGTTGTAGTACCTATATGTTCATGTGTAACAACTGTAGTATAACTATGTAATCCCAATAGTTGTGGTGTCTCGTTGTAATGACTGGTTTGTTGTCAAATTATTGTCATCCTTCCTACGCATAACCTAGACTATTTTTAGTTGCAGCTTGGCCTAGCGTTCTGTTTGAATATTTCACTGAAATCAACATTGTCAGGACATCCCAATCTATTTGAAATGGAACATATGAAGCAGACAACCTACCTGTATTGTACATGCACTATGCATTAACTTTCTACCAATTCATGTTGGTGCTTCGGTTATAATTAAAATGGGAATACATGCACGTGTTTCTAATTACATTACATTACCTTAGATACACTAGCACCGACACTATCTAATCATTAATGCAAATGTGAGTCAATTATCAAACGGATGCGCATTTGAAGTGTGGTGCGTGCTGTGTGCTTGTCACCGTCCGCCTTTGTCATTGCACTGGAGTTTGCAAGTCTTGTGTGCAGCCTTGATAAGCCTTATGTGGTGCCTCGTATTTGACATGCCACGGATATTGAGATACTCATATGCTCCAGCTACTGTACCACAGTGTGCACGGATTAGATATGTCTCTAGACACGGATATTGAGATACTCATATGCTCAAGCTACTGTACCACAGTGTGCTCGGATTATATATGTCTCTAGACTTGCAACATTCATAGACTTCGTGCACAAGAACAGATCACCATTCAATGGGTAAACAGCTCAGGTTGGGATCCCCGATAAAGATCCTTCATGTGCTACCAGTGTATGTCGTCATATGACCGAGGTAGCCGTAACCTAAAACGTAGAAAACAGAAGAGAGGGCAAATGTACTCTCGTACAAACTATAGATGGTCCATGCATCCAACATAATACGCTTAAAAGGAAGACTAGTACAAACTAATTCGAGTTGTGTAACAGTTCAACCGTTATACATTCAGAAATAAAAGTTATTGTTGAACCTGTTTCAACTAACTCGCATGTTTCAATACAACATTTCCAACTAATTTATATGCTAACGACGTTTAAGAGCTATAGTGTGACCCTTCTCTTGTGTACCCTACCACAACGGAATATCGGATGTTAAGCTAGTCTCATTCATTCACTACCGGTCTGGGCCAGATGTGACTATTAACCACCATCCGTGCGCACACAATAATGTGTAGTAAGTGGCTAGGAAAACAATAGATCTAGTGTCTGGTTGTCACTTCGATCTGGTTATACATTCTTTTGCGCGGCTAATATAACAAATGAGAGGCCATTAGCACAGTCACTTAAATACCCATTGGTGCGGCCAGGAGTTCCTCGTCTGTCAGTCCACACATAAACATACTTCACTATGGCAATGATATCAGTACAACAGGTGCACTGTCTAGTTATCTTGGGTTAGGGCCTTAGTGGATATGCGGCTATACTACGGTGAAGAAAGGTATACAGTCAATAACTATGAAGGTCTTCATATAGAGATGACCATGACTAATTTCTATGCTTAAATCTATCTAGTTGGATGGAAGTGGCTGGCTGGAGGCGATGATAACTGCAGGGGATTAATAGGAAATGAACGGTTGATTGTATTCAAAATGGGAAGCACAGGTCGCTTGTATCATCATTGGAAGTTCTGACGAAACGCGCATACCAGAGGTACATACAGTAACAGCAAGATAATTTGGCGCAGATATTGGGCTTTGAGTAACGGGTGAAAATAAATATAACCGGAAGATCACAGTTCAGATACTGGGCCCCGTTTTATCAACGGTCGTAAGTCAGTCTTAGTTAAGACCACGGTCCGTTTTATCAACAAAGTCACATATATGATGTATTGTAGCATATCTGCTGTACGGCTTATAACTTCCAGTACGAGAGTCAGGCTGTGTACTCCTGCAAACCAGTGTTATATGTTAGAGGTAAGCATATATGATGTATTGTAGCATATCTACTGTACGGCTTATAACTTCCAGTCTGAGAGTCTCACTGTACTCCTACATACATGTGTGTTAGAGGGAAGCATATTATGATGTATTGTAGCATATCTATACTAATGAGTCTGTGAGTGTATTCATAACAACAAATGGTACGCTGTGCGTATTGGCTTTGGTTTCATCATAGTTTGGGGGGTAAAATCACGCTAAAAACTGTCTCTAGAAATACCACCTCCTCCAACTCCTCCACCTCAAAATATTAAAGGTACGTGGCCGGGGTTGCATTTGTTAGAGTAACCACTTTGCTAGTCAGTGCACAATATACATTTATATCTGATACTGCATGTACATGTATGTCAAGGCAACACAGCCGTATTCATACTATGTTACTTAATCTGATTATACACTGAGTGGCGGATTTTGGGCCACCCAGATATGTCATTCGTTGCATTACATACTTTGTTTCATTTATCTCTACGGTTGTACGGCATTCAAATAGCTATTTTCATGCAATACATGTGTTGTGTTTACCTTGTTCCATACTAGTTCGACATAGCCTGTGTCCTCTCAACCCTGACCAAGTACAATACAAACATGTATGTATTTAATATTTCGTCCCAAAGCAATCCCCACGAGATATATAACTTACGCTTACTGCTCGCTATATATGTATATGTATGTATTTAATATTTCTTCACAAAGCAACCCCCATGATATATATAACTTACGCTTACTGCTCGCTATATATATATATGTATTTAATATTTCTTCCCAAAGCAATCCCCCACGAGATATATAACTTTCACTTACTGCTCGCTATATATATGTATGTATTTAATATTTCTTCCCAAAGCAACCCCCATTAGATATATAACTTACGCTTACTGCTCGCTATATATATATATATATATATGTATTTAATATTTCTTCACAAAGCAATACCCACGAGATATATAGCGTACGCTTACTGCTCGCTATATATATGTAGAGATTAGTCATTTTAGATTTTTGGAGGATAGTGCAATGATACAGAAAGAGACCCATTCCAGAGTCATCGGGAGAGGTGTTTACATATCCTAATCCCAGAACTGGCTGATTGTTGTACCGCATCGATATTTCGCGGAAGCTATTTAACAACACCTAGTGACTATCAACTTGTTTATCATTATATATGTTCAGTGATCTATTCCGTTCTGATGGCGGCTCCTTTGATGAGTTGTAAAGTAAACGGATCTACATTTTGAATAGCTCACGCACATGGAACTAATCGCTGAACCTTTGTTGTAATTGAGCGCACCGATTCATGAAATGATTTATATACAGTTACGATTGGCTAATAGGGGTACACCTATAGGGCAAACGGAAATCTTACGCCATCACTCTCTATATATAGGGGGGTGAAATTCATTCACGAGCTTCCAAAATATCCGTCCCCCGTTTTAACAACAAAGACATAAATCCGCTAAAGATTCGATATAAATTGGAAATTCGTAAATCCATTCTGTCAATATATTGAATAATATTAAATTGAAGAAGTGTTGCAATGGCCATCATTGTTTTTTGTCTGTGTTCCCGTCCTAGTATATACAATAATATGTACATGCTGACACTGTCCACCCATCTGAGAACTGTAAAACAAAATAGAATATACAAGTGATGAGTGGATTTTTCTATGTTGTATAGGAAGGAGGAATGTTCCTCCCTTTGAGAAAACATTTCAATTTCGTGTAACAATTGCACATACTGTATACTGGTACTGTTGACCAAGGGAAGAACGTTCCTCCGTATGCGACATGATCTAAGTGAGGAACTTTCCTCCCTTTCTATGAATAGCTGTTTATGTGATATTTAGTGATGAATATAATCAGCATAATGCATATCGTTATCGCCATTACTGCGCATGCGCGGTAGCCATTTTTGAAATATATTTTGGTAGCTCAATTGCATATAAGTTAATCTCCATCGCCATTTAGGCGCCCGTTCGAGATATAGGGGACCAGATACCCTAACTCTAGTCTCCGTCGGGCCTTCCCTCCCAATAGGGGACCCGATACCCTAGCTCTAGTCTCCGTCGGGCCTTCCCTCCCAATACAGTACATCCCGATGGTAGGGGTAGAGGCCGTGACGTGAACCTGGTATACCCCCGAAATAAAGTCGGGGTCGCATAGGCTACAAACTCCTCAAAATCTACAAAGTATATAATTAGAAGAAATATCGGACTGACTTCTGTGGTTAGAGAGTACGATACTTGGAAACATCGGAGGTTGGTGTGCCATGTACCGGTTAACCGCTGGGGCCTGCCCAGGAAAGGTGTTGCTAGGTAAACTACCCATCGCTCAAATTGGCACCCGGTAGCAACGTTACATTAGCTTAAATAAAACAAAGCTCACATTTGATGCATATGGTATTCCATATGATTATCGTGTCCTTCAACCAGAAACTATTGACCTGCTTGCAGTTATGGGACCAGTTCAGGTGTTCTGTCATAACTGCGAGTACATCCCGATGGTAGGGGTAGAGGGCAACGATACTCGTATAGGACTACGGTTAGGAGAGAAGGTACGCACACTAACTACGCACGTGACTAAATACGATCAACTACAGATACCGTGAATACGGCATATTATGGAAATAGACGTTCGATATATACCCGAAAGAATTGGTGACACCCCCTCAACCGTAACATCTCAGCAATGGAAGCCCCCTCAACCATAACATCTCAGCAATGGAAGCCCCCTCAACCGTAACATCTCAGCAATGGAAGCCCCCTCAACCGTAACATCTCAGCAATGGAAGCCCCCTCAACCGTAACATCTCAGCAATGGAGACACCCCTTCAACCATAACATCTCAGCAATGGAAGCCCCCTCAACCATAACATCTCAGCAATGGAAGCCCCCTCAACCATAACATCTCAGCAATGGAAGCCCCCTCAACCATAACATCTCAGCAATGGAAGCCCCCTCAACCGTAACATCTCAGCAATGGAGACACCCCTTCAACCATAACATCTCAGCAATGGAAGCCCCCTCAACCATAACATCTCAGCAATGGAAGCCCCCTCAACCATAACATAATGGAAGCCCCCTCAACCATAACATCTCAGCAATGGAAGCCCCCTCAACCATAACATCTCAGCAATGGAAGCCCCCTCAACCATAACATCTCAGCAATGGAAGCCCCCTCAACCATAACATCTCAGCAATGGAAGCCCCCCACCATAACATCTCAGCAATGGAAGCCCCCTCAACCATAACATCTCAGCAATGGAGGCCCCTCAAGGAAGCCCCCTCAACCGTAACATCTCAACAATGGAAGCCCCCTCAACCATAACATATCAGCAATGGAAGCCCCCTCAACCATAACATATCAGCAATGGAAGTCCCCTCAACATAACATCTCAGCAATGGAAGCCCCCTCAACCATAACATATCAGCAATGGAAGCCCCCTCAACCATAACATATCAGCAATGGAGGCCCCTCAACCATAACATCTCAGCAATGGAAGCCCCCTCAACCATAACATCTCAGCAATGGAAGCCCCCTCAACCATAACATCTCAGCAATGGAAGCCCCCTCACCATAACATCTCAGCAATGGTAGCCCCCTCAACCATAACATCTCAGCAATGGAGGCCCCCTCAACCATAACATCTCAGCAATGGAAGCCCCCTCAACCATAACATCTCAGCAATGGAAGCCCCCTCAACCATAACATCTCAGCAATGGAAGCCCCCTCAACCATAACATCTCAGCAATGGAAGCCCCCTCAACCATAACATCTCAGCAATGGAGCCCCCTCAACCGTAACATCTCAGCAATGGAAGCCCCCTCAACCATAACATCTCAGCAATGGAGACACCCCTTCAACCATAACATCTCAGCAATGGAAGCCCCCCCCCCCCTCCGGTGCAGGTACAATAACAATATGATAATATGGAATGGTATCATTGTACTATTCTCCAAACATCTCAAATGCATAATCTCTTCAGGGGGCTCTTATGGTAACAGGTAGCGACGGTAAATAAACGTAATAACATACTCTACTCATTCGAACAAATTACATTGGATGAAGAAACCCGTTGTAAATTGAGCCTCGGGAATGACCAATTTGTGCCAGCTAAATACGATGATAGACCTATGAAGAAATGAATCCGTTTAACGTTGAGGCTATTGGATAACCTGGTTAACATAACATAGTGTGGAAAGCACTTGCGGCTCAAACCAAATTGATATGTACATTTTGGCAATACATTATGTTTAAACGAGATAACCTGGTTTGGCACGAAAGAGTGGGCGAAGCGATAAAAACAGTGATGCTTTCTTGCTGTATATTTTAATGTGGCATATATATGTTCTTACCAACAGATCCACCTCATGTTAGCATGTTACTTTCAACTACTGATATGTCTGAAGGAAATGAGCTGATCTTGACATGTAATGCGAAAGGCGTTCCACCTGTGTATAATTACAATACGTTATCCCAGACGTGGGGTAATTTTGTAATACATAATACACACTCTGCTGTAAGTGGTACTCCAATGTACAGTTCCCTACATATACCATCTCTACAGATGCAGGACTCGGGAACATATACATGTCGTGTTAACAATGGGATCACAAACACACGGGGAGTTTTGGAGGACTCTATTGATTCAGTTTTCGTTAAAGTTAAAGGTAAGTTGACTTCCAACACATTAATTAACTTGGTAATATTGCATACATATATATCCTTAACAAGCTATACTGGTATATTTTGTAAATACATTATTGAAAACAAATACTTATAAGATAGAGAATATGTATGTCACATGTAATATGATATCTTCAATAAGTCGACGTCAACATATTTCAAACACATGTTGGATTATAATAAAAATATCACCATGCATTATAGTGTTTTACTCTCCTGTATTTAGGACTACTTCAATAATTGTATGACTATGGCTGAAGGGTGTGGAAAAAGACAAAGGATTTATATACATTCTGTCACGTACTAATTAAAAGACATACATTAAACTACTAATGGCCTACGTGTGTTTTCTTCACATTGAGAACAATGCAAATAACACAAGTGTACATAATTCAAGGAGGATTATGTCCAACAGTTTGGACGCTTAATGTTGTATTATGAAACTCCTCAATAATGATTCTTCAAATATATTATGTGTGCTTATTAGTATGAACGTAGTGTAAATTAACGTTTCATGTTAGGGGATTCGGCAATGAAATATTTACATTTTTGTAGAGTTTAGTTTCTCTTGACCAACAATGACCGACTTGTTGCTATTTACAGTTTGCTCTTAACATTGTGTTTGTGTCGATAATTGCATCACATCATTATATTCATTCATATGCTCATACTAGTGGACTCTGCTACAATTCCCTACAAAGCAGTGCAGGATTACCGACTTGTTACTATAAATAGCGTGACTATATCATAGTGTGTGGCTAAGCATCTGCATATATTCATGAAATTCATTATGGTACTGAATTATGCCAAACAAACATTAGCCGTTACTATAAATACATGTTTGAATTTCTGAAACATGTAACACTAATAGGAGATGTCGTCACAGATTGCCTTTGTATCTGTTCTTACTTACATTACAGTGTCTCCAAAGATAATTACACATGGTTTAACATTTACCGGTGTAACTGGTGGAACAGCCAATATTCGTGTGGAATTCTACAGTTATCTGGACATATTGAATGTTACATTTAAACGATATGATGGATTGGTTATAACAAATGTCGGCAAGTACAATGTATCCCATTATGGAACTGAAGTATCAGATACGTTCCTCGGCACATATGTCACTTTGGATGGAAGTCAAGCTAACATGATTATATCAGACTTGAAGCCAGAGGATTTTGGAGTGTACACACTGACACATTCTAATCAACTGAGTAAAACAGACAGAACATTCTTACTAGATGCTGAAAGTAAGTACACTATGTATGTAGACATGAATGTAATGGAGACATATGTTACTGACTTGTCGAACTCTTTACATTAATGTACATTTTAGAATCACGTTCATACAGAAGTTTCATTATGTACATCATTCGGTAGATATGAGAATTGCCCATGTTCATTAGTGTAGACATTATATATGTCAGTATATTACATTAACATTATACATATAAATTATCAGCAATAGACAAAAGGATTAGGACGAACAATACTAATATGTTGATTATATTATGATTTAAGAACTTCGACATTTGGAAATGTTTCTGCTATACATTGCAAAATAGACGAACCCTCTGGATAGACGAAGCTGTATGTAGACGAATTCTCTACACATATCGTCTCCAAGCCAGATCTTAGTAACAGTATGCTTCCGTAACATTATCGGTCCCAATGCTGGGGTGTGTGTATCGCTCCATGCCCCCATACTACTGCGTCAGTCACCTACACTAGCATAGTCCGAGGGCAGAGAATTTAAACGCGAAATTGTAATAGTGTTCCTTGTGTTCGTATATCATAAACTGGAGTTGTCGGATACCTGTTAACAAATCGCATTTTTATTAATACAGATTATATGGAATGTGTTGCTCGTGCACGTTACCGTGGCAATCTTGGGCTTGATTCACTGTTAGAAAGCAATACAATAATAAATATATTCTAAACAACAATGTGCGTTCTACATGTATATTATTATGTCAATTGTCACGCTCGACTATGGCGTCACACACATTAATTGACTATAACTTAACAACAGGTAAGTTGATCAAAACGTGTAGAGTTTTAATACCGACTCTTCGCACAACTATTAGCACGTTTTACACTGGAATTGCTTCTGTAGCTGGATATGGATGTTGATGATTTCAGCGATATAGCAGGATGTGTAGTGTTATTTGCCCATCGTGCAGGATGTGTAGTGTTATTAGCCCGTCGTGCAGGATGTGTAGTGTTATTAGCCCGTCGTGCAGGATGTGTAGTGTTATTTGCCCGTCGTGCAGGATGTGTAGTGTTATTAGCCCGTCGTGCAGGATGTGTAGTGTTATTAGCCCGTCGTGCAGGATGTGTAGTGTTATTAGCCCGTCGTGCAGGATGTGTAGTGTTATTAGCCCGTCGTGCAGGATGTGTAGTGTTATTAGCCCGTCGTGCAGGATGTGTAGTGTTATTAGCCCGTCGTGCAGGATGTGTAGTGTTATTAGCCCGTCGTGCAGGATGTGTAGTGTTATTAGCCCGTCGTGCAGGATGTGTAGTGTATTAGCCCGTCGTGCAGGATGTGTAGTGTTTTAGCGCGTGCAGGATGTGTAGTGTTATAGCCCGTCGTGCAGGATGTGTAGTGTTATTAGCCCGTCGTGCAGGATGTGTAGTGTATAGCGGCAGGATGTGTAGTGTTATTAGCCCGTCGTGCAGGATGTGTAGTGTTATTAGCCCGTCGTGCAGGATGTGTAGTGTTATTAGCCCGTCGTGCAGGATTCATAGTGTTTATAGCTCGGTGATGATTGTCAGTGACACAATAATTGCGAAGCCATGTTGGTTGCGTATTTGGTTTACAGAGCGTATATACATACCGTGTTCATTAGCATAGCTAATACGAAAACTATGCAATGACAATATTACCCGGCTGCAGCTCAAATTATGCTATAAATGTTATGCAATGTACCTAGATGTGATTATACTAACGATTCCCAACAAACCAAGATATCTACATTGATCTACCAACTGAAATGACGGATATTAAAAGCAAATGATAACCAAATAATGTCAAGCATATCGACTACATTCAATTTGGTTAATACCAAGTCACACAACTCTCCCTGAATGTGAATGTCCAAAGACCCTAGTCCACCAGTACTTACTGTGAATGTCCAAAGACCCTAGTCCACCAGTACTTACTGTGAATGTCCAAAGACCCTAGTCCACCAGTACTTACTGTGAATGTCCAAAGACCCTAGTCCACCAGTACTTACTGTGAATGTCCAAAGATCCTAGTCCACCAGTACTTACTGTGAATGTCCAAAGACCCTAGTCCACCAGTACTTACTGTAGTCCACCAGTACTTACTGTGAATGTCCAAAGACCCTAGTCCACCAGTACTTACTGTGAATGTCCAAAGACCCTAGTCCACCAGTACTTTGATGTATTTTATTTCCGTACAACAGGCCTGCCGGAGGAACCAACGCACTTCACATATCTGTTCAAGGATAATGCGCACACGTTTTCGTGGATTGGAGGATTTAATGGCGGGTTTGCTCAGACTTTCGTGGTTCAGACATCCATTGTTGGTACAGAAGAATGGATAAACAGAACGACTATTACTGAGATAGGGCAGGGTGTCGCTTCTTACAAGGCGAGCATAACTACTCTACCACCGGGGACATACGTTTCACGAATATTTGCTTGGACTATTAAAGGCACATCCGATTATGTTAGATTAAATGACACATTCTCTAGTGTTAAGATATCACCAGGTAAGTGGACATGGCTTATGCTTACAATGAATAATTACTTAAGTAGGATATGTAGTTACTGATGTGTACTATGTAATTATATTTATCGGATTCTGCTGTATATGTCGTATGCACATTATTCCATTAATAAAATGGTTAAAACTTCTGGCATGAACACAGTTTTTGGTACAGGAATCTAACCTTAATGCATGCACAGTTTTGTTTTTCTTTTCCTTGTCCAAATTGCGACATGTGACTGTCATACATTAAACCTAGCCCATGCTTGCATGATTTGTTATCGACTCATCTGTAACATTTTCATCCAAACTTCTGTTATGCAAGACTAAGCGGATGTACATATTAGCATCCGATGTTTCTACCCAATATTTTTGAACTTAATTAATTGACATACTAAGTATGCTCATTCACATTGTTAACCGTCATAATGACTTAGCTTAACACATTTGCAAATTCACCAAGTCGGAAATAGTGTTTATACTAAGTATGTAAGTAATAAACAAGCGACAATGTTTCATCATTCGAGCAATATGCATATGTCTTTACTTATGCTTAAATGTTTCACGCATTGATCCCTTTTAGACATTGTAATTGCATATACAAGTATAGTGACTTAATATAGAAAACAGTTCAAGGTTCAAGATCGTCCAACGTTCAGGCTCACTGTCAACCTTATTTTAAATTGAAAGGCACTAGACAATAATCTCAGTTAAAGCGCCATTACTAGAGTGGCTAGATGAACTATGCTGAATACATGTCATGTTGTCAACTCAGATCCAGAAACACAAACATTCCCAGTAGCAGTAGTTGCAGGTTGGGTTTCAACAGTTATTGTCTTTCTGATAATATCTACTGGAGCAGTTGTAGTCTACAAGAGGAGGTACGAACCAAAAGGTAAAGCATATAATTATAAACACTCTGAAAAGCAGCTGTTTAATGTGACGCCTACCTTACACTAATCATGCAATATGTTTAATGTGACGCCTACCTTACACTAATCATGCAATATGTTTTTCACTTAGTGGCAGTTGCTATTTCATTTCCAAGTTTGATAACGTTATGGTATGTTAAATGTCAAGGAACGTGTATTTTCGTGTACTAGTAGTTTATGTGTTCATTATGGGTATCCAATACGTATTATTCCTCCTTTAGAAGAAAACGGTCTATATTGTTTTGCACATATCGGGGTCGGTGTGTTCGTCACATTATCGTTGTAGTTCAATATTTTGAAATAACATTACCCTTTGCCAAAACTGTTGCACTTCACACATATTATAATTGTAATGTAAGCAATTGATGTGTTGCTCCCAATATCAGATCCATATCTGCAATAGTAAGGCAACTCTAAGCCATACACGCTCAGAAGTAGGTGCACTACTGTATATCTGCTCAACATGTTTGGAACAGATCGACATTGAACTTACACAGACGTTCCACATATTGAGTCGAGCTACTATAATCTAGGTCCGTACAATGTCATACCATGACATCAAATATAGCAATAACACAAAGTCATGCAAGACAGCTCTATGAGACTATTCGTTGAACAGTCAATTGAATAAGTATCACATGGTATGGATGCATGGATAAATAGAACATATGCAGTTGCGATGACGTTATTGCAGTAATAAGTGAACATACTTTGAAATGTCCTTTAGCTAGCAGATTTGTCGATTATGATAATAAAATCTCAAACTATATGCCTAGTTCATCACTTTCTATCCAAATAGACCCACGGATAATAAGTGCTCATGTTGATAAAAGTAGCACACGATCTAGCAGAAGCAAAGACAAGTACTTTAGCTATATTGAGTAGTAGACGTATGACATACCAGGGCGTTCCATTTAGCTACACACATGCAACAGTACTCCATACAACGATTAGCCAAGAGTCTGGAAACGGATGTTCTTATTGTTACAATGTCAGTGGACATGATAGGTGGACAATTGAGTGTAAGTCGGCCCCAACATGTATTCTCACAGGAAACGTAAGATGGTTGATAATATTGCTTTATAATGGCAGTGGTTGTGTGGGGACTATTGGTGTTAGTTAATACAGTGACCGTGTATACATCGCTAACTAGTATCACTCAATCTGTGTACAGTCTAGATTGATCTGCCCTTTTTAAAGGTTATATGAATGTGTAGATGGACTAGAATATTGATGGCAATTATAGTTACTGTTTATTTTCTTCCACTCATGTTCTGGTACATACTATTAAACAGTCCATACTCATCTTATAACCGTATCAATAAAGTGCACTATTATCAACACTAGTATGTAATTAGTATGTAAGATAATACCTTTGAATGCGACACCAATTCGTAGTCTATTGGTAGGCCCGTGACCTGCTGATATTGGTAGGCCCGTGACCTGCTGATATTGGTAGGCCCGTGATCTGCTGCTATTTGTAGGCCCGTGACCTGCTGATATGTGTAGGCAAGTGACCTGCTGATATTGGTAGGCCCGTGACATGCTGCTATTGGTAGGCCCGTGACATTCTGCTATGTGTAGGCCCATGACATGCTGCTATTGTTAGGCCCGTGACCTGCTGCTATTTGTAGGCCCGTGACCTGCTGCTATTGGTATGCTCGTGACCTGCTGCTATTGTTAGGCCCGTGACCTACTGATATTGATAGGCCCGTGACATTCTGCTATTTTGTAGGCCCGTGACCTGCTGATATTGATAGGCTCGTGACATTCTGCTATTTTGTAGGCCCGTGGCATTCTGCTATTTGTAGGCCCGTGACCTGCTGCTATTGTTAGACCCGTGACCTGCTACTATTGGTAGGCCCGTGACCTGCTGCTAGTTGTAGGCCCGTGACCTGCTGCTTTTTGTAGGCAAGTGACATGCTGCTATTGGTAGACCCGTGACCTGCTGCTATTTGTAGTCCCGTGGCGTTCTGCTATTTGTAGACCAGTGAC
The DNA here is from genome assembly GCA_014843695.1 of Archivesica marissinica. Lineage (NCBI taxonomy): Eukaryota > Metazoa > Mollusca > Bivalvia > Venerida > Vesicomyidae > Archivesica > Archivesica marissinica. The sequence continues at coordinate 76,701,394 of CM026404.1, forward strand.
CTGCTGCTATTGGTAGGCCCGTGACCTTCTGCTATGTGTAGGCCCGTGACTTTCTACTATTTCAAACATCCTATTTGAAATAGTGCGTAATAAAAAGAAGACAAAAGACAAGAATAAATAGTATTATAGAACAGAACAGAACAACATGTTAGTATCAGACTTGTTCATAGTACATACTAATACTACTTATACAACGGTTGCGAAAGCACTTATAGTAAGCACTATTGTCGGCGTGGTGGAAACGTACTTACATGTATCCAAGGAGATTGAACAATACCGATGATATACATACATCAAATACTGTATGACAGGAGCAACTATATAATGTTTCATCCATTACCTGTATCCAAGGAGATTGAACAATACCGATGTTCTACATACATCAAATACTGTATGACAGGAGCAACTATATAATGTTTCATCCATTACCTGTATCCAAGGAGATTGAACAATAGCGATGTTCTACATGCATCAAATACTGCATGACAGGAGCACCTATATAATGTTCCATCCATTACCTGTATTCAAGGAGATTGAACAATACTGGTGTTCTAAATACATCAACTACTGCATGACAGGAGCACCTATATAATGTTCCAACCATTACCTGTATCCAAGGAGATTGCACAATAGCGATGTTCTAAATACATCAAATACTGCATGACAGGAGCACCTATATAATGGTCCAACCATTACCTGTATCCAAGGAGATTGAACAATACCGATGTTCTACATACATCAAATACTGTATGACAGGAGCACCTATATAATGTTCCATCCATTACCTGTATGTTCCATCCATTACCTGTATTCAAGGAGATTGAACAATACTGATGTTCTAAATACATCAAATACTGTATGACAGGAGCACCTATATAATGTTCCATCCATTACCTGTATGTTCCATCCATTACCTGTATTCAAGGAGATTGAACAATACTGATGTTCTAAATACATCAAATACTGTATGACAGGAGCAACTATATAATGTTCCATCCAATACCTGTATGTTCCATCCATTACCTGTATTCAAGGAGATTGAACAATACTGATGTTCTAAATACATCAAATACTGTATGACAGGAGCAACTATATAATGTTCCATCCAATACCTGTATGTTCCATCCATTACCTGTATTCAAGGAGATTGAACAATACTGATGTTCTAAATACATCAAATACTGTATGACAGGAGCAACTATATAATGTTCCATCCAATACCTGTATGTTCCATCCATTACCTGTATTCAAGGAGATTGAACAATACTGATGTTCTAAATACATCAAATACTGTATGACAGGAGCAACTATATAATGTTCCATCCAATACCTGTATGTTCCATCCATTACCTGTATTCAAGGAGAATGAACAATACTGATGTTCTAAATACATCAAATACTGTATGACAGGAGCACCTATATAATGTTCCATCCATTACCTGTATGTTCCATCCATTACCTGTATGTTCCATCCATTACCTGTATGTTCCATCCATTACCTGTATGTTCCTTCCATTACCTGTATGTTCCATCCATTACCTGTATTCAAGGAGATTGAACAATACTGATGTTCTAAATACATCAAATACTGTATGACAGGAGCACCTATATAATGTTCCATCCATTACCTGTATGTTCCATCCATTACCTGTATTCAAGGAGATTGAACAATACTGATGTTCTAAATACATCAAATACTGCATGACAGGTGCACCTATATAATGTTCCATCCATTACCTGTATGTTCCATCCATTACCTGTATTCAAGGAGATTGAACAATACTGATGTTCTAAATACATCAAATACTGCATGACAGGAGCAACTATATAATGTTCCATCCATTACATGTATGTTCCATCCATTACCTGTATGTTCCATCCATTACCTGTATGTTCCATCCATTACCTGTATGTTCCATCCATTACCTGTATTCAAGGAGATTGAACAATACTGACAGGAGCACCTATATAATGTTTCAATCATTAAGCACCTGGTGTATAATTATTGAATTTCCTCTTGTTTTCAGACAGACAGTCTGCACGATCTGCTAACAGGTATGTCCCGCTCTATGTAGGTTGTAATCTAATATTGGCATACAGGAAATGTGCAGCTAGGTATTGGACATTGATACCATAAACTAATCTGGCCAACACTAATAAGGAATGAAACGTCGCTTAGTAGTGTCGCTTGATGTATGGCTAACAGTGGTGTGTTTGATTGTGTCTAGGTTAAATAGTCATTAAGTTAATGAGCAGTTCTAATCTGCATTTGAATCGGTACACATTCTAGATACCGAACCTGACTTTATGATACTAGTCCTTTAACTGTTTGAACCGTGTTCATGAACATGTTCTACCTGTAATCGACACTTCTCGCATGATGACCTGACGTCACTATGTCGTCAATAACAACCAATATGGTCATGCGATCATATGAGGCTAATAAACATACAATTGAAGTGTCAATGTAGATAGACCTGTCAACCTAATGTGGCGAGAACTATAAACATTTGACTTAACTTCCAGTTTAATAACCAACTGCTAAATATATCTTTACAAGAATAGTCACAACACAACAGTTACTGTAGAAGAAACTTCATATTATAATGTTGCTAAGTAAGTTTTAGTTCTGTATAGTGATCGCTAATGACCACAATGCATTGACAGTATGGTACATACATTATGTACTCCCCCATTACCATCATCCACAATATGCAATTTAATACGTTTTACTACATACACAATGCATATTGCCAACATCTTAATAACTATATACACATATTTAGCAGGCTATGCATCAACCTATCGATCTGTTGACAATTACAACGCTATGCATCAACCTATCGATCCTTTGACAATCACGACGCTATGCATCAACCTATCGATCCGTTGACAATTACAACGCTATGCATCAACCTATCGATCCTTTGACAATTACAACGCTATGCATCAACCTATCGATCCTTTGACAATTACAACGCTATGCATCAACCTATCGATCCTTTGACAATTACAACGCTATGCATCAACCTATCGATCTTTTGACAATTACGACGCCATGCATCAACCTATCGATCCTTTGACAATTACGACGCCATGCATGAAGGGTTTTGATATTCGCATATTTCACCTATAATGGGTCAGGCGCTTTATACCTGCTACATGGAATCCAATTGTCTAATACTGGATCAGGCGCTTTATACCTGCTACATGGAATCCAATTGTCTAATACTGGATCAGGCGCTTTATACCTGCTACATGGAATCCAATTGTCTAATAATGGATCAGGCGCTTTATACCTGCTACATGGAATCCAATTGTCTAATACTGGATCAGGCTATTTATACCTGCTACATGGAATCCAATTGTCTAATACTGGATCAGGCGCTTTATATCTGCTACATGGAATCCAATTGTCTAATACTGGATCAGGAGCTTTATACCTGCTACATGGAATTCCAATTGTCTAATAATGGATCAGGCGCTTTATACCTGCTACATGGAATCCAATTGTCTAATAATAACGTGATTGTAATATACCATGATAGCTTTATACCTGCTACGTGGAATTCCAATTGTCTAATAATAACGTGATTGGAATATGCCATGATAGGTTGACACTGTATTCGGTCATACCTGGTTTTGTACGTTGATGGCGAGCGGCGAAACTATAGTGTTTATATTATTATGCTATGCAATACTTTTTATCGAATTGCAACCAAGGAGACACCCATTCACAACAGGCAGCAGTGTCAGAAGTGCGTATCAAGAGTGGAACTGTTCAAAGTAATGTTATATAATGTCTAACACATATAATGTATATGTAGACGTAATGCTACAGTATAAGGATATGTTAATGTTTTCGATATGCTTGTCTCATCTATATTTCAAGAAAGTATCAAACTATATCAAACATAGTTGCTGCTCAATGCATAATACATTGATTGAACACATATTATCTTCAAGTCGCACCAATAACTGACCAATATCACAATACAAAATGAATTGATTAGTTTAAAGGTATTTTATTCAGAAAATAACATACACAAATAAAGTGAATTGTTTGCTTTTTTATTTTGCAGAACACGATCTTCAAGATGTGTAAGTACAAACTGTAGAACTGTAGCCTACTGTTATATTATAATAATATTAATAATAAAATACTAATTGTAACTACAATTAAAAAACAACTTCAATCGTCCAATATGCCCTCATATGAATAAAACAAGGAAATGTAAATATAGCACGATATTAACATATTAGTTGATTAAATACCTGTTTAGTCGCTTAAAATATCACCTATTTCAATGTTCTAGAACTTTGAGAGAATAATAGGCCGTATGAATGTAATACTTTCGCTCGGCGGCAAATTCATATTTAGGAAAATAAGGAATACAAAATGTATCCCTAAAGATGACAATATAGTTTTCCTTCATATTTATTTCATTGAAAAAAAACAAGGTTTTCAAACTGGATTAATGGCAGCGTTATCAAATACTTAGAAACAAGTACACATGAATCAGATTATCTATGAATACATGAAGTAGTTTCCATGATTATGTCATATAAGGAAGAAATGTAGAACAAGACAACAATTTCACGAATATAAACTACTTCTATCAAAACCATCATTCATAATTGTTATTAGAAAGTGATTCCTATAAATGCATAATTATATTGTTATATTGGGCGACCACGAATATACGCATTGATACTCACAACTGAGTCCCATGTAATTGAGGTAATACTTACACATGGTTGCGAGTAAACTGTGACATGGATACTAGTTAGAATGCATGGTACTTGTACAGTGAAAACGGTTACTGAACATGTATAACGATCATTAAATATATACATATAATATCAAACTTGTAAATACTATACAATTTGTTTTAGTTCGACATATGAAGCTGTCGATGCAAACAACGAAGCAGTGTCGACATATTCCTTCCTTACACCGGCAGTAGGTGCGTATATTTGTTGATGTTCAGAAGTATTGCCACGCACATTGGCATGGTCGATTTCTCAATCGACTATATCACAACGACGTCAATTCTACAACTAATCTAGACGTACACAATGTCGAAGACCTAATTATCACTTTGTAACTATTTCATTTGACGTAGCTTCTAATATGACTTAGATATATATTTCATATATTATACGTACGTGCATAGTGACTACCAATTAGGACTTTATTATTTTATAATAGCACATTATTTGCAAACATATTTCAGACCCTGGCAGCAGTGTTTAATATAATATTTATGTTAGGTAAACTTCACTCAGATAATAGTATGATCCAGTTCGTTCTCATTTGGCCATCTTCATTGTTGAACGATTTTCCTACTGAAGGTCATACAGTTTTAGATCCTTTAACAGTAAATCAAATTAAAGAAGTACACACTATTGAGAATGCTGGATTGTCCAGACTTGATCACACATAATTCTGTCAATTTCATTAGTGTATCATATAGGCAGTTAAATCATATAATTATGATCCAAGTGTTGCTTTCGCTGCGAAATTCATATGAAATAATATGACTGGTAACTCTGACTCGTAAGTAGGTAAAATATCAAATTATGTCACTTGTTTGGAAGAGCCTAGATATGTGTTGCAACCACATGCAATTTGGAGAGATGGTTAACATATTATATAAGCTATCGATTTAATCATGACATGTTGATTGCATGTTATCATTAGATCAATCGATGTTCGCATGATATAGGAAAGTCATAATGACAATAATGGAATCAGTTGGTACGACTATTGTTTTGTACATCTTGTATGCACGTTGCATTATGTGACATTATGTTTGAACGAACGCTACTAGACTAAGTATACTATGTGAATGATAAAACAATAGTATTTAATAATGACATGGCTTATTTTGTTTCTTTCTATTTTCTACCAACAGAAAGGCATGACGACAATGTGGCTTATAATAATCTGCAGCTTCACCAGTTGTCTACCTAAGTCCTCACTGAATGGGAAGAAATACGTATACCAATGTAAAAAAACTGCAGCAATCAACAATACTATATATCTGCAGCATAAAGTTATGTGTGATCGTCACTGGTCGTCACTGATCGTCACTGTGAAAATGGGGCCAAATGAGTACTGAGATTTTAATGTTTTTTCTTAATGTTTAAACTTATTGTATGTATGACACATGTAATATTGTTGTATTTTACATCGGATTCCATACTATTCTACAATGAATAAACGCATTACACTCTTGGCAATACAATACATCTGCTAATTATACATATTGCTTTATTTCGTCAAGGTTCATTTTCCTAATCACAATTTTGTTGAATTTTGTAACATGTCTATCTCTATCTAGACACCCATTTGTATATCGTGTAGAAAAATCAGACCTGGTAATATGATACTATATGTGACTGAGTGATCGCCCTTTAATGCTAAATGTACTTGTACATATGGAACACAGTCATTAAAACTTATGTACCTGACGAATATTTTAAACTAATTTTACATATATCTGTATATAGTATATTTAGGAGTGGAATTTCCCCCAATTCACATAGAAACTGGAAGGTATGAACGTCCTAGTTACAATGTGCCATTTATATCTTAGAACTGTCTAAATATATGAACACAACTAACGTGATCAACTTATGGTTCTGCTTATCCTCAACCTAATGAGCAAGATGCCTAATCCTGTTTTAATAAACGTCAACGACGCTATTCGTACCATTGTAAATAATGTATGTTTTATTTTATGTTTGTTGAGTATTTGAATGTTTAGGTTTTAAAAGAAATAGCTGTTAATTAGTTCACTTCACTCACGATCTTAATCTGCACAGCAGTTCACTTTTTTCATTTCAGTGCTCGAAAGCTATGTATATTTATATCTTTATATCTATATTTATTAAGATTTAAATAAACTGTTTCATGGTTTCATGTTTTAAATACGTTGATTAAATATAGTGTAATTATGTTATATAGTCTCCATGCAATACTCAATAGGATGTCATTGAAGAATGTGTCAGTTACTATCAGATTTATACATACCCGACCTTCCATCAACATCAGTAGCTAGTATGATCATAGGATGTCGTTGAGGTATGTGTCAGTTACGATAAGATTTATACATACCTGACCTTCCATCAACATCAGTAGCTAGTGTGATCATAGGATGTCATTGAGGAGTATGTCAGTTACTAGCAGATTTATACATACCCGACCTTCCATCAACATCAGTAGCTAGTGTGATCATATGATGTCATTGAGGAATGTGTCAGTAACTATAAGATTTATATATACACGACCTTCCATCAACATCAGTAGCTAGTGTGATCATATGATGTCATTGAGGAATGTGTCAGTTACTATAATATTTATACATACCTGACCTTCCATCAACATCAGTAGCTAGTATGATCATAGGATGTCGTTGAGGAATGTGTCAGTTACTATAAGATTTATACACACCGACCTTCCATCAACATCAGTAGCTAGTGTGATTATAGGATGTCATTGAGGAATGTGTCAGTTACTATAAGATTTATACATACCTGACCTTCCATCAACATCAGTAGCTAGTGTGATCATAGGATGTCGTTGAGGAATGTGTCAGTTACTATAAGATTTATACACACCGACCTTCCATCAACATCAGTAGCTAGTGTGATTATAGGATGTCATGAGGAAGTGTCAGTTACTATAAGATTATAATACCTGACCTTCCTCAACATCAGTAGCTAGTGGATCATAGGATGTCATTGAGGAATGTGTCAGTTACTATAAGATTTATATATACCGACTTCCACAACATCAGTAGCTATGTGGTCATATGATGTCTGAGGAAGTGTCAACTAAAGATTTATATATACACGACCTTCCTCAACATCAGAGCTAGTGTGCATATGATGTCATTGAGGAATGTGTCAGTACTATATTTATCATACCTGACCTTCCATCAACATCATAGTAGATCATAGGATTCGTGAGGATGTGTCAGTTACTATAAATTTATACACACCACCTCCATCAACATCAGTAGTGTGTGATTATAGGATGTTCATGAGGAAGTGTCAGTTACATAAATATAATACATACCTACCTCAACATCATAGCTAGTGTGATCATAGGATGTCGTGAGGAATGTGTCATTACTATAAGATTTATATATACCCGACCTTCCATAACATCAGTAGCTAGTTGGTCATATGAGTCATTGAGGAATGTGTCAGTTACTATAAGATTTATATATACCCGACCTTCCATCAACATCAGTAGCTAGTGTGGTCATATGATGTCATTGAGGAATGTGTCATTTACTCTAAGATTTATATATACCCGACATTCCATCAACATCAGTAGCTAGTGTGATCATAGGATGTCATTGAGGAATGTGTCAGTTACTATCATATTTATATATACCCGACCTTCCATCAACATCAGTAGCTAGTGTGATCATATGATGTCATTGAGGAATGTGTCAGTTACTATAAGATTTATACATACCCGACCTTCCATCAACATCAGCAGCTAGTGTGATCATAGGATTTCATTGAGGAATGTGTCAGTTACTATAAGATTTATACATACCCGAATGTTGTCCTGTATGTCCTACACTACCACCACATTGTGCCGCCATGCTATGTTTACAATCGGATTGTACGGACAGGGTCACGCCTCCAGGAGAGTGCTGTCCTGTATGTCCTACACCACCACCACATTGTGCCGCCATGCTATGTTTACAACCGGATTGTACGGACACGGTCATACCTCCAGGAGAGTGTTGTCCTGTATGTCCTACACTACCACCACAGTGTGCCGCCATGCTATGCTTACAACCGGATTGTACGGACACGGTCACGCCTCTATGAGAGTGTTGTCCTGTATGTCCTACACTACCACCACATTGTGCCGCCATGCTATGCTTACAATCGGATTGTACGGACACGGTCACGCCTACATGAGAGTGTTGTCCTGTATGTCCTATACTACCACCACATTGTGCCGCCATGCTATGCTTACAACCGGATTGTACGGACACGGTCACGCCTCCAGGAGCTTATTGTCCTGCATGTCCTACACTACCACCTCATTGTGCCGCCATGCTATGCTTACAACCGGATTGTAAGGACACGGTCACGCCTCCAGGAGAGTGTTGTCCAGCATGTCCTACACTACCACCTCATTGTGCCGCCATGCTATGTTTACAACCGGATTGTACGGACACGGTCACGCCTCCAGGAGAGTGTTGTCCTGTTTGCTGCATGCCAGGTATATCAGTTAATTTCGATTGTATGCATGTATGTTGCGCGTTTTAATACCGGTGTCATATAGAATATTGACCCCCTCAAAATAATGACATGCGGGTCATTATTCAGCCATATAATATTGACCCCCTTGCGGAAAAATGACCCCCCTTGCAAGTAACAATATATAGTGGGAAAATATTGAATTTATTATAATTAAATGTTAGTTAGCACTGTTTAAGGCCTAACAACATATCGTTTTATTTAACGATGTACAGAATAACATAAATATATTGAATCTGAAAAAGAAGTATGCAGATAATTTGTCTCTTATCAATTTCTAAAGATGATCATGATGTGGTGGATTCTGTATAACTAGGAGGTTCACATAATGCATAATACTTACACAGAAAAACATAAAACAAATAAGAACAATGACCCCCACCCCCTATGCATAGACTACAGTTATGTGAAAGAGGGTCACTTTTCGATGCCATGGAATAATGACCCCCTGGAATGGGTCTCTGTCTGTATCATTGTACTATCCTCCAACAATCTAAAATTACTTAATCTCTTCAGGAGGCGTCGCTCATATGGGCAACCAGTAGTGACGATAACAAATGTAAAACACACTCACACTATGGATGCTCTTCTACAGCAGAAATTGATATATATTTCTTTAACAAATTTAATTAATATGTTATCCACTTATTATAGCAAACTATTCTTATCATGATTATTCATATTCTCTCAATCTTTCCAGAAAATGTGCACAATTATGTACTATGTTGTTAACAATTGTAATTCTGACTATTGTGGATCATATTAAGCCTTATCTTCTTTGCCACAGGTGTGAAACTGCAACCAACAGTGACACGTTCTGTGTTCCCAATACACTGGTTACATGTTTTATATCATTCATAATAAGTAATATTTTAATATTGTATGAGCAAGGACCGACAACATTATACTTTATAACGTGTGCCTTGCTATCTATTCAGTGCAAGAAACTGTTCCATGCATACATGTAGAATGTGACCCCATAATGTAGATTATCTGATTGAGGGTAGGTCACTTTTCCATGCCATAGAATATTGACCCCCCTATATGTAGATTATCCGAGTGAAGGCAGGTCAAACTTCCAAAGCCATAGAATAATGTCCCCCTATAAGTATGTAAACTATATGAGTGAGTTAATATACAGGGGGGTCATTATTCTATGGCATGGAAAAGTGACCCCCCTTCACTCATATAGTTAATATACATGGGGTCATTATTCTATGCCATGGACAAATGACCCCCCTTCACTCATATAGTTAAAATACAGGGGGGTCATTATCCATGGCATGGAAAAGTTACCCCCTTCACTCATATAGTTAATATACAGGGGGTCATTATTCTATGGCATGGAAAAGTGACCCCCTTCACTCATATAGTTAATATACAGGGGGGTCATTATTCTAGGCATGGAAAAGTGACCCCCTCACTCATATAGTTAATATTCAGGGGCTCATTATTATATGGCATGGAAAAGTGACCCTCCTCACTCATATAGTTAATATATAGGGGGTCATTATTCTATGGCATGGAAAAGAGACCCCCTTCACTCATATAGTTAATATACAGGGGGTCATTATTCTATGGCATGGAAAAGTGACCCCCATTCACTCATATAGTTAATATACAGGGGGGTCATTATTCTATGGCATGGAAAAGTGACCCCCCTCACTCATATAGTTAATATACTGGGGGGTCATTATTCTATGGCATGGAAAAGTTTCTTGCACTGGGAGGCACACGTTATAAAACATAATGTTATCTGTCCTTGCTCATACAATAATAAAAATATTATGTATTATGAATGATATAAAACATGTAACACAGGAAGTGTCACAGTTGATTGCAGTGCTCCAACAATAAGGTTTTATTGCTTTATTATGGGGATATTCACACCTGTGGCAAAATTAGTTAGCCACACCAGTCATACTTATAATGGTTTATAACAGCATAATTATTATATAGTTGTACATATTTTCTGGAAGGTTTAAGAGAACATGCATGAATATGATAAGAATGGTTAGTACTGTGCTATTTTATGGTATTTATTTTGAGCTGCATGGTTTCAAATACCAATTAAGTTGAGTGTATGTCTTTTTTCATACATAAATTCAATATAATTTTATTGATAATTGTTAATTTTATAGCTTATGCAATTATTAATAAAATATATTGATAACATTGTTTTTCCTATAGAATAATGACCCGCGGGTCATTATTTTGGCGGGTCAATATTCTATATGACACCGGAATCGATTATCACAGCATATACAACTTATGAAGAGATTGATCAATTTAGATGTTGTAGGATAACGCAATGGATCGGTAAATCCCCCATACCACTCATCCTGCTGTTTTAGTTTAAACAACATATAACATATAATATATATAATGACTCGTATGCCTACATAGCATTATATGGAGTGGGCAATACATACATATATATATAATGACTCGTACACCTACATAGCATTATATGGATTGGACAATACATACATATATATATAATGACTCGTACACCTACATAGC
>CM026404.1:76714213-76731947 GCA_014843695.1 Archivesica marissinica
ATATAACTATTCTAACAGGGATATCCGTGGTTACACCATATAACTATTCTAACAGGGAACTCCATGGTTACACCATATAACTATTCTAACAGGGATCTCCGTGGTTACACCATATAGCTATTCTAACAGGGATCTCCGTGGTTACACCATATAACTATTCTAACAGGGATCTCCGTGGTTACACCATATAACTATTCTAACAGGGATCTCCGTGGTTACACCATATAACTATTCTAACAGGGATCTCCGTGGTTACACCATATAACTATTCTAACAGGGATCTCCGTGGTTACACCATATAACTATTCTAACAGGGATCTCCATGGTTACACCATATAACTATTCTAACAGGGATCTCCATGGTTACACCATATAACTATTCTAACAAGTGTCTCCGTGGTTACACCATATAACTATTCTAACAGGATATCCGTGGTTACACCAGATAACTATTCTAACAGGGGTCTCCGTGGTTACACCATATAACTATTCTAACAGGGTCTCCGTGGTTACACCATATAACTATTCTAACAGGGGTCTCCGTGGTTACACCATATAACTATTCTAACAGGGATCTCCGTGGTTACACCATATAACTATTCTAACAGGGATCTCCGTGGTTACACCATATAACTATTCTAACAGGGATCTCCATGGTTACACCATATAACTATTCTAACAAGGATCTCCGTGGTTACACCATATAACTATTCTAACAGGATATCCGTGGTTACACCAGATAACTATTCTAACAGGGATCTCCGTGGTTACACCATATAACTATTCTAACAGGGTCTCCGTGGTTACACCATATAACTATTCTAACAGGGATCTCCGTGGTTACACCATATAACTATTCTAACAGGGATCTCCGTGGTTACACCATATAACTATTCTAACAGGGATCTCCATGGTTACACCATATAACTATTCTAACAGGGATATCCGTGGTTACACCATATAACTATTCTAACAGGGATCTCCGTGGTTACACCATATAACTATTCTAACAGGGATCTTCGTGGTTACACCATATAACTATTCTAACAGTGATCTCCATGGTTACACCAAATAATTATTCTAACAGGGATCTTCGTGGTTACACCATATAACTATTCTAACAGGGATCTCCATGGTTACACCATATAACTATTCTAACAGGGATCTCCATGGTTACACCATATAACTATTCTAACAAGGGTCTCCGTGGTTACACCATATAACTATTCTAACAGGATATCCGTGGTTACACCAGATAACTATTCTAACAGGGGTCTCCGTGGTTACACCATATAACTATTCTAACAGGGATATCCGTGGTTACACCATATAACTATTCTAACAGGGGTCTCCGTGGTTACACCATATAACTATTCTAACAGGGATATCCGTGGTTACACCATATAACTATTCTAACAGGGATCTCCGTGGTTACACCATATAACTATTCTAACAGGGATCTCCGTGGTTACACCAGATAACTATTCTTACATGGATCTCCATGGTTACACCATATAACTATTCTAACAGGGATCTCCGTGGTTACACCAGATAACTATTCTAACAGGGAGCTCCGTGGTTACACCAGATAACTATTCTAACAGGGATCTCCGTGGTTACACCATATAACTATTCTAACAGGGATCTCCGTGGTTACACCATATAACTATTCTAACAGGGATTTCCGTGGTTACACCAGATAACTATTCTTACAGGGATCTCCGTGGTTACACCAGATAACCATTCTAACAGGGTATCCGTGGTTACACCATATAACTATTCTAACAGGGATCCCGTGGTTACACCATATAACTATTCTAACAGTGATCTCCGTGGTTACACCAGATAACTATTCTAACAGGGATCTCCGTGGTTACACCATATAACTATTCTAACAGGGATCTCCGTGGTTACACCATATAACTATTCTAACAGAGATCTCCGTGGTTGCACCAGATAACAATTCTAACAGGGATATCCGTGGTTGCACCAGATAACTATTCTAACAGGGATCTCCATGGTTACACCATATAACTATTCTAACAGGGATCTCCATTGTTACACCATATAACTATTCTAACAGGGATCTCCGTGGTTACACCATATAACTATTCTAACAGGGATATCCGTGGTTACACCATATAACTATTCTAACAGGGATCTCCGTGGTTACACCATATAACTATTCTAACAGGGATCTTCGTGGTTATACCATATAAATATTCTAACAGGGATCTTCGTGGTTACACCATATAACTATTCTAACAGGGATCTCCATGGTTACACCATATAACTATTCTAACAGGGATCTCCATGGTTACACCATATAACTATTCTAACAAGGGTCTCCGTGGTTACACCATATAACTATTCTAACAGGATATCCGTGGTTACACCAGATAACTATTCTAACAGGGGTCTCCGTGGTTACACCATATAACTATTCTAACAGGGTCTCCGTGGTTACACCATATAACTATTCTAACAGGGGTCTCCGTGGTTACACCATATAACTATTCTAACAGGGATCTCCGTGGTTACACCATATAACTATTCTAACAGGGATCTCCGTGGTTACACCATATAACTATTCTAACAGGGATCTCCGTGGTTACACCATATAACTATTCTAACAGGGATCTTCGTGGTTACACCATATAACTATTCTAACAGTGATCTCCATGGTTACACCAAATAACTATTCTAACAGGGATCTTCGTGGTTACACCATATAACTATTCTAACAGGGATCTCCATGGTTACACCATATAACTATTCTAACAGGGATCTCCATGGTTACACCATATAACTATTCTAACAAGGGTCTCCGTGGTTACACCATATAACTATTCTAACAGGATATCCGTGGTTACACCAGATAACTATTCTAACAGGGGTCTCCGTGGTTACACCATATAACTATTCTGACAGGGATATCCGTGGTTACACCATATAACTATTCTAACAGGGGTCTCCGTGGTTACACCATATAACTATTCTAACAGGGGTCTCCGTGGTTACACTATATAACTATTCTAACAGGGATATCCGTGGTTACACCATATAACTATTCTAACAGGGGTCTCCGTGGTTACACCATATAACTATTCTAACAGGGACCTCCGTGTTTACACCATATAACTATTTTAACAAGGGTCTCCATGGTTACACCATATAACTATTCTAACAGGGATCTCCGTGGTTACACCATATAAATATTCTAACAGGGATCTCCGTGGTTACACCAGATAACTATTCTTACATGGATCTCCATGGTTACACCATATAACTATTCTAACAGGGATCTCCGTGGTTACACCAGATAACTATTCTAACAGGGAGCTCCGTGGTTACACCAGATAACTATTCTAACAGGGATCTCCGTGGTTACACCATATAACTATTCTAACAGGGATCTCCGTGGTTACACCATATAACTATTCTAACAGGGATTTCCGTGGTTACACCAGATAACTATTCTTACAGGGATCTCCGTGGTTACACCAGATAACCATTCTAACAGGGTATCCGTGGTTACACCATATAACTATTCTAACAGGGATCTCCGTGGTTACACCATATAACTATTCTAACAGGGATCTCCGTGGTTACACCAGATAGCTATTCTAACAGGGAACTCCGTGGTTACACCATATAACTATTCTAACAGGGATCTCCGTGGTTACATCATATAACTATTCTAACAGTGATATCCGTGGTTGCACCAGATAACAATTCTAACAGGGATATCCGTGGTTGCACCAGATAACTATTCTAACAGGGATCTCCATGGTTACACCATATAACTATTCTAACAGGGATCTCCATTGTTACACCATATAACTATTCTAACAGGGATCTCCGTGGTTACACCATATAGCTATTCTAACAGGGATCTCCGTGGTTACACCATATAACTATTCTAACAGGGATCTTCGTGGTTATACCATATAAATATTCTAACAGGGATCTTCCTGGTTACACCATATAACTATTCTAACAGGGATCTCCATGGTTACACCATATAACTATTCTAACAGGGATCTCCATGGTTACACCATATAACTATTCTAACAAGGGTCTCCGTGGTTACACCATATAACTATTCTAACAGATATCCGTGGTTACACCAGATAACTATTCTAACAGGGGTCTCCGTGGTTACACCATATAACTATTCTAACAGGGTCTCCGTGGTTACACCATATAACTATTCTAACAGGGTTCTCCGTGGTTACACCATATAACTATTCTAACAGGGATCTCCGTGGTTACACCATATAACTATTCTAACAGGGATCTTCGTGGTTACACCATATAACTATTCTAACAGGGATCGCCATGGTTACACCATATAACTATTCTAACAGGGATCTTCGTGGTTACACTATATAACTATTCTAACAGGGATATCCGTGGTTACACCATATAACTATTCTAACAGGAACTCCATGGTTACACCATATAACTATTCTAACAAGGGTCTCCGTGGTTACACCATATAACTATTCTAACAGGGATATCGGTGGTTACACCATATAACTATTCTAACAGGGGTCTACGTGGTTACACCAGATAACTATTCTAACAGGGTCTCCGTGGTTACACTATATAACTATTCTAACAGGGATATCCGTGGTTACACCATATAACTATTCTAACAGGGGTCTCCGTAGTTACACCATATAACTATTCTAACAGCGACCTCCGTGATTACACCATATCACTATTCTAACAGGGATCTCCATGGTTACATCAGATACCTATTCTAACAGGGATCTCCGTGGTTGCATACGTTGATTTCAAATCATCTACCTTTCATGTTGTAGGTTCAAATCCCAATGTGAACGAATCTCGAATGATTTCATGTGGTGAAACTATCCAGCTAACTTGCGGAAGTGTGGTGGTTCTAGTCGGGTGTCGTCGAATTATTTCATATGATTAAGCTGTCGGTGAGATTGTTTGTGCTGGTCTGTTGTGCTACACAGGTGTCCGTACCTGAATTTGTACTTGCATAGGAATTAATTATTGGATAAACACATATATTGCAAATGACGGCTTTCAATAAGCGTATTATATAAGACATTAATGCAGTAATTACCAATGCTATTATGTATATTTTTCAGTTGGACCCGATTGTAGCAGAGCGTTCTGTACACAACAACATTGTGCGAGACCCTACACACCACCGGGCCAGTGCTGTCCAATTTGCCGACCTACAAGATATTAGCGCCGTGTTAGCAACAAATCCACTACTGTCACCTTACATTACAATAACACCACAATACCGCTATGTTAGGATAGCCAATTGTCGAAAATAGGGAGTCCGTAATAATATTGTGGTTCAGTGTTCAATAAGATACAGTTGTGTATATGGAAATGTATGCAGACGTCACTACGTTCGGCAAAACCTTCCTTATGCCCTGCATAAACTTCTATATGTGTTGTACATACTTCATTATGTTAAATATAAACGTCATTATGTTTGGTATTATACTTAAAAAAACCGTCATTATGTTCGGTACTCCGTTAGAATAGTGTGGTACAGTGGTCAAGAAGATGCAGTTGTGCATATATGTGTATGCAAACATTACTATGCTCGGCACAAACATCTTTGTATTATGTACAAACTTCATTATGTTCAATGCAAACGTCATTATGCTTGGTATTATCTTAAAGAACGGCATTGGTGTTCGGTATAGACATTTCGGTACAAACTGTATTATGTTCGATACAAAATCCACATAGATGATGTGAATACCACTGTAACCAATCATCACTGATGGTCACAAGATTCAAGAAGGCCGTGTCTCTTTTATTTGAAAAGGTTGGCAGTTACTTACGGAGGTTTGTGCACCAGGTACAGGGTAACCGCTGAAGTCTGACCAGGAAATGGCCCATAATGGTGCTGATGCAGGCGCATATATATATACTAGAAAAGGCTATTGTCCCCAGTACTGAATAAACTAAAGTATGTGCTGCGATAGTAAATGTTCGTGATGCAGTATCCCATACGTGTGTGGAACAGCGTAGGTTTTGGTGGGTTACCACAATGCTTTAGATATACTTGAGAAGGACCGGGTTGTGGTGTGTGCCTATTGAAACATACAAAGGAAGACCTGGTAGGTTTGCTCAGAGATGAACTAGGCTATGTGAACTGGTGGTGGTAGCTAGTACCAACAATAGACTATGGAATGTGTGGTTGGCTGCATCACTACTGAAACATACAAAGGAAGACATGGTAGGGTTGCTCAGTGATGGACTAGGCTATGTGAACTTGTTGTGGTACTTGCTGCGTCAATACTACAGTAGATTAGAGAACGATATGAAAACACAGTGATACACATACTAATGACTGGCCAGGTTTAGTCTAAGCGTATTGTAGTTCCCAATATTATAGTTTGAACAATGCACACAATTACACATATTAAAATACAGAATATAAAAAATATAATGAAAAAACAATTCTTGTTTGGGAGTTCAGTGCAGAAATACACATAATATAAGTCCTGTTGAGTAAGAACACATATTGGTTGAGGTACTCCGGTACTTGGATAATAGTTAGATTAGACAATTATTTACACACTTATTTAAAAATTATCACTTACAATATTATTTCAATCACTGCCGATACCTCATTCCATCGCATGCATACACTATGGAACAGCAGTACCTAAAGAGATTATATAATGGCCGGGGTGATATATGTATATATATATATGCATATATAGTGAAGTGCTGTGGTGTCTCCGTTGAGGTATCGACGTACATAGTATATAGTATAGGGCACTTGTATGTGGGAAACACCGCTATGTAAATATGATAAGTGGAAGTCGTGATAGCGCAGTGGTAGTGCGTTCGCTTCAAGTGCGAACGGCATGGAGTTCGAACCCCGCTGGAGCCGTTACGAGTGTGCCCTCAGGTAAGGTATTTAAAGTCCACGTTACCTCTTTTCTCTCCCTCGTGGCGATGGATTCAATCAGGAATGAGGTCTCGAGAGTGATTAATATAAGTTGTAAGAACATGTTTCGCAATCGAGCTAAAATAAATGTCTATAAACTAAATAGAACAAATGGACTGGTACTAACATAATATCTTACACTACTCTTGCTCTTGGTACTACCCCGGTAGCCATTAAATAGTTTGCTTCAATGTCGGGGTTCACTAATAATCCCTACCTCCGTCTATGTTATATATGTTATATTTATAGTTCGGGTTTTACGCCTGCATCAGCACCATGTATGGGCTATATCGCCGGCTGGCAGTTTACATAACAACACCTTTTCTGGGCAGGCTCCAGCGGTTAACCGGTAATTGGGTGAACACACCTTCGTAAACCACTGCCAACTTTTTCATATAAATGAGACACGGTCTGAGCGTGGCTCGAACCCGTGGCCATCAGTGATGATAGGTTACAGTGGTATACAAGTCAGCGACCTTAACCACTCGACCACGGAGGCGGACCCTCCGTCTATGTAAAATTTACTCTGTTCCAAGAATATTCTATTTACTTGTTACGGCACAAGGTAAGTTACAATTATGGACTTTAAAATATTTTTTAAGCACAACATGTGCTATATTTTCTTTGTGTCATTGAAAAATGAATTCACGTAAATACAAATAATGAACTGTATGAACTACGTTATCACGCCAAATGTAGTTCATACCCGATGGAAACTATTAGCCCACGATTCATTAAAATATATTCTTTAACTATATTATGGATATTAGAGTTTCATAACATGGGTCTTCTCAAGAATGCTTAAGTAAGTGGGTACCCGCCTATATTCTTCTGGTCCGCCTCCGTGGTTAAGTGGTTACGGTCGCTGACTTGTATACCACTGTAACCTATCATCACTGATGGTCACGGATTCGAGCCCTGTTCAATCAGTGTCTCTTATATAAAAATGTTGGTAGTTTTTAAGGAGGCTTGTGCACCATGTATTGGTTAACCGCTGGAGCCTGCCCAGGAAATGTGTTTATTGTTTAAACCCTCCGTCGCCTATATGAGCAACCGGTAGCGACGTTAAATAAGCTTATATATACGATGGTTTAAACATTAACTCACTGTTTATACTATTTACATGTATATTCCTTGGTTTGTGCTTGCATTACGCTGGGTACAAGCGACAAGGAAGTTTAGATAGTGCGAGATGTGCATACCTACATGTAGGACATTATCAACTGATTTTAAAGCAATTAAACAAATTAACGAGTATGGAACTTCAGATTGTGTTACTTATATATGGATTATGCTATTCACTTGGTAATATTTTATATTTGGTGTGGTAGGGTTCGGATTCGGGGGGGGGGGGGTCAGTTGGTCAGAATGACAACACTCTATACGTTTCATCAATATATTGAATCTCCGTGTAGACAACCAGGCTCTCGAACGCTCTGGTTCTACAATACACACATACACACATTAAGAATAGGATTAAAACATATACGTCATATAAATATATATAGATGATTTGCGATGCTTGGGTTAACAACAACAACACATTGGCACTATATATACTCTCGTCAGGTTCGTGGTTCGTAATAACGCTTACTCTTACTTAAATATATATATGACATCAGTAACACAGAGGTAATCTATGTTACATCCATGTCTCTGATGAAACATAGACATATGCAACATAGACATTACAACATAGACCTATGCAATTACTTACGCAGAGATATGGTCTCTGTAGCACACTTCTCGCTATTCTCTCCACCGTCCGCTACACGTTCAACCACTTGCTCACTCACTGGTGCGGGTGACAACTGTAACTAGCATGCATATGTTAAGTTATGTGCAATGGTGAGGTTTGATATACCGACAGCCAGGACCAACTGAACCGGTCTCGCGTACAACATAATGAACACAATACTACAGCGTACAAATCAACAGTTTCAATATATCACGCATATATATAATATATTACACTGAGTAAAAAAAGAAACGATACCTGGTGTTTATGTGTCTATAATTTCAACATTTATTAAGAACATTCTTTGAAAATTCATAATATGATAGTCCAACATGTTTGAAAGAGGAGCACATAAAGCATAATGAGCCTCCGAAACTGTCTGCTGCGTGATGACGTAATTCGTCGGACAGGGGTCTAATGGAGTTTTCACACAGACGTCAATACCGAGTATGGGTACCATTTGCGTCTCTCACTGCAATGCACCGCCGTCGCATCGAACGGAAGAGTGTCTGAATCTCTTGCTGGTCAATATTTGTCCACTCCTGACGCAAAACATCCCTCAGTTGGTTTAACGTTACCGGCTGATGTCGTCTGACGCGGCGGTCTAACGTATCCCACAAATGTTCTATGGGTGACAAGTCTGGTGACAAAGCAGGCCACGGCAGGGTTTCAATATTGTTCTGCTCCAATAATGTGGTGGAAATCCGAGCAGTATGACACCTGGCGTTGTCCTGTTGGAACAGTGTGACGTTTCTGTTGGCGTTAAAGAACGGCATAACAACTGGCGCAAGGATCTCATCACAGTACCGCTGGGCGTTTAGGTTCCCGTCCACCACTAACAGTTCAGTGCGACTGCCGAAGGTGGTACCGCCCCACGCCATAACGCTTCCGCCACGAACAGATCGACCTGACGTACACATGCGTTGGCGTAACGTTCACCGCGTCTGCGATATACCCGCTCTCTGCCATCCGCTCGACGCAAACAGAACCGCGATTCATCGCTAAACATCACCGAATTCCACTGTAACCGAGTCCAGCGAGCACGTTCCATCGTCCATTCTCGCCGTACGTTACGGTGACGTCGTGTCAGGATGGGTCCAACGTATGGCCGATAGGCATGAATGCCACGTTCACCGAGCCGGTTCCTGACTGTTTGTGCACTGATGCGATTGTTGGTCATCCCATGAGTAACGGCAGCGGTGTGCGTAGCAGGTAGGAACCGGTCTCGTAAATATGACGTCCGAATGTGACGGTCCTGTTCACGCGTCGTCACACGTGGTCGACCAGATCTTGGACGGTCGTCCACCGATCCATGTGTTCGATAACGTCGAAGTAGACGTGTTATCGTGATCCGCGTAACCCCGAGTCGATTTGCGACGTCACGCTGACGTAAACCGCCGTCAATCATGCCAATGGCACGCATTCTCTGATTGCGGTTTAGCCTAGGCATTTTGTTAGAGGTAACAATGGGTATGTAAGGTGTTTTTCCTCGATGATAATGCAATACCAGTACAATAAACCGGTTTTCCGATTTGTACATGTGTAGGAAGTTGTCTTTGTTGAGGAGCACGTGCAATTCGGAAATTCGGCGTTCCAGGATTATCGGGTGTTTATTTACCTGTGTTTATGGTTGGCTGACGTTGCAATAAGATACCCGGTACTGATACGTAATAATATATTAAACCTTTCTATGGTTTTATCCGTTTTACGTCATTTTTAGTTTGGTATCGTTTCTTTTTTGACTCCGTATATATATACCTGTTATTCTGTTTGAAGACGTCTATGGTATGCTCTATTCGCTATGACTATATATAATAAATGCGCTCTAAAAAAGACTGCTGACTATCATACGATATTGGAAATGACTGTATTGGAATATCACGCTACATATCGCTCACACACGTTTCCTCGAGTTAAACTCGCTACGCCCGGTTGCGTCTCAATGACCATAACACATCGTGTATATCTACAAGGAATTAACTGGTTTAATGAATGGAGACTAAATCGGACCCTACTACATTTGGTATTTCATGTTGTAAGATAATGGACCAATGTTTGAAATATGCCCTTCCACATAGTATAATTTAGTGAAATAGACTGACATACATGTGTAAATATGTTGGTATTTAATAACGGGCATCGATCCATATGATTGACTACTTGATAAACACGACTTCTATAGAAGAGCGAAGATGCGGTATACTACAACCAACCACGCTGCAGGTTCGAATAACACGATGGGTGTCTAATTATTTCATGTAATGGTGTTATCCTGGTTGCTTGTGGAAGGTCGGTGGTTCTACTAGGATGCCCGCTCGTGTCTGAAATACTGCCGTATGGGCTCCGTGTCTTCCTGAACCACTAACATGCCCTGGACTTAGTAGAAGAAAACAATACATCAACATTCCTGAGTATATTTACTTCCGTTACGACGTTTTTTCTATTCTTTCTAATCGTGTTTTGCGTAGAGCTGCGTTTCATTCATGGAACATATTGTGTAACGTTTTATAAAGAGTGTAATATTTTATACTATCACCCTGCAAAATTGTTACACGATTGAAAAGTGCGATATGTTTTTGTTTGTCTCATTGAAACAAAACATTAATGCAAATATAAATAATGAATCACGTGTTAATATTTTCATTTGGGTGTGTTTAAAGTTACCGTGGAGGCATGCGGCTTCCATGAACCTTAAACACGCCCACTGTTGTTTATACCCCAATGGAAACTATTAACTCGCAATTCTTTCCTTAATTATGCAATGCATTACATGACTGGTGCAATTTAAACGATATGACTTCAATGTTACTGCCAAATATGTTGCTCGAAATGCAACATGTGCATTGGAACTGCTCATTGCTAAATGTAAATTAGATGGTGTGTACTATATAATGAGTTCATCACACTGCCGTCTGGCTTGTGGTTGCTTATTGTTCCCCGTTTTCATGCAATAATGCAATCCAAAATCGTGCCAGACGTTTATATATTGGGGTTGGCTAATACTCTCTCATTGCAGCTGTCTCTGGGGAAATGGGTTTGCTATCTCCAGCTGTGTGTCAATACAAACTATGTAGGAATGTTCGAATATAATGTAGGCATTTTAGTGTGTGTTTGTTTATGTGTTTTTACGTTTATTTATCGTCGCTACCGGTTGCCCATATGAGCGACGCCTCCTGAAGAGATTAGTAATTTTAGATTTTGGAGGATAGTGCAATGATACAGACAGAGACCCATTACAGAGTCTCCTCTGGTTCTTTTACGTGCACGGTGTAAAGCACCGACACGAGACCTCGGTTTAATGTCCCATCTGAAAGACTGTTAATTTTATTAGGGTCAGACGGGGGATCGAACCTGCGATCCCTGGATTACCAATGTTTGTTTATAATAGTACCACCCCTATTTAAAGGGAAGTGTGGAAGTTTGAAACTTCTACCTCCCGCTCCGTAGGCAAACGCTTTAACCACTAGGCCACGGATACGGTATACTATTCTACTATATATACTATACTATATGGATATAATAATAGGCTGTCCGTAGGCGGACGCTTTAACCACTAGGCCACGGATACGGTATACTATTCTACTATATATACTATATGGATATAATAATAGGCTGTCCGTAGGCGGACGCTTTAACCACTAGACCACGGATACGGTATACTATTCTAATATATATACTATATGGATATAATAATAGGCTGTCCGTAGGCAGACGCTTTAACCACTAGGCCACGGATACGGTATACTATTCTACTATATATACTATATGGATATAATAATAGGCTGTCCGTAGGCGGACGCTTTAACCACTAGGCCACGGATACGGTATACTATTCTACTATATATACTATATGGATATAATAATAGGCTGTCCGTAGGCAGACGCTTTAACCACTAGGCCACGGATACGGTATACTATTCTACTATATATACTATATGGATATAATAATAGGCTGTCCGTAGGCAGACACTTTAACCACTAGGCCACGGATACGGTATACTATTCTACTATATATACTATATGGATATAATAATAGGCTGTCCGTAGGCAGACGCTTTAACCACTAGGCCACGGATACGGTATACTATTCTACTATATATACTATACTATATGGATATAATAATAGGCTGTCCGTAGGCGGACGCTTTAACCACTAGGCCACGGATACGGTATACTATTCTACTATATATACTATATGGATATAATAATAGGCTGTCCGTAGGCAGACGCTTTAACCACTAGGCCACGGATACGGTATACTATTCTACTATATATACTATATGGATATAATAATAGGCTGTCCGTAGGCAGACGCTTTAACCACTAGGCCACGGATACGGTATACTATTCTACTATATATACTATATGGATATAATAATAGGCTGTCCGTAGGCAGACGCTTTAACCACTAGGCCACGGATACGGTATACTATTCTACTATATATACTATATGGATATAATAATAGGCTGTCCGTAGGCAGACGCTTTAACCACTAGGCCACGGATACGGTATACTATTCTACTATATACTATACTATATGGATATAATAATAGGCTGTCCGTAGGCGGACGCTTTAACCACTAGGCCACGGATACGGTATACTATTCTACTATATATACTATACTATGGATATAATAATAGGCTGTCCGTAGGCGGACGCTTTAACCACTAGGCCACGGATACGGTATACTATTCTACTATATATACTATACTATATGGATATAATAATAGGCTGTCCGTAGGCGGACGCTTTAACCACTAGGCCACGGATACGGTATACTATTCTACTATATATACTATACTATATGGATATAATAATAGGCTGTCCGTAGGCAGACGCTTTAACCACTAGGCCACGGATACGGTATACTATTCTACTATATATACTATATGGATATAATAATAGGCTGTCCGTAGGCAGACGCTTTAACCACTAGGCCACGGATACGGTATACTATTATACTATATATACTATACTTTATGGATATATTAATAGACTGTCCGTAGGCAGACGCTTTAACCACTAGGCCACGGATACGGTATACTATTCTACTATATGGATATAATAATAGGCTGTCCGTAGACAGACGCTTTAACCACTAGGCCACGGATACGGTATACTATTCTACTATATAAACTATATGGATATAATAATAGGCTGTCCGTAGGCAGACGCTTTAACCACTAGGCCACGGATACGGTATACTATTATACTATATATACTATACTTTATGGATATAATAATAGACTGTCCGTAGGCAGACGCTTTAACCACTAGGCCACGGATACGGTATACTATTCTACTATATATACTATATGGATATAATAATAGGCTGTCCGTAGGCAGACGCTTTAACCACTAGGCCACGGATACGGTATACTATTCTACTATATATACTATATGGATATAATAATAGGCTGTCCGTAGGCGGACGCTTTAACCACTAGGCCACGGATACGGTATACTATTCTACTATATATACTATATGGATATAATAATAGGCTGTCCGTAGGCGGACGCTTTAACCACTAGGCCACGGATACGGTATACTATTCTACTATATATACTATACTATATGGATATAATAATAGGCTGTCCGTAGGCAGACGCTTTAACCACTAGGCCACGGATACGGTATACTATTCTACTATATATACTATACTATATGGATATAATAATAGGCTGTCCGTAGGCAGACGCTTTAACCACTAGGCCACGGATACGGTATACTATTCTACTATATGGATATAATAATAGGCTGTCCGTAGGCAGACGCTTTAACCACTAGGCCACGGATACGGTATACTATTCTACTATATAAACTATATGGATATAATAATAGGCTGTCCGTAGGCAGACGCTTTAACCACTAGGCCACGGATACGGTATACTATTCTACTATATATACTATACTATATGGATATAATAATAGACTGTCCGTAGGCAGACGCTTTAACCACTAGGCCACGGATACGGTATACTATTCTACTATATATACTATATGGATATAATAATAGGCTGTCCGTAGGCAGACGCTTTAACCACTAGGCCACGGATACGGTATACTATTCTACTATATATACTATACTATATGGATATAATAATAGGCTGTCCGTAGGCAGACGCTTTAACCACTAGGCCACGGATACGGTATACTATTCTACTATATGGATATAATAATAGGCTGTCCGTAGACAGACGCTTTAACCACTAGGCCACGGATACGGTATACTATTCTACTATATAAACTATATGGATATAATAATAGGCTGTCCGTAGGCAGACGCTTTAACCACTAGGCCACGGATACGGTATACTATTATACTATATATACTATACTTTATGGATATAATAATAGACTGTCCGTAGGCAGACGCTTTAACCACTAGGCCACGGATACGGTATACTATTCTACTATATATACTATATGGATATAATAATAGGCTGTCCGTAGGCAGACGCTTTAACCACTAGGCCACGGATACGGTATACTATTCTACTATATATACTATATGGATATAATAATAGGCTGTCCGTAGGCAGACGCTTTAACCACTAGGCCACGGATACGGTATACTATTCTACTATATATACTATATTATATGGATATAATAATAGGCTGTCCGTAGTGGATACTTTAACCACTAGGCCACGGATACGGTATACTATTCTACTATATATACTATATGGATATAATAATAGGCTGTCCGTAGGCGGACGCTTTAACCACTAGGCCACGGATACGGTATACTATTCTACTATATATACTATACTATATGGATATAATAATAGGCTGTCCGTAGGCAGACGCTTTAACCACTAGGCCACGGATACGGTATACTATTCTACTATATATACTATACTATATGGATATAATAATAGGCTGTCCGTAGGCGGACGCTTTAACCACTAGGCCACGGATACGGTATACTATTCTACTATATATACTATACTATATGGATATAATAATAGGCTGTCCGTAGGCGGACGCTTTAACCACTAGGCCACGGATACGGTATACTATTCTACTATATATACTATACTATATGGATATAATAATAGGCTGTCCGTAGGCAGACGCTTTAACCACTAGGTCACGGATACGGTATACTATTCTACTATATATACTATACTATATGGATATAATAATAGGCTGTCCGTAGGCGGACGCTTTAACCACTAGGCCACGGATACGGTATACTATTCTACTATATATACTATACTATATGGATATAATAATAGGCTGTCCGTAGGCGGACGCTTTAACCACTAGGCCACGGATACGGTATACTATTCTACTATATATACTATACTATATGGATATAATAATAGACTGTCCGTAGGCAGACGCTTTAACCACTAGGCCACGGATACGGTATACTATTCTACTATATATACTATACTATATGGATATAATAATATGCTGTCCGTAGGCGGACACTTTAACCACTAGGTCACGGTTATGGTATACTATTTTACTATATATACTATATGGATATAATAATAGGCTGTCCGTAGGCAGACGCTTTAACCACTAGGCCACGGATACGGTATACTATTTTACTATATATACTATATGGATATAATAATAGGCTGTCCGTAGGCAGACGCTTTAACCACTAGGCCATGGATACGGTATACTATTCTACTATATATACTATATGGATATAATAATAGACTGTCCGTAGGCTGACGCTTTAACCACTAGGCCACGGATACGGTATACTATTCTACTATATATACTATACTATATGGATATAATAATAGGCTGTCCGTAGGCAGACACTTTAACCACTAGGCCACGGATACGGTATACTATTCTACTATATATACTATACTATATGGATATAATAATAGGCTGTCCGTAGGCAGACGCTTTAACCACTAGGCCACGGATACGGTATACTATTCTACTATATATACTATATGGATATAATAATAGGCTGTCCGTAGGCAGACGCTTTAACCACTAGGCCACGGATACGGTATACTATTCTACTATATATACTATATGGATATAATAATAGGCTGTCCGTAGGCAGACGCTTTAACCACTAGGCCACGGATACGGTATACTATTCTACTATATATACTATATGGATATAATAATAGGCTGTCCGTAGGCGGACGCTTTAACCACTAGGCCACGGATACGGTATACTATTCTACTATATATACTATATGGATATAATAATAGGCTGTCCGTAGGCAGACGCTTTAACCACTAGGCCACGGATACGGTATACTATTCTACTATATATATACTATATGGATATAATAATAGGCTGTCCGTAGGCAGACGCTTTAACCACTAGGCCACGGATACGGTATACTATTCTACTATATATATATAATAATAATAGGCTGTCCGTAGGCAGACGCTTTAACCACTAGGCCACGGATACGGTATACTATTCTACTATATATACTATATGGATATAATAATAGGCTGTCCGTAGGCAGACGCTTTAACCACTAGGCCACGGATACGGTATACTATCTACTATATAACTATACTATATGGATATAATAATAGGCTGTCCGTAGGCGGACGCTTTAACCACTAGGCCACGGATACGGTATACTATTCTACTATACTATATGGATATAATAATAGGCTGTCCGTAGGCAGACGCTTTAACCACTAGGCCACGGATACGGTATACTATTCTACTATACTATATGGATATAATAATAGGCTGTCCGTAGGCAGACGCTTTAACCACTAGGCCACGGATACGGTATACTATTCTACTATATATACTATACTATATGGATATAATAATAGGCTGTCCGTAGGCGGACGCTTTAACCACTAGGCCACGGATACGGTATACTATTCTACTATATATACTATACTATATGGATATAATAATAGGCTGTCCGTAGGCAGACGCTTTAACCACTAGGCCACGGATACGGTATACTATTCTACTATATATACTATACTATATGGATATAATAATAGGCTGTCCGTAGGCAGACGCTTTAACCACTAGGCCACGGATACGGTATACTATTCTACTATATATA
>CM026404.1:76732947-76758225 GCA_014843695.1 Archivesica marissinica
GGAGTGGACTAGTTAATGTATTGGATGGACTTCAACCAGATGTCAATGGGCAACGTGTGGAGTGGATTAGTTAATGTATTGGATGTACTTCAACCAGATGTCAATGGGCACCATGTGGAGTGGACTAGTTAATGTATTGGATGTACTTCAACCAGATGTCAATGGGCAACGTGTGGAGTGGACTAGTTAATGTATTGGTTGTACTTAAAAACCAGATGTCAATGGGCACCATGTGGAGTGGACTAGTTAATGTATTGGATGTACTTCAACCAGATGTCAATGGGCACCATGTGGAGTGGACTAGTTAATGTATTGGATGTACTTCAACCAGATGTCAATGGGCAACATGTGGAGTGGATTAGTTGATGTATTGGATGGACTTCAACCAGATGTCAATGGGCACCATGTGGAGTGGACTAGTTGATGTATTGGTTGGACTTAAACCAGATGTCAATGGGCAACATGTGGAGTGGATTAGTTAATGTATTGGATGGACTTCAACCAGATGCCAATGGGCACCATGTGGAGTGGATTAGTTAATGTAATGTGTGTCCACCTCTAAGCAGTATTTCACAAGAAACACAGGCCAGCTGTATAGTTGCTTCAAAACGAAGAATTTGGCACACCCAGTGTCATTCGTTATCATGGTGGGAGGGAAGTTTAAAGTCGACGACCGTAACAATTCCACCACCGTGGTCTGGCAATACTTTGAAACATTGATATATATAAAGCATAAAACCAGTATGCCTGCCTACACACACCTGTGCGGGAAACAAATAAAGAATAAAGTAATAAATGAATGATAATTTTTTTTATTTGATTCCCCCTCGCACCAATCATACATACCGATAAAATATGATCCAATAAATCCACAGCACTAATACTGTATGAAGAGTTACAAATCCCCCCCCCCCTCCACCCAGTGCCATTTGGAAAATGAGAAATAAATGAACGAGTTGTTATGTTCATGTGCAGGGTTGGCCTAATCGGTATACTAATTGCCTGTAAGTAATTATAGTTTTCGAAATAAGCGATTGTAATTGAACAATTTTTTAGTTAAATGTAATTGTAATGTAATTAATTACAATGTCTATAAATGGTGTAATTACAACAATTACATTTGATTACTTTGGTTCAAAATGTCCAGTAAGCAATCTTGGATTTTATACAAGTCCAATAGTCAGTGTCACTAAGATGTAATCATTATATAATTGAAGGGTTTCCCAATGTAATCATTACATAATTAAAGGTTTCCCAATGTAATCATTATATAATAGAAGATTTTCCCAATGTAATCATTATATGGTTGAAGGCTTTCCCCAATGTAATCATTATATAATTAAAGGTTTCCCAGTGTAATCATTATATAATTGAAGGGTTTCCCAATGTAATCATTATATGATTGAAGGGTTTCCCAATGTAATCACTATATAATTGAAGGGTTTCCCAATGTAATCACTATATAATTGAAGGGTTTCCCAATGTAATCATTATATAATTGAAGGTTTCCCAATGTAATCATTATATAATTGAAGGGTTTCCCAATGTAATCATTATATAATTGAAGGTTTTCCCAATGTAATCACTATATAATTGAAGGGTTTCCCAATGTAATCATTATATAATTAAAGGTTTTCCCCAATGTAGTTGAAGGTTTCCCCAATGTAGTTGAAGGTTCCCCCCAATGTAGTTGAAGGTTTCCCCAATGTAATTGAAGGTGTCCCCCAATGTAATTAAAGGTCCCCCCCCATGTAATCGTAATTGAAGGTTTCCCCCCATGTAATTGAAGGTTTCCCCAATGTAGTTGAAGGTTTCCCAATGTAGTTGAAGGTTTCCCCAATGTAATTGAAGGTTTCCCCAATGTAGTTGAAGGTTTCCCCCCATGTAATTGAAGGTTTCCCCAATGTAATTGAAGGTTTCCCCCAATGTAATTGAAGGTTTCCCAATGTAGTTGAAGGTTTCCCCCAATGTAGTTGAAGGTTTCCCCAATGTAGTTGAAGGTTTCCCCCAATGTAGTTGAAGGTTTCCCCCAATGTAATTGAAGGTTTCCCCACATGTAGTTGAAGGTTTCCCCCAATGTAGTTGAAGGTTTCCCCCAATGTAGTTGAAGGTTTCCCCCAATGTAGTTGAAGGTTTCCCCCAATGTAGTTGAAGGTTTCCCCCAATGTAGTTGAAGGTTTCCCCCAATGTAGTTGAAGGTTTCCCCCAATGTAATTGAAAGTTTCCCCCAATGTAGTTGAAGGTTTCCCCAATGTAGTTGAAGGTTTCCCCAATGTAGTTGAAGGTTTCCCCAATGTAGTTGAAGGTTTCCCCCATGTAGTTGAAGGTTTCCCCAATGTAGTTGAAGGTTTCCCCCAATGTAGTTGAAGGTTTCCCCCCATGTAGTTGAAGGTTTCCCCCCATGTAGTTGAAGGTTTCCCCCAATGTAGTTGAAGGTTTCCCCCCATGTAGTTGAAGGTTCCCCCAATGTAGTTGAAGGTTTCCCCAATGTAGTTGAAGGTTTCCCCCAATGTAGTTGAAGGTTTCCCCCCAATGTAGTTGAAGGTTTCCCCAATGTAGTTGAAGGTTTCCCCAATGTAATTGAAGGTTTCCCCCAATGTAATTGAAGGTTTTCCCCAATGTAATTGAAGGCTTCCCCAATGTAATTGAAGGTTTTCCCCAATGTAATTGAAGGCTTCCCCAATGTAATTGAAGGTTTCCTCCAATGTAATTAAAGGTTCCCCCATGTAATCGTAATTGAAGGTTTCCCCCCATGTAATCGTAATTGAAGGTTTCCCCCCATGTAATCGTAATTGAAGGTTTCCCCCCATGTAATTGAAGGTTTCCCCCAATGTAATCGTAATTGAAGGTTTCCCCCAATGTAATCATAATTGAAGGTTTCCCCAATGTAATCATAATTGAAGGTTTCCCCCAATGTAATCATAATTGAAGGTTTCCCCCAATGTAATCATAATTGAAGGTTTCCCCCAATGTAATCATAATTGAAGGTTTCCCCCAATGTAATCATAATTGAAGGTTTCCCCCAATGTAATCATAATTGAAGGTTTCCCCCAATGTAATCATAATTGAAGGTTTCCCCCAATGTAATCATAGTTGAAGGTTTCCCCCAATGTAATCATAATTGAAGGTTTCCCCCAATGTAATCATAGTTGAAGGTTTCCCCCAATGTAATCCTAATTAATTACATTTGAAAGTAATTCACCATATCCCTGTTCAAGATACACAGCGCTTGAATATTAATGAAAAATGTAATATTGAAAAGGCATCATTATCAAAATGGCAATAAACAATTCAATAAGTGACCTCCAGGCGTGACCTTTACTAAAGAGATTATCATTTTAGTTCAGTACTGATCAAATTCTGGAATGGACACCAATTTGAAGCACAACCTTGACATTCGATGCATTGCAATGGATCTCATGATGCCTAATTAGAAAGTTTTATGAAATTCGGACAAATAGTTCCAAAGTAATGGCCGAGACGCAAATTTTTATCTCAATAACGGTGAACTAGGAGAAACGAATGCTGCATGATACACACCGCATAATGTTAAAATTCCCATTCGTACCTTCAAAAGGAATTCAACACATTTGACAATTAAAGCGAGGTCAGTCCTTTGCACATGAAGAAGAATGCTTTATTAAGACTTAAACTTTACAGTTTCTCGACTGGAATGTTACACAACACACATTTACTCATACCTGTCAAGTTGCATGAAATTCTCTTCATTACTTTGAGACGAGTCATGGACAAGACACAACACAGACGAATGCCATCGTCTCTCCATCTGTTCATTAAGAAATGGCAGGCAATGATTAAAAAAAAAGATATTCTATGAAAGATTATGTAATTTCAGACAAAATTTATATGAAAAGTTGAATTATGTAATTAGTTAGTTAGTCTGTTTAATCATATTTTATTGCTCGATTCGTTCTGCAATATACATGTGAATACAAAACATGACAATAGTGATGCGATAGTGAGTCGTGATAGCGCAGTGGATGTGCGTTCGCTTCAGGTCCGGAGTTCGAGCCCTGCTGGAGCTGTTACGATTGTGCCCATAGGCAAGGCATTTAAATTCCACGTTGCCTTTTCTCTCTCCCTCGTGGCGATGGATTCCATCAGGAATGAGGTCTCGAGAGTGATTAATATAAGTTGTAAGAACTTGTTTCGCAATCGAGCTAAAATAAATTTGTATAAAATAAACATGACAATTTAAAAAAAGGCAAAGGTCACAAGTTCTAGCAACATTAGCTACGGCCCTTCCCGGACAAACTATATGTTACTATAATATTAGTTTATACAAATTTATTTTAGCTCGATTGCGAAACAAGTTCTTACAACTTATATTAATCACTCTCGAGACCTCATTTCTGATGGAATCCATCGCCACGAGGGAGAGAAGAGGCAACGTGGAATTTAAATGCCTTGCCTAAGGTCACAATCGTAACGGCTCCAGCGGGGCTCGAACTCCGGACCTTTCGCACCTGAAGCGACCATCACGACTTCCACATACTATACTATAATATTAGGCAATTATATACATGTTTGGTTCATTAACCGTAAACTAATCAATACTTGTTGAAGCAATATGGCACAGAAACATTATCAGCTTACAGTAAAACCTGTTTTAAGCACCCAGCATAGAGAATCACAAAGTGGTTGCTTAACAGATGTCAAATAAAACATAGCAGGAATCTGGCTGCTTAATATAGATGACCACTAACACAGGTTTGACTATTTATTAGTTCATACACATTTCTTTAGATTTATTGCGAAATAAATTCCTACAGTAGTCTTCATGGACCTCGAGAGCTCATTCCAAGACTGACAGACACACTGTGGAGACAATGGAACCTGCAAATAATGGACAGCAGCAAATGACAGCACCGGAGAACCAGCCAACTGTGAACAGGCAGGCAGGCAAATGACAGCACCGGAGAACCAGCCAACTGTGAACAGGCAGGCAAATGACTGTCACACGAGAACCAGCCAACTGTGAACAGGCAGGCAAATGACAGCACCGGAGAACCAACCAACTGTGAACAGGCAGGCAAATGACAGCACGGGAGAACCAGCCAACTGTGAACAGGCAGGCAAATGACAGCACCGGAGAACCAGCCAACTGTGAACAGGCAGGCAAATGACAGCACCGGAGAACCAGCCAACTGTGAACAGGCAGGCAAATGACAGCACCAGAGAACCAGCCAACTGTGAACAGGCAGGCAAATAACACCACCAGAGAACCAGCCAACTGTGAACAGGCAGGCAAATGACAACACCAGCCAACTGTGGACAGGCAGGCAAATGACTGCCACACGGGAACCAGCCAACTGTGGACAGGCAGGCAAATGATTGCCACACGAAAACCAGCCAACTGTGGACAGGCAGGCAAATGACTGCCACACGAGAACCAGCCAACTGTGGACAGGCAGGCAAATGACTGCCACACGAGAACCAGCCAACTGTTGACAGGCAGGCAAATGACAGACACAAGAGAACCAGGAAACTGCGAACAGGCACAAACCACAGACACAAGAGAACTCCATTGTAGTCAATAATAATACATCATATTTGTGTCAAATTAATGGAATTGATATCTTGCACAGGGAATTCATGTCATCAACATTACAGTGAAGCTGGTCCCGAGGTTATAACATTTCTCGCAGATCTCAAACTCATGATAGCACGAGAAGTGTCCAAAGCATGACAACCCTGAACACAGGTCAAGGTCACCAAACGTGTCCAATTAGTGTTATCCTATTATGACCAATTGCTTCATGTTAATTGAAGTTCTCATTGAAGAGCTGATCTAGCTATATTAACCCATTTGATTCTGGATACCGTTCAAACGGTATTTGCAAAGAACATAGAGCCAGATCAACCGCCACGGAACATGCAGTCTGATCAGGCTCTATGCTGTTTGCTATTCAGATGACCGTGCTAAGACCCTTGGCTATGTAGCAAACAACGTAGATCCTTATCAGCATGTAGCGTCACGCTGCGGCTGATCTGGATCTATGTTGTTTGCAAAAGCTTTTAAATGTATCCAGAATGAAATGGGTTAAACTATGTTTACCCTTTCCCTCATAGAAGCACCTCTCGACGCAATTACCAATATGACATACATTGACAAGGTAGTAGCCAAACCAATGTTCATAATAAAAGCCAGAATCTCATATAGTCTCCATAATACCTATGGAGGTGGGATAGATATGGCGACTACTTATCCACTGCATGATAGCTAAATGGCTGCCGTTTGTATGGAGATATAATAGTATATTATCCTAAATCTCTATGTAGTCCCAGTAATATCTATGGAGGTGGGATAGATATGGTGACTACTTATCCACTGCATGATAGCTAAATGGTTGTCGTTTGTATGGAGATATAATAGTATATTAACCTAAATCTCGTGCAGTCCCAGTAATATCTATGGAGGTGGGATAGATATGGTGACTAC
Source organism: Archivesica marissinica (assembly GCA_014843695.1). Taxonomy (NCBI): domain Eukaryota; kingdom Metazoa; phylum Mollusca; class Bivalvia; order Venerida; family Vesicomyidae; genus Archivesica; species Archivesica marissinica. Next base: position 76,739,411 of record CM026404.1, read on the forward strand.
TTATCCACTGCATGATAGCTAAATGGCTGTCGTTTGTATAACAGTATATTAACCTAAATCTCATGTTTTTTACCCAAAAACTGTAGATGTACACCACAAATAGGCAATCCATAATCTGCGAATGTAAAATCTACAATTACACTAAAAATGGAGTTTTGTGATCGGTATTATGCATAGAACGAAAGTAAAACGTGTCCCAGCACCATTCAGTGGTTTCTCTAGTCCAGCTTGCACTATAACTACATGGATAACAATGAAGTAGAATACACGTATAAACACACTGTAACTGCAGCAAGAACGTACAAGTTCACTCTTAGAATACACGTATAAACACACTGTAACTGCAGCAAGAACGTACAAGTTCACTCTTAGAATACACGTATAAACACACTGTAACTGCAGCAAGAACGTACAAGTTCACTCTTAGAATACACGTATAAACACACTGTAACTGCAGCAAGAATGTACAAGTTCACTCTTAGAATACACGTATAAACACACTGTAACTGCAGCAAGAATGTACAAGTTCACTCTTAGAATACACGTATAAACACACTGTAACTGCAGCAAGAATGTACAAGTTCACTCTTAGAATACACGTATAAACACACTGTAACTGCAGCAAGAATGTACAAGTTCACTCTTAGAATACACGTATAAACACACTGTAACTGCAGCAAGAATGTACAAGTTCACTCTTAGAATACACGTATAAACACACTGTAACTGCAGCAAGAATGTACAAGTTCACTCTTAGAATACACGTATAAACACACTGTAACTGCAGCAAGAATGTACAAGTTCACTCTTAGAATACACGTATAAACACACTGTAACTGCAGCAAGAATGTACAAGTTCACTCTTAGAATACACGTATAAACACACTGTAACTGCAGCAAGAATGTACAAGTTCACTCTTGAATACACGTATAAACACACGTGTAACTGCAGTAAGAATGTACAAGTTCACTCTTAGAATACACGTATAAACACACTGTAACTGCAGCAGGAACGTACAAGTTCACTCTTAGAATACACGTATAAACACACGTGTAACTGCAGCAAGAATGTACAAGTTCACTCTTAGAATATACGTATAAACACACGTGTAACTGCAGCAAGAATGTACAAGTTCACTCTTAGAATACACGTATAAACACACGTGTAACTGCAGCAAGAATGTACAAGTTCACTCTTAGAATACACGTATAAACACACGTGTAACTGCAGCATGAATGTACAAGTTCACTCTTAGAATACACGTATAAAAACACGTGTAACTGCAGCAAGAATGTACAAGTTCACTATCATCTAATGTGAGAGCACAATGAAGTTATGATAGCATGGTCGCTTAAGATGCGAAAGGCCCAGAATTTGCGCCCAGCTGTAGCCGTTACGATTGTGACCTTTTAATTTCCACATGCCTCTTCTCTCTCCCTCGTGGCAATGTATTCCATCAGGAATGAGGTCTCGAAAGTGATTAATATATGTTGCAAGAACTTGTTTTGCAATCAAGCTAAAATTAATTTGTATAAGCTAAAGAGCACAATCCACTTCAGAATTAAATACGTTTGTTTGTTTGGGTTTTATGCCTTCATCAGCACCATTTAGGGCTATTATCGCCGACTGCCCGTCTACCCAACACCTTTCCTGGGCAGGCTCCAGCAGTTAACCAGTACTTGGTGCACCAACTTCGGTAAGAAACTGCCAACTTTTTCATATAAATAGACATAGGGTCTCAAACCCGTACAGTGGTATACAAGTCGGCGACCGTAACAACTGGAACACGGAATACAGTCCTCAGAATTAAATAACACAATGCTAGATTAAGCAATTCAAAACAGCAAAATTCAAACAAAAATCATTAGCATAATGCATTGTGTAGTACAGACCACAAGTTGCATCATATTTATTCCAACACCAGCACAAACTGGAGTGAACATTTGGTTACTGGTGGTAAGGATCGTTTACTTGTGCTGTATACCGAGATATTCTAAGAAACATTTACTTGTGCTGTATACCGAGATATTCTAAGAAACATTTACAAGTGCTGTATACTGAGATATTCTAAGAAACATTTACAAGTGCTGTATACTGAGATATTCTAAGAAACATTTACTTGTGCTGTATACAGAGATATTCTAAGAAACATTTACAAGTGCTGTATACCGAGATATTCTAAGAAACATTTACTTGTGCTGTATACCGAGATATTCTAAGAAATATTTACTTGTGCTGTATACCGAGAACAAAAACAACAACAACGAGATATTCTAAGAAACATTTACTTGTGCTGTATACTAAACAAAAACACACAAACAAAAAAAGTGCTGTATACAGAGATATTCTAAGAAACATTTACAAGTGCTGTATACCGAGATATTCTAAGAAACATTTACTTGTGCTGTATACCGAGATATTCTAAGAAATATTTACTTGTGCTGTATACCGAGATATTCTAAGAAACATTTACAAGTGCTGTATACTGAGATATTCTAAGAAACATTTACTTGTGCTGTATACTGAGATATTCTAAGAAACATTTACTAGTGCTGTATACTGAGATATTCTAAGAAACATTTACTTGTGCTGTATTCTGAGATATTCTAAGAAACATTTACTTGTGCTGTATACCGAGATATTCTAAGAAATATTTACTTGTGCTGTATACCGAGATATTCTAAGAAACATTTACAAGTGCTGTATACTGAGATATTCTAAGAAACATTTACTTGTGCTGTATACTGAGATATTCTAAGAAACATTTACTAGTGCTGTATACTGAGATATTCTAAGAAACATTTACTTGTGCTGTATTCTGAGATATTCTAAGAAACATTTACTTGTGCTGTATACCGAGATATTCTAAGAAATATTTACTTGTGCTGTATACCGAGATATTCTAAGAAACATTTACAAGTGCTGTATACTGAGATATTCTAAGAAACATTTACTTGTGCTGTATACTGAGATATTCTAAGAAACATTTACTAGTGCTGTATACTGAGATATTCTAAGAAACATTTACTTGTGCTGTATTCTGAGATATTCTAAGAAACAATTACTAGTGCTGTATACCGAGATATTCTAAGAAACATTTACAAGTGCTGTATACCGAGATATTCTAAGATACATTTACTAGTGCTCTATTTTGAGATATTCTAAGAAACATTTACTAATGTTCTATTTTGAGATATTCTAAGAAACATTTACTAATGCTGTATTCTGAGACATTCTAAGGATAATTTACTTGTGCTGTATACTGAGACATTCTAAGAAACGTTTACTTACGTTTTATCATCATACAATAGTATCAGCCATCCCAGAAGTTACATAATAAAATGTTCAGTAAGGGATAACTAACAGCTTTATTAGTTATGTATTCAATCTTGAAATATTAGCAGTGAGACCAGGCGTACACGTATAAACGCACTTCACTGCAATAGAAGTCCCTCTCCACATCATTAACAAGTTCACATTTACCGACACATTAGTAGTCAAACAAGCACACAACTAAATAAACACCCAGGCAGTATTCACTATAGAGGTGGGGTAGATAAATGGAATTGATTAAAAATGGCAGTAGCATAAAATCCTACATCTACATAAGTGTGTAGTTCATTTCACATAGTAACAAAATATATTTTAAACTTTAATATAAAGCATTCTTTTGAAAATAGATGTATATTTGAATAATGCAATCGGGTTATAATGCCTCTTCTACGGTACGGTAGTATTAATTATGTTATGTTATATTTCGGGTTTTACGCCTGCATCAGCACCATTTCGGGCTATATCGCCGGTGGGCAGTTTACCTAACAACACCTTTCCTGGGCAGGCTCCAGCGGTTAACCAGTACTTGGGTGCACCAACCTCCGTAAGAAACTGCCAACTTTTTCATATAAATGAGACACGGCCTGAGCGGGGCTCGAACCCGTGACCATCAGTGATGATAGATTACAGTGGTATACAAGTCAGTGACCTTAACCACTCGACCACGGAGGCGGACTCGGTAGTATTAAGGCAGTAATAAACATCATATAACTCGTGCACAATTACAGGTACGGTCAGATGCATAGCTGGGATAGTTAGCAAGTGTCACAGGCACCAGACGCACACAAAAATTTGTTTGTGTGTGTGTGTGTGTCTGGCGCCTGTGAGTAAGTGTAGGCCACTGCAAGTGAGCACTGTATGTGCGTCTGGTGCCTGTGAGCATGTGTAGGCCACTGCAAGTGAGCACCAGCACCGTATGTGCGTCTGGGGAATATTCCCCTCATACACTTTATGGCATATATAACATACTTTCTTGTATACTAGATTAAAGCGACATTACATCGTAAAAGTGCGTCTGGGGAATATTCCCCTCATACACTATGGATTACGGTATATAACATACTTTCTTGTATACTAGATTAAAGCGACATTACAACGCAAAAAGCAAATTAAATGCTCTTTTTTCATGTAAAAATGCATTGCTACTACAAATTCTTCTGAACACACTCGAACACTAACATTGAATCAATAAACAGTGGTTTGTGGTATACAAACTTTCAAAAGTGAAAGTACGATTTCATATAACGGTTATCCACGCTCCTGAATTGACGTTTGTTTGTCATTGGAGGCAATACTAAACACGCGATACTTTTGTTTAGAGATAATTTAACTAAGATTAGTCTACAAATAAATATGCATAGGCACATATTTGAGATATCATGGTAAATATGTACCGTACCATGACTCGTGTTATTCAGGATAAACGCTTTGTATTACGCATGAATGTCGACCCTATTTACATTATTTTATGTCAACAAACCGCGTATACGACGTTTGTTTATTTGTTGAAATACTCTGAAATGATACCATATAATAGCAAATTACATTCTGCAGACATTTGCGTTTTCACCGATGTAGTGTCGCTTTAACCTTTCAGCTATTCGTTCTCATTCATTTTTCGTAGTAACAAAGTTTTGAAATTCGACATTTTCACTTTCCATTGAAATCAAAGAATCTATACAATTTAAATTGATTACATATTACTATACACTATACACTATATATATATATAAATAAAGCATCATTTGCATGCGACCTTAAAATATTCAGACCTAAGGTCATTATTATAAAGTCTACTAATATTCTGTAAAATCCAAAACAGCAAAGGTCAAATGGACCTGGCACATTGAGCTCATTTCTCCTGCACATTTCTCTGAAGCATGTTTACATCACAATACCGGTTGAGATCGATGTGGGCAGTTCGACGTATCCTCCTCGTCTGGCACCCGCACACTGTCGCTGCCCTTCTTCTGTTTGGGTTCTGGTGCTTCACTGCCTGCATAGTACTCTGTCATCAACATTTTGTCAGACAGGTGTTTATGTACAGGTGTGGGTAAAGACGTTTTTGAAGGTCTATGTCTGGTCCCGAGTTTAACACCAGCGCAATTCTTTATTCCATGTAAAATATTTCCTTTCGTTTTTATTTGCGGAACTCCCTGCTCTAGTGAAGTAGTCTTAGCTATAACATTGTCAACAGTGGTTTTAGGAGCTGAACATTTCTCCAAACTCTCGGACCGTGAGAACGTCCGCCGGAATTTTGTAAAGTAAGATGGACTTAGACCCTTTGCAGTGTTACAGAGTTCATCTGAAATTGCATAATCTGGCACGGTTGCAGAAAAATTGTCTTGCAACTCACTGAGTTCATCTCCAAGGACATCAGACATACTGGTTTTTTCCGTTGTTTGTCTAGTTGAATTGACTCTTCCTTCACCATTCATGATTGGTTGAGGTATTGGGCAAGTATTTTCACACGTGTCGTCGTTACTTTTACCTCCTAACATTCCTGCAGGGTTGCTTGTTGATAATGCTGGGTTTTCATCTAACTGTCGAGTACCTTCCAAATGCCATACAACACTATTCTGCATCATTTCTTCAGAATCATTTGATTGCCTTGTTGTGTCTTTAGCGCTCGTTGATACAACTACCTCAGTTTCTTTCATCTTCATTCGTGAAATATCTCCAACTTTCGGAGTATTTTCAAGCTGGGAATCTGCAGCACAATCAGAATATGCGTAATTTAAGTTTGGCCTATATTTCTTCAGCCTATCCATCTGGTCCGACTTTATCAGGTCAATTTCGGAAGCTGGATGTATTATTGCAGATGTTGAGCTTCTATCCAATTCGGAACACAAGTCTGTAAAGGAACCATGATCACTCCGGTTATTCACTTTTTTCCTCAAATTCTTAGCAGGTGAATCATTTAAATAATTTGTAAGAGATAAAACTGGTTCAGAGTTTTTTAATCGCTCAAAATTATTTTCAGTTGAGTGGCCACTTGACTGTCTTTCAAGTTCAGTGTATGTATTTTGCAATGTTACTGACCCGAATTCGGCCGACTCCATAACATGTATTAAAGGGGTTTCGTTCTCAGGTTCTAATGATTCATCAACATATTGATTTACTATTTCCTTAACAGTAACATTAAATTGAAAAGAGCGTTTCCTCTTCATTGTCGGTGTGTGCTGATTTTCTTTTTCAATTAACTCTTCATTACTTGTGTCACTGATAACAGAAGCTGGCTTTTGTTCGTGCTGTTTAATACGCAGTCTCAAATTTTTGGCAGGAGAATCTGCTTCTACTGAAGAAACTTTTGCATGTTGATGGTTACTTGTTTTGGAATTGACATTGTCTTTACATGATGTATTTCTAAATTCTCTCAGAATAGTCGTTGTTGGTGCTACTGCTTGTTGTACCATATCACCTGTCACACTTGTTTCCTCTCTTGTGTTTCGTGGTCTTGGATTGTTAGCAGGGGAATCATGCGCTTGACATGTAGTAAATTGTACAATTCCACTGTCTGCAATAGAATGACTATTAGTTTCAAGAACTGATGTATTATCAACTGAAAGAGATGATTCGTCTTGTGTTTTTCGTGATCTGAGATTCTTAGCAGGCGAGTCTGCCTGACGGACTGTACATTGTCTATTAACATTGTCTGACACAGATTCAACAGTTGATAGTTTGTCTTCCACTTTCTCCAATAGTTCACTATCTGCTACATTTTTGGTTACTATCTCTGCTGTTGGTTCAAGGTCACCAATTGTTAAACCAGTGTTCGATAGAAGTCCAGTTTTTGTTGCAGCCATTTCAGTATATTTAATTTGCATCAATGACTTGCTTGTACTGCGAGGAGAATGTTCAGTAATCTGAATTTTCCCAAACGAACATTCCAAGTTTCCAGCAGGATTCTTTTCACTTTTCGATCCCACTATCAAAGGTGACGTCGACCTGCTTCTGGGCTTTCCATCTCCAGCAAAACTTCTTGTTTCATGATGATCTATCATCTTCCTCGTTATTCGTACATCTGTCTCCAGGTTAAACAGCAAGTCTATGTCTTTGTTCCACTCACAGCTACCTCTATCATTCATATCAATATCCAAATTCTTCGGTTTTAATGTTACCATTTTGTTTATCTTACTTCTTGTCAACACCACTTGTGGCGATTTTATAACCAACTGTTTGCCTCTCCATTCTATAACAATAGGTTTTTTATCATTTTGCGTTGTTGGGTTGGTAGAACATTTAGCTTCTCCCTTATCTACACTCATTATACTTTGTTTTGGCACTGGTTTCAGCCAGCTCATCAGCGTGGTCTGAGACCTGTCAGTTTCAAAACTTTTCTTTGATTTTCGATAATGTCCCTTCTTTTCAACACTAACATTAGGAAAAGGCATTTTCAAAGACAACCTTGACTGCTTCCCTCTCTCCTTTAGTGAAAGGTTTCCTTTTTCCATATTGGTTACCGCAAGAGATAATCGATCATTTGATTTGTATTTTCTATGTCGCCCACCTAGGCTATCCGCTTCCTTGGCCATCTCTGATTCCATGTCCAAAGAAATGTTTTTCCGTTTCTTACGATTTGTTTGCTTTACTTCAGTACATAGCTCATCAACCTTCTTCTGTTTTTTTACCACCTGTATTTGCTTCAAAGATGTGCCAGTATCGGCATCTATATCTGACTGTAGAACATTTCTCCTTTTTCTGTCAACTACTTTTCTCTTAATCTCGATTTCCGAGTCTAATTCATATACTTTCTTCTTGCTCTTCCGTGTTCTCTCTGAATGTTTATTCTTCCATTCATTTCTTTTCCGTCGCCTACAATCCCAAGCATTTTCCAGTTTCATTTTCTTCAGCTGATTTTTGAAAACATTTAATGATAAAGCATCATCTGTAGAGTCGTCAGATGACTGACTTGAATGTTTTGGAGATAGGAAAGTTGGCTCTCCTCTATGGTTCTTCGCTGTTGCCGATGTAACCGTCTCACTAGCCCTGCGGTAGTTCCTATGCCTTTTTAATTTCGGTGGACTCCATCTTGGACTGGCCAAACGTCTGCCATTTTTCTTTTTCGTCAACTTATGAACTGCTACGTTTGGCGAATTGTCAAGCAGGGTGGGGAGACCCTTTTTGAGCATAGCTTTAGAAGGTCCAGGGTATGGACTAGCACCCTTGGAACTATCTGGAGAAGATGCAAGTTCAAGCTGTAACAGTTCCAAGGCTTCTCGTTTGTGTGGAGGCGAGTTCACTATATGCTCTTGTTCTGTCACTGAAATATACAGCATTTATCATAACAAGTGCCCTCATGACACAAATTATGCCAGTCGAAAGTTAATCATTTGTGCCTGTCATCAATCAGTATCTTCATGGACGCTGTCGTTTTTCACCGGGACATTTTATTTGTGCCAGTTTTTCTTACGAAAGTTGTTGGATTTCGTCTAGATACTGTAATCATAAAACTGTGAACAGTACAATTGCATTGGTCACAAGACTACGTGGTCACCAGGTGAGGACAGATGGGATTTCTCTAAGTACATATAATGTCAGTTGGTTGCTAAACTACGTGGTCACCAGGCGAGGACAGGTGCGATTTCAGTAAGTACATATAATGTCAGTTGGTCGCTAAACTACGTGGTCACCAGACGGGGACAGATGGTATTTCTCTAAGTACATATAATGTCAGTTGGTTGCTAAACTACGTGGTCACCAGGCGAGGACAGGTGCGATTTCAGTAAGTACATATAATGTCAGTTGGTTGCTAAACTACGTGGTCACCAGGCGGGGACAGATGGGATTTCTCTAAGTACATATAATGTCAGTTGGTCGCTAAACTACGTGATCACCAGGCGGGGACAAGATGGGATTTCTCTAAGTACATATAATGTCAGTTGGTTGCTAAACTACGTGGTCACCAGGCGGGGCAAGTGTGATTTCTCTAAGTACATATAATGTCAGTTGGTCGCTAAACTACGTGGTCACCAGACGGATGTAGACTGTACATATAATGTCTGTTGGTTGCTAAACTACGTGGTCACCAGGCGGGGCAAGTGCAATTTCTCTAAGTACATATAATGTCAGTTGGTCGCTAAACTACGTGGTCACCAGGCGAGGACAGGTGCGATTTCTCTAAGTACATATAATGTCTGTTGGTTGCTAAACTACGTGGTCACCAGGCGAGGACAGATGGGATTTCTCTAAGTACATATAATGTCAGTTGGTTGCTAAACTACGTGGTCACCAGGCGAGGACAGGTACGATTTCTCCAAGTACATATAATGTCAGTTGGTTGCTAAACTACGTGGTCACCAGGCGAGGACAGGTGCGATTTCTCTAAGTACATATAATGTCAGTTGGTTGCTAAACTACGTGGTCACCAAACGGATGTAGACTGTACATATAATGTCTGTTGGTCGCTAAACTACGTGGTCACCAGACGGATGTAGACTGTACATAGAATGTCAGTTGGTCGCTAAACTACGTGGTCACCAGGCGAGGACAGATGGGATTTCTCTAAGTACATATAATGTCTGTTGGTTGCTAAACTACGTGGTCACCAGACGGGGCAAGTGCGATTTCTCTAAGTACATATAATGTCAGTTGGTTGCTAAACTACGTGGTCACCAGGCGAGGACAGGTGGGATTTCTCTAAGTACATATAATGTCAGTTGGTCGCTAAACTACGTGGTCACCAGGCGAGGACAGATGGGATTTCTCTAAGTACAGTTGGTTGCTAAACTATGTGGTCACCAGGCGAGGACAGATGGGATTTCTCTAAGTACAGTTGGTTGCTAAACTATGTGGTCACCAGGCGAGGACAGATGGGATTTCTCTAAGTACATATAATGTCAGTTGGTTGCTAAACTACGTGGTCACCAGGCGAGGACAGATGGGATTTCTCTAAGTACATATAATGTCAGTTGGTTGCTAAACTACGTGGTCACCAGGCGAGGACAGGTGGGATTTCTCTAAGTACATATAATGTCAGTTGGTCGCTAAACTAGGTGGTCACCAGGCGAGGACAGGTGGGATTTCTCTAAGTACATATAATGTCATTTGGTTGCTAAACTACGTGGTCACCAGGCGAGGACAGGTACGATTTCTCTAAGTACATATAATGTCAGTTGGTTGCTAAACTACGTGGTCACCAGACGGATGTAGGCTGTACATATAATGTCAGTTGATCGATAAACTACTTGGTCACCAGACGGATGTAGACTGTACATATAATGTCAGCTGGTCGCCAAACTACGTGGTCACATGGCGGGGCAAGTGCGATTTCTCTAAGTATATATAATGTCAGTTGGTTGCTAAACTACGTGGTCACCAGACAGGGCAAGTGCGATTTCTCTAAGTACATATAATGTCAGTTGGTTGCTAAACTACGTGGTCACCAGACGGATGTAGACTGTACATATAATGTCAGTTGGTCGCTAAACTACGTGGTCACCAGACGGATGTAGACTGTACATAGAATGTCAGTTGGATGCTAAACTACTTGGTCACCAGGCGGGGCAAGTGCGATTTTTCTAAGTACATATAATGTCAGTTGGTTGCTAAACTACGTGGTCACCAGACGGATGTAGACTGTACATATAATGTCAGTTGGTTGCTAAACTACGTGGTCACCAGACGGATGTAGACAGTACATATAATGTCAGTTGGTCGCTAAACTACGTGGTCACCAGACGAATGTAGACTGTACATAGAATGTCAGTTGGATGCTAAACTACTTGGTCACCAGGCGGGGCAAGTGCGATTTTTCTAAGTACATAAAATGTCAGTTGGTTGCTAAACTACGTGGTCACCAGACGGATGTAGACTGTACATAGAATGTCAGTTGGATGCTAAACTACTTGGTCACCAGGCGGGGCAAGTGCGATTTTTCTAAGTACATATAATGTCATTTGTTTGTTAAACTACGTGGTCACCAGGCGGATGTAGACTGTACATATAATGTCATTTGTTTGTTAAACTACGTGGTCACCAGACAGATGTAGACTGTACATATAATGTCATTTGTTTGTTAAACTACGTGGTCACCAGGCGGATGTAGACTGTACATATAATGTCCATTGGTCGATAAACTACGTGGTCACCAGGCGGATGTAGACTGTACATATAATGTCAGTTGGTCGCTAAACTACGTGGTCACCAGACGGATGTAGACTGTACATATAATGTCAGTTGGTTGCTAAACTACGTGGTCACCAGACATCCGAGTTCACCAGACGGATGTAGACTGTACATATAATGTCAGTTGGTCGCTAAACTAGTCAGAAGTGGATCGTCTCCAGACATACACCTATTATACATATTTTGCACAGTTTATTATCTTATTAATTTTTTTACAGTTACCGTACATACTCGCATATAAGACTATCTTGACTATAAGAAGACCCCCCAACATTGGTCAGTAGTATTTTGCATAGACCTGCGTATAAGACGATCTTGACTATAAGAAGACCCCCCAACATTGGTCAGTAGTATTTTGCATAGACCTGCGTATAAGACGATCTTGACTATAAGACGACCCCCCAACATTGGTCAGTAGTATTTTGCATAGACCTGCGTATAAGACGATCTTGACTATAAGACGACCCCCCAACATTGGTCAGTAGTATTTTGCATAGACCTGCGTATAAGACGATCTTGACTATAAGACGACCCCCCAACATTGGTCAGTAGTATTTTGCATAGACCTGCGTATAAGACGATCTTGACTATAAGACGACCTCCCAACATTGGTCAGTAGTATTTTGCATAGACCTGCGTATAAGACGATCTTGACTATAAGACGACCCCCCAACATTGGTCAGTAGTATTTTGCATAGACCTGCGTATAAGACGGGTTGAGAAAAATGGAAACCACTCGGAGGTAAAGACCAAACAAATTAATTAAACACTGTAAATTAAGTCATGCGATATGCACAATAAACATTTGATTTGCTAAAATGCTATTGACAAGCTGAGTTTACAGACAAAGCTAATAAAGTCTACGCTTTTGTTACACTTTGAGTTATTTGATTTTCAATATAAGGTCATCAACTATCGAGTCGAAACAAAAACTGATGCAGGCCACTTTGAGAGGCCATAATCTTCCGATAAAAATTGCGTGTTATAGGCAAGTAATTATAGTAAACTATTTGTGAGTTTGAGCCTCATCAGTCCCATGGTGGTGTCTTTAGACCAAACACTTAAATCCACACTGCCTCTCCCACATGGCGATGGATTCCACCCGAAATGAGGTCTCGAGCGCAATTAATCTACTGATGCTGTAAATACCTCGTTTCGTAATTGAGCTAACATAAATTTGTTAAAATAATCAAGCTACTGTTCTATTAATAGCATAAACAGTAGGATATCGCTTGCCCTTGAGCAACTGAAAATAGATTTTTTTATTTATGTCATAGAAAATATGTCTATCGATACATGTATATAAAAGTTAAAAAATACGTACTTTTGTTATTTATTTCCATACAGCTGTAACAGATGTCAAACTTGCCCAGTTTCTCCATGTGATTACAGGCTACATGAGACCCATGGGAACCACAGAAGTCACACAGCATTATCTCCCATTTACTGAAAAATAAAACCCACTCGCTATTAGTTTTAACAAACTACGAAAAGATAAATAACACTCAAAACTTACAACATGGGGCTCAAGACTGTTCGTTTAGAGTTTGACTCTTTGGTAACTCATAGCAAGAATACTGGACCAGTTGTGGATACCAGATTTCTCAAACATTTCTCAAACCAGTCTGGTTTATTTTAGGATCAAATGTAGGGTTTGTGCTGTGACAATGGCGGCAAAAAACAAATACTGGCGAAAATGTTTGTGAATTGGCGAAAATATTTGGCACAACTTTTATTTATTTTTTGTGTCAAAAATGGTTTCAAATATTTATCTGTGTACTATATGGCTATTATTTGATTCCGTTTTTTTCTCTCTCAATTGGAGAAGTGGCGCAGACAAAAATTCAGACAGAGGGAACCCTGCATATGGTGGCAATCTAGGAATGGCGATTTTCCAGTCTGGAACAGTAGTTCAGTCTCCCGGATAGAATGACGCACCTTCTGCAAGCCAGTTGGACAGCTGCTTGCAGGGTTGGTAGGTTATTGTCGAAGGTGGTAAAAACGGCAGTAAAAAACGGCAAAAACTCCCAATTGTTAGTAAATGTTTGAATTGTTATAGCAAATACCTCTTTCTATACTTTGAGACAGTTTTAAATTAACCCATTCAACACCACAGGCCTCTAAATAGGCTTATGAAAAGTGTAGATCCAGATGAGCCGGAGCCGTCTCATCAGGATCTGCACTTTTTGCCAGTAATAATTATTACTATTTTTAGATAAAATTACCCATTTTGATCAATGAACTGGTCCAAAGGTAATTTTCTTATTAATTTATTGGTCTAAAAATATCATGCACCAGTCCATGTCAGTTACTTGGGGTTGAATGGGTTAAGGAATAACTTGAGGTATGACTAATGCTTGTGTCAATGAGGTTGGTTAGGATCATTATCAAATGATTTATAGAGCATAGTCATGATTATAATCAGCTGATTATAAATATAAATTTGCTCTCATTATAACAATATACATGTACATGCATTATGTTAGTAATCTTAAAGTATAGGATGAACATGTAGTCTAGATCTTGTGTATTACTTAATTCAATGCAGGCAGAATGGGAAATATAGATAAAGGTACACCCCCACATTCCACCCTTCATAACAACTAGCAGTCGTTTTTACGTTTATTTATCGTCGCTACCGGTTGCCCATATGAGCGACGCCTCCTGAAGAGATTAGTTATTGTAGATTTTGGAGCATAGTGCATGATACAGACAGAGACCCATTCCAGAATCTCCTCTGGTTCTTTTACATGCACGGTGTAAAGCACCGACACGAGACCTCGGTTTAACGTCCCATCTGAAAGACTGTTAATTTTATTATGGTCAGACGGGGGATCGAACCTGCGATCCCTGGATTACTAGCAATCTGCTATTATAGTGTTATATGTATTAGCTGCACTATATTACATACATATTACTTGCACATATAATTATCATTATGTTGCCAATCATATAGGCAATGATAATAAACTATTAACCATGATATCGTTTTATTATTGAATGAAAAATATAATAAATAATTACTAATATTTATTAACCCATTCAACACCAAGTAACTGACATGGACTGTTCCTTGATATTATTAGACCAATAAATTAATAAGAAAATTACATTTGGACCAGTTCATTTATCAATGTGGGTAATTTTGTCTAAAAATAGTATTATTACTGGCAAAAAGTGTAGATCCTGATGAGACGGCTCGTTACGAGCCGGCTCGTTACGAGCCGGCTCATCTGGATCTACACTTTTTGTAAGCCTATTTAGAGGTCTGCGGTGTTGAAAGGGTTAAATGGAGTTTTTGCCGGTAAAAACCAGCAAAAACCCAACTCTGGCTGCTTCGCATGATATAATTAGAAACCACTGGTGGGAGTCGAACCTACAGCAGCTATTACAAAATATATCATGCTACGGTCATCAATCATTTTAATTATGAACGAAATTTGGCAGTGACCAATTTTTCAGCTATGAATTTACCTTGCTACTTTATCATACTTCCGACCCTCTGCACAACCACACACGACAGCATCACAATGTCCGTACCGTTCCAACAGTTCCTGGTAAGCATGTGGTTCCTTCTCCCATGATGCATCTCTAAAATGCACAGGTAATGTTCTTTATAACCGTAACATATAAACTTTTCACAACGGACCAGTATACAGGTTTCGTACACCAATTTTGAGATTTTTACCAAGACATCATGTCAATGACAACGAAATGTTAAAAAATTGCTGTCTTTTGTACCATAAATGACATATATCACTCAGTAAGGGCATTTGGGCAATTATTTTGCAATATTGATGTTTTTCCATGAAATCTGTCCAAAAAAAAAATGATATTGTTATATCTGCCTACATGTTTCTGCAAAAACCGAATATTGCCACAACATACACCAGTATATGTGACTAACTGAAGCAATGGAATTTATAGCCTGTTTTGCATAATTTAATGATGAACCACACCCCACCCATTTATGGTTAAACTAAACACAACGATCAGGATTCAACTATGAGGTGTGAAATCGCTGCTTTTTTCGAACCATTTCGAATTCACTGGTTAGATGAGTGAAGTCATCCTCTCCCTATTAACCTACTGGTGGGGTATGTATGTATAACTTACTGGTCGGGTATGTATAACTTACTGGTCGGGTATGTATGTATAACTTACTGGTCGGGTATGTATAACTTACTGGTCGGGTATGTATGTATAACTTACTGGTGGGGTATGTATGTATAACTTACTGGTCGGGTATGTATAACTTACTGGTCGGGTATGTATGTATAACTTACTGGTGGGGTATGTATGTATAACTTACTGGTGGGGTATGTATGTATAACTTACTGGTGGGGTATGTATGTATAACTTACTGGTCGGGTATGTATAACTTACTGGTGGGGTATGTATGTATAACTTACTGGTCGGGTATGTATGTATAACTTACTGGTGGGGTATGTATGTATAACTTACTGGTGGGGTATGTATGTATAACTTACTGGTGGGGTATGTATGTATAACTTACTGGTGGGGTATGTATGTATAACTTACTGGTGGGGTATGTATGTATAACTTACTGGTGGGGTATGTATGTATAACTTACTGGTGGGGTATGTATGTATAACTTACTGGTGGGGTATGTATGTATAACTTACTGGTCGGGTATGTATGTATAACTTACTGGTGGGGTATGTATGTATAACTTACTGGTGGGGTATGTATGGGTATGTATGTATAACTTACTGGTGGGGTATGTATGTATAACTTACTGGTCGGGTATGTATGTATAACTTACTGGTGGGGTATGTAATATAACTACTGGTGGGTATGTATGTTAACTTACTGGTGGGGTATGTATATAATTACTGGTGGGGTATTATGTATAACTTACTGGTGGGGTATGTATGTATAACTTACTGGTGGGGTATGTATGTATAACTTACTGGTGGGGTATTATGTATACTTACTGGTGGGTATGTATGTATAACTTACTGGGGGTATGTAACTTACTGGTCGTATTATAACTTACTGGTGGGTAGTATATAACTTACGTATTATAACTTACGCGATGTATGTATAACTTACTGGTCGGGTATGTATGTATAACTTACTGGTCGGGTATGTATGTATAACTTACTGGTCGGGTATGTATGTATAACTTACTGGTCGGGTATGTATGTATAACTTACTGGTCGGGTATGTATGTATAACTTACTGGTCGGGTATGTATGTATAACTTACTGGTCGGGTATGTATGTATAACTTACTGGTCGGGTATGTATAACTTACTGGTCGGGTATGTATGTATAACTTACTGGTCGGGTATGTATAACTTACTGGTCGGGTATATATAACTTACTGGTCGGGTATGTATAACTTACTGGTCGGGTATGTATAACTTACTGGTTGGGTATGTATAACTTACTGGTCGGGTATGTATAACTTACTGGTCGGGTATGTATAACTTACTGGTCGGGTATGTATGTATAACTTACTGGTCGGGTATGTATAACTTACTGGTCGGGTATGTATAACTTACTGGTCGGGTATGTATATATAACTTACTGGTCGGGTATGTATAACTTACTGGTCGGGTATGTATATATAACTTACTGGTCGGGTATGTATAACTTACTGGTCGGGTATATATAACTTACTGTCGGGTATGTATAACTTACTGGTCGGGTATGTATACTTACTGGTCGGGTATATAACTTACGGTCGGGTATGTATAAAACCCAACACCAAAACCCGTATATATAACTTACTGTCGGGTATGTATACTTACTGGTCGGTATATATAACTTACTGGTCGGGTATGTATAACTTACTGGTCGGGTATGTATATATAACTTACTGGTCGGGTATATATAACTTACTGGTCGGGTATGTATAACTTACTGGTCGGGTATGTATGTATAACTTACTGGTCGGGTATGTATATATAACTTACTGGTCGGGTATGTATAACTTACTGGTCGGAGTATGTATAACTTACTGGTCGGGTATGTATATATAACTTACTGGTCGGGTATGTATATATAACTTACTGGTCGGGTATGTATGTATAACTTACTGGTCGGGTATGTATTATAACTTACTGGTCGGATATAACCCAAAACACCAAACACCAAACACAAAACACAAAACACCAAAAACACCAATATAACTTACTGGTCGGGTATGTATAACTTACTGGTCGGGTATGTATATATAACTTACTGGTCGGGTATGTATAACTTACTGGTCGGGTATGTATATATAACTTACTGGTCGGGTATATATAACTTACTGGTCGGGTATGTATAACTTACTGGTCGGGTATGTATATATAACTTACTGGTCGGGTATATATAACTTACTGGTCGGGTATGTATATATAACTTACTGGTCGGGTATATATAACTTACTGGTCGGGTATATATAACTTACTGGTCGGGTATGTATGTATAACTTACTGGTCGGGTATGTATATATAACTTACTGGTCGGGTATGTATGTATAACTTACTGGTCGGGTATATATAACTTACTGGTCGGGTATATATAACTTACTGGTCGGGTATATATAACTTACTGGTCGGGTATGTATGTATAACTTACTGGTCGGGTATGTATATATAACTTACTGGTCGGGTATGTATATATAACTTACTGGTCGGGTATGTATAACTTACTGGTCGGGTATATATAACTTACTGGTCGGGTATGTATAACTTACTGGTCGGGTATATATAACTTACTGGTCGGGTATGTATAACTTACTGGTCGGGTATATATAACTTACTGGTCGGGTATGTATGTATAACTTACTGGTCGGGTATGTATGTATAACTTACTGGTCGGGTATGTATGTATAACTTACTGGTCGGGTATGTATGTATAACTTACTGGTCGGGTATGTATGTATAACTTACTGGTCGGGTATGTATGTATAACTTACTGGTCGGGTATGTATATATAACTTACTGGTCGGGTATGTATATATAACTTACTGGTCGGGTATGTATAACTTACTGGTCGGGTATATATAACTTACTGGTCGGGTATGTATAACTTACTGGTCAGGTATATATAACTTACTGGTCGGGTATGTATAACTTACTGGTCGGGTATATATAACTTACTGGTCGGGTATGTATGTATAACTTACTGGTCGGGTATGTATGTATAACTTACTGGTCGGGTATGTATGTATAACTTACTGGTCGGGTATGTATGTATAACTTACTGGTCGGGTATGTATGTATAACTTACTGGTCGGGTATGTATAACTTACTGGTCGGGTATGTATATATAACTTACTGGTCGGGTATGTATATATAACTTACTGGTCGGGTATGTATAACTTACTGGTCGGGTAT
>CM026404.1:76759225-76783615 GCA_014843695.1 Archivesica marissinica
ATACATTAACACCATAACAACTAGTCCACTCCACATGGTGCCCATTGGCATCTGGTTGAAGTCCAACCAATACATTAACCCCATAACAACTAGTCCACTCCACATGGTGCCCATTGACATCTGGTTGAAGTACATCCAATACATTAACTAGTCCACTCCACACGTTGCCTATTGACATCTGGTTGAAGTCCATCCAATACATTAACTAGTCCACTCCACATGGTGCCCATTGACATCTGGTTGAAGTACATCCCATACATTAACTAATCCACTCCACATGGTGCCCATTGGCATCTGGTTGAAGTCCATCCAATACATTAACTAATCCACTCCACATGTTGCCCATTGACATCTGGTTTAAGTCCAACCAATACATCAACTAGTCCACTCCACATGGTGCCCATTGACATCTGGTTGAAGTCCATCCAATACATCAACTAATCCACTCCACATGTTGCCCATTGACATCTGGTTGAAGTACATCCAATACATTAACTAGTCCACTCCACATGGTGCCCATTGACATCTGGTTTTTAAGTACAACCAATACATTAACTAGTCCACTCCACACGTTGCCCATTGACATCTGGTTGAAGTACATCCAATACATTAACTAGTCCACTCCACATGGTGCCCATTGACATCTGGTTGAAGTACATCCAATACATTAACTAATCCACTCCACACGTTGCCCATTGACATCTGGTTGAAGTCCATCCAATACATTAACTAGTCCACTCCACACGTTGCCCATTGACATCTGGTTGAAGTACATCCAATACATTAACTAGTCCACTCCAACCAATACATTAACCCCATAACAACTAATCCACTCCACGTGGTGCCCATTGACATATTGTTGAAGTCCATCCAATACATTAACCCCATAACAACTAGTCCACTCCACATGGTGCCCATTGGCATCTGGTTGAAGTCCAACCAATACATTAACCCCATAACAACTAGTCCACTCCACATGGTGCCCATTGGCATCTGGTTGAAGTCCAACCAATACATTAACCCCATAACAACTAGTCCACTCCACATGGTGCCCATTGGCATCTGGTTGAAGTCCATCCAATACATTAACTAGTCCACTCCACATGGTGCCCATTGACATCTGGTTGAAGTACATCCAATACATTAACTAGTCCACTCCACATGTTACCCATTGACATCTGGTTGAAGTCCATCCAATACATTAACTACTCCACTCCACACGTTGCCCATTGGCATCTGGTTGAAGTCCATCCAATACATTAACCCCATAACAACTAGTCCACTCCATATGTTGCCCATTGACATCTGGTTGAAGTCCATCCAATACATTAACTAGTCCACTCCACATTGTGCCCATTGACATCTGGTTGAAGTACATCCAATACATTAACTAGTCCACTCCACACGTTGCCCATTGACATCTGGTTGAAGTCCATCCAATACATTAACTAGTCCACTCCACATGGTGCCCATTGACATCTGGTTGAAGTACATCCAATACATTAACTAGTCCACTCCAACCAATACATTAACCCCATAACAACTAATCCACTCCACATGGTGCCCATTGGCATCTGGTTGAAGTCCAACCAATACATTAACCCCATAACAACTAGTCCACTCCACATGGTGCCCATTGGCATCTGGTTGAAGTCCAACCAATACATTAACCCCATAACAACTAGTCCACTCCACATGGTGCCCATTGGCATCTGGTTGAAGTCCAACCAATACATTAACTAGTCCACTCCACATGGTGCCCATTGGCATCTGGTTGAAGTCCACAATACATACCCCATAACAACTAGTCCACTCCACATGGTGCCCATTGGCATCTGGTTGAAGTCCAACCAATACATTAACCCCATAACAACTAGTCCACTCCACATGGTGCCCATTGGCATCTGGTTGAAGTCCAACCAATACATTAACCCCATAACAACTAGTCCACTCCACATGGTGCCCATTGACATCTGGTTGAAGTACATCCAATACATTAACTAGTCCACTCCACACGTTGCCTATTGACATCTGGTTGAAGTCCATCCAATACATTAACTAGTCCACTCCACATGGTGCCCATTGACATCTGGTTGAAGTACATCCCATACATTAACTAGTCCACTCCACATGGTGCCCATTGACATCTGGTTGAAGTCCATCCAATACATTAACTAGTCCACTCCACACGTTGCCTATTGACATCTGGTTGAAGTCCATCCAATACA
Source organism: Archivesica marissinica (assembly GCA_014843695.1). Lineage (NCBI taxonomy): Eukaryota > Metazoa > Mollusca > Bivalvia > Venerida > Vesicomyidae > Archivesica > Archivesica marissinica. The sequence continues at coordinate 76,761,454 of CM026404.1, forward strand.
TTAACTAGTCCACTCCACATGGTGCCCATTGACATCTGGTTGAAGTCCATCCAATACATTAACTAGTCCACTCCACACGTTGCCCATTGACATCTGGTTGAAGTACATCCAATACATTAACTAGTCCACTCCACATTGTGCCATTGACATCTGGTTGAAGTACAACCAATACATTAACTAGTCCACTCCACATGTTGCCCATTGACATCTGGTTGAAGTACATCCAATACATTAACTAGTCCACTCCACATGGTGCCCATTGACATCTGGTTGAAGTACATCCAATACATTAACTAGTCCACTCCACATGGTGCCCATTGACATCTGGTTGAAGTCCATCCAATACATTAACTAGTCCACTCCACATGGTGCCCATTGACATCTGGTTGAAGTCCATCCAATACATTAACTAGTCCACTCCACATGGTGCCCATTGACATCTGGTTGAAGTACATCCAATACATTAACTAGTCCACTCCACACGTTGCCCATTGACATCTGGTTGAAGTCCATCCAATACATTAACTAGTCCACTCCACACGTTGCCTATTGACATCTGGTTGAAGTCCATCCAATACATTAACTAGTCCACTCCACATGGTGCCCATTGACATCTGGTTGAAGTACATCCTTTAGTCCACTCCACATGGTGCATTGACATCTGGTTGAGTACTCCTACTTGTCCACTCCACAGTGCCATTGACTCTGGTTGAAGTCATCCAATACATTAACTAGTCCACTCCACATGCCTATTGACATTGGTTGAAGTCATCCAATACATTAACTAGTCCACTCCACATGGTGCCCATTGACATCTGGTTGAAGTACATCCCATACATTAACCAGTCCACTCCACATGGTGCTCATTGACATCTGGTTGAAGTACATCCAATACATTAACTAGTCCACTCCACATTGTGCCCATTGACATCTGGTTGAAGTACAACCAATACATTAACTAGTCCACTCCACATGGTGCCCATTGACATATGGTTGAAGTACAACCAATACATTAACTAGTCCACTCCACATGGTGCGTAAGGCCCGGAGTTCGAGCACCGCTGTATCCATTACGATTGTGTCCTTAGGCAAGGCATTTAAATTCCACGTTACCTCTCCCTCGTGGCGATGACTTCCATCAGGCATGCGGTCTGGAGAGTGATTAATATAAGTTATAAGAACTTGCTTCGCAATTGAGCTAAAATAAAATTGTATAAACAAATGGAGGAAACTTACTTCATATCTTCACATACAGTCAAACCAATGTTAATCAGCCAGCCAAGGGAATCACAAAAAGTGGCTGCTTAGCACAGGTTTATTATGGTAAAATGTATAATAAAACAACGTATTGGGAATCTGGAAACTAGTACACTAGTACATAGTTTAACTATTAATAACTAATCGAGGAGTACCCTTCTGGCAAAAAAAAAAGTCGCCGGGTAAATGTATGACCATATGACCGCCACCGTGGTTAAAGTCGCTGTAACCTATCATCATTGATGATCACGAGTTTGAGCCCCGCTCAGACCGTGTCTCTTTGGCAGTTTCTTACGGAGGTTGGTGCACCAAGTACTGGTTAACCGCTGGAGCCTGCAGAGGAAAGGTGTTGTTAGGTAAACTGCCCCGTCGCTCAAATGGGCAACCGGTAGCGACGATAAATAAACTTAAATACAATTTTAAAATAGAATATCAGTACTGCTGGGATCTGTGTCGCCTAATACCCGAATATAGAAATTGATAAAATAGTAAAAGGGACATGAAACCAACGCCTGCCGGACAGTCAATGGGGGACTACATGCACAACCTGCTAGTTTGTCGGATGTACACGAAACCATAACATGCATACCCTCTAGTCCGTAGGAGGTAAATGAAACCATTATCATACATACCTTCTAGTCCGTCGGAGGTAAATGCATTCATAACATACATACCTGCTAGTCCGTCGGAGGTAAATGAAACCATAACATACATACCCGCTAGTCCGTCGGAGGTAAATGAAACCATAACATACATACCTGCTAGTCCGTCGGAGGTAAATGAAACCATAACATACATACCCGCTAGTCCGTCGGAGGTAAATGAAACCATAATATACATACCCGCTAGTCCGTCGGAGGTAAATGAAACCATAATATACATACCTGCTAGTCCATCGGAGGTAAATGAAACCATAACATACATACCTGCTAGTCCGTCGGAGGTAGATGAAACCATAACATACATACCTGCTAGTCCGTCGGAGGTAAATGAAACCATAACATACATACCCGCTAGTCCGTCGGAGGTAAATGAAACCATAACATACATACCCGCTAGTCCGTCGGAGGTAAATGAAACCATAACATACATACCCGCTAGTCCGTCGGAGGTAAATGAAACCATAACATACATACCCGCTAGTCCGTCGGAGGTAAATGAAACCATAACATACATACCCGCTAGTCCGTCGGAGGTAAATGAAACCATAACATACATACCCGCTAGTCCGTCGGAGGTAAATGAAACCATAACATACATACCCGCTAGTCCGTCGGAGGTAAATGAAACCATAACATACATACCCGCTAGTCCGTCGGAGGTAAATGAAACCATAACATACATACCCGCTAGTCCGTCGGAGGTAAATGAAACCATAACATACATACCCGCTAGTCCGTCGGAGGTAAATGAAACCATAACATACATACCCGCTAGTCCGTCGGAGGTCTACACTGTGAGGTCGCAACTACTTCCGACAGTCTACTGGTAACACACCTCTACACCGCGAGGTACGCAAACACTTCTGACAGTCTACTGGTAACAAACTTCTACACTGTGAGAGACGCAACCACTTCCGACAGTCTACTGGTAACAAACTTCTACACTGTGAGAGACGCAACCACTTCCGACAGTCTGCTGGTAACACACTTCTACACCGTGAGGTACGCAACCACTTCCGACAGTCTACTGGTAACAAACCTCTACACTGTGAAGTACGCAACCACTTCCGACAGTCTACTGGTAACAAACTTCTACACTGTGAGAGACGCAACCACTTCCGACAGTCTACTGGTAACAAACCTCTACACTGTGAGGTACGCAACCACTTCCGACAGTCTACTGGTAACAAACTTCTACACTGTGAGGTACGCAACCACTTCCGACAGTCTACTGGTAACAAACTTCTACACTGTGAGAGACGCAACCACTTCCGACAGTCTACTGGTAACACACTTCTACACTGTGAGGTACGCAACCACTTCCGACAGTCTACTGGTAACACTCCTCTACACTGTGAGGTACGCAACCACTTCCGACAGTCTACTGGTAACAAACCTCTACACTGTGAGGTACGCAACCACTTCCGACAGTCTACTGGTAACAAACTTCTACACTGCGAGGTACGCAACCACTTCCGACAGTCTACGGGTAGCAAACTTCTACACTGTGAGGTACGCAACCACTTCCGACAGTCTACTGGTAACACACCTCTACACTGTGAGGTACGCAACCACTTCCGACAGTCTACTGGTAACAAACCTCTACACTGTGTGGTACGCAACCACTTCCGACAGTATACTGGTAACACACTTCTACACTGTGAGGTACGCAACCACTTCCGACAGTCTACTTGTAACAAACCTCTACACTGAGAGGTACGCAACCACTTCCGACAGTCTACTTGTAACAAACCTCTACACTGTGAGGTACGAAACCACTTCCGACTGGTAACAAACCTCTACACTGTGAGGTACGCAACCACTTCCGACAGTCTACTGGTACGTGAGGGCCTCATGGTAGATTAACTTTTGTTAAATGAGTACTCTCGTTAAATAAAGTCTTTATTAATATTATTATTATTATAACAAACTTCTACACTGTGAGGTACGCAACCACTACCGACAGTCTACTGGTAACAAACCTCTACACTGTGAGGTACTCAACCACTTCCGACAGTCTACTGGTAACAAACCTCTACACTGTGAGGTACGCAACCACTTCCGACAGTCTACTGGTAACAAACCTCTACACTGTGAGGTACGCAACCACTTCCGACAGTCTGCTGGTAACAAACCTCTACACTGTGAGGTACGCAACCACTTCCGACAGTCTACTGGTAACAAACTTCTACACTGCGAGGTACGCAACCACTTCCGACAGTCTACGGGTAGCAAACTTCTACACTGTGAGGTACGCAACCACTTCCGACAGTCTACTGGTAACACACCTCTACACTGTGAGGTACGCAACCACTTCCGACAGTCTACTGGTAACAAACCTCTACACTGTGTGGTACGCAACCACTTCCGACAGTATACTGGTAACACACTTCTACACTGTGAGGTACGCAACCACTTCCGACAGTCTACTTGTAACAAACCTCTACACTGAGAGGTACGCAACCACTTCCGACAGTCTACTTGTAACAAACCTCTACACTGTGAGGTACGAAACCACTTCCGACTGGTAACAAACCTCTACACTGTGAGGTACGCAACCACTTCCGACAGTCTACTGGTACGTGAGGGCCTCATGGTAGATTAACTTTTGTTAAATGAGTACTCTCGTTAAATAAAGTCTTTATTAATATTATTATTATTATAACAAACTTCTACACTGTGAGGTACGCAACCACTACCGACAGTCTACTGGTAACAAACCTCTACACTGTGAGGTACTCAACCACTTCCGACAGTCTACTGGTAACAAACCTCTACACTGTGAGGTACGCAACCACTTCCGACAGTCTACTGGTAACAAACCTCTACACTGTGAGGTACGCAACCACTTCCGACAGTCTGCTGGTAACAAACCTCTACACTGTGAGGTACGCAACCACTTCCGACAGTCTACTGGTAACAAACCTCTACACTGTGAGGTACGCAACCACTTCCGAGAGTCTACTGTTAACAAACCTCTACACTGTGAGGTACGCAACCACTTCCGACAGTCTACTTGTAACAAACCTCTACACTGAGAGGTACGCAACCACTTCTGACAGTCTACTTGTAACAAACCTCTACACTGAGAGGTACGCAACCACTTCCGACAGTCTGCTGGTAACAAACCTCTACACTGTGAGGTACGCAACCACTTCCGACAGTCTACTGGTAACAAACCTCTACACTGTGAGGTACGCAACCACTTCCGACAGTCTGCTGGTAACACACGTCTACACTGTGAGGTACGCAACTACTTCCGACAGTCTACTGGTAACAAACCTCTACACTGTGAGGTACGCAACCACTTCCGACAGTCTACTGGTAACACACTTCTACAATGTGAGGTACGCAACCACTTCCGACAGTCTACTGGTAACAAACCTCTACACTGTGAGGTACGCAACCACTTCCAACAGTCTACTGGTAACACACTTCTACACTATGAGGTACGCAACCACTTCCGACAGTCTACTGGTAACAAACCTCTACACTGTGAGGTACGCAACCACTTCCAACAGTCTACTGGTAACACACTTCTACACTGTGAGGTACGCAACCACTTCCGACAGTCTACTGGTAACAAACCTCTACACTGTGAGGTACGCAACCACTTCCGACAGTCTACTGGTAACAAACCTCTACACTGTGAGGTACGCAACCACTTCCGACAGTCTACTGGTAACACACTTCTACACTGTGAGGTACGCAACCACTTCCGACAGTCTGCTGGTAACAAACCTCTACACTGTGAGGTACGCAACCACTTCCGACAGTCTACTGGTAACAAACTTCTACACTGTGAGGTACGCAACCACTTCCGACAGTCTACTGGTAACACACTTCTACACTGTGAGGTACGCAACCACTTCCGACAGTCTGCTGGTAACACACTTCTACACTGTGAGGTACGCAACACTTCCGACAGTCTACTGGTAACACACTTCTACACTGTGAGGTACGCAACCACTTCCGACAGTCTACTGGTAACAAACCTCTACACTGTGAGGTACGCAACCACTTCCGACAGTCTACTGGTAACAAACCTCTACACTGTGAGGTACGCAACCACTTCCGACAGTCTACTGGTAACACACTTCTACACTGTGAGGTACGCAACCACTTCCGACAGTCTACTGGTAACAAACCTCTACACTGTGAGGTACGCAACCACTTCCAACAGTCTACTGGTAACACACTTCTACACTGTGAGGTACGCAACCACTTCCGACAGTCTACTGGTAACACACTTCTACACTGTGAGGTACGCAACTACTTCCGACAGTCTACTGGTAACAAACCTCTACACTGTGAGGTACGCAACCACTTCCGACAGTCTGCGGGCCAATCTTTCCCAGCTGTCATTCCCTTACATATGTTACTTACTTGATTTACCTATAATCTTCATTGTCAAGTTTAAGTTCTACTTCCCCTATCAATTAGATCTATATTACGCACTACAACCTGTATAGGAAATGACATTTAACGTGTACTGTTACTTACTGTGGGGGAGTATAGTTAATAATTCATAAGGCCACACCATTTATTTGCAGGAAATAATAGCAGATAACAAATCGGAATCGCGTTGCTCTCAGCACGTAATTGGTAAACATGAAGTGACGTCAACACATTTAGTTCTCCTGAACAACTAGTGTGTGGCAATTTTCATTTGATTGTCCCAATTATTGTTGATATGTTTACGCACTAGACAAATGCACTTATGTCCTGTCCATTTATACTAATCAATGTCTTCATACACACGGGTGAGGGTCAAATGAGCAAAATTGGAACTTGTTTTCTAGTTTACTTTAAATGTACAAACACTTTTTCATTTACACTGAAAGTAAAAGTGTCAGACCGTGTCCTCGTTATATGAAAACGTTGGCAGTTTCTTACGGAGGTTGGTGCACCAAGTACTGGTGAACCGTTGGCGCCTGTCCAGGAAACGTGTTGTGCCGCTCATATGGACAACCGTTAGCGACATTAAATAAACTGCATCTGCTGGGTCTCGTATGGATGGAAGAAGTAAACTATCTAGGCTCTGGTCTATCCTGAATGGAAGGAGTAAACTGCCTAGGCTCTGCTGGGTCTCGTGTGGATGGAAGAAGTAAACTATCTAGGCTCTGGTCTATCCTGAATGGAAGGAGTAAACTGCCTAGGCTCTGCTGGGTCTCGTGTGGATGGAAGAAGTAAACAATCTAGGCTCTGGTCTCGTCTGGATGGAAGAAGTAAACTATCTTGGCTCTGGTCTCGTCTGGATGGAAGAAGTAAACTATCTAGGCTCTGGTATCGTCTGGATGGAAGAAGTAAACAATCTAGGCTCTGGTCTCGTCTGGATGGAAGAAGTACACAATCTAGGCTCTGGTATCGTCTGGATGGAAGAAGTAAACTATCTAGGCTCTAGTATCGTCTGGATGGAAGAAGTAAACTATCTAGGCTATGGTCTCGTCTGGATGGAAGAAGTAAACTATCTAGGCTCTGGTCTCGTCTGGATGGAAGAAGTAAACTATCTAGGCTCTGGTATCGTCTGGATGGAAGAAGTAAACTATCTAGGCTGTGGTCTCGTATGGATGGAAGAAGTAAACTATCTAGGCTCTGGTCTCGTCTGGATGGAAGAAGTAAACTATCTAGGCTCTGGTATCGTCTGGATGGAAGAAGTAAACTATCTAGGCTGTGGTCTCGTATGGATGGAAGAAGTAAACTATCTAGGCTCTGGTCTCGTCTGGATGGAAGGAGTAAACTGCCTAGGCTCTACTGGGTCTCGTATGGATGGAAGAAGTAAACTATCTAGGCTCTGGTCTCGTCTGGATGGAAGGAGTAAACGATCTAGGCTCTGGTCTCGTCTGGATGGAAGGTGTAAACTATCTAGGCTCTGGTAACGTCTGTATGGAAGGTGTAAACGATCTAGGCTCTGGTATCGTCTGGATGGAAGAAGTAAACTATCTAGGCTCTGGTATCGTCTGGATGGAAGAAGTAAACTATCTAAGCTCTGGTATCGTCTGGATGGAAGGAGTAAAGTATCTAGGCTATGGTCTCGTCTGGATGGAAGGAGTAAACGATCTAGGCTCTGGTATCGTATGGATGGAAGGAGTAAACAATCTAGGCTCTGGTATCGTCTGGATGGAAGGAGTAAACTATCTAGGCTCTGGTATCGTCTGGATGGAAGAAGTAAACTATCTAGGCTCTGGTATCGTATGGATGGAAGGTGTAAACTATCTAGGCTCTGGTATCGTATGGATGGAAGAAGTAAACGATCTAGGCTCTGGTATCGTCTGGATGGAAGAAGTAAGCGATCTAGGCACTGGTATCGTCTGGATGGAAGAAGTAAACTATCTAGGCTATGGTCTCGTCTGAATGGAAGAAGTATACTATCTAGGCTCTGGTATCGTCTGGATGGAAGAAGTAAACTATCTAGGCTCTGGTCTCGTCTGGATGGAAGAAGTAAACTATTTAGGCTCTGGTCTTGTCTGGATGGAAGAAGTAAACTATCTAGGCTCTGGTCTCGTATGGATGGAAGAAGTAAACTATCTAGGCTCTGGTATCGTCTGGATGGAAGAAGTAAACTATCTAGGCTCTGGTCTCGTCTGGATGGAAGAAGTACACTATCTAGGCTCTGGTCTCGTCTGTATGGAAGAAGTAAACTATATAGGCTCTGGTCTTGTCTGGATGGAAGAAGTAAACGATCTAGGCTCAGGTCTCGTCTGGATGGAAGGTGTAAACTATCTAGGCTCTGGTATCGTCTGGATGGAAGAAGTAAACTATCTAGGCTCTGGTCTCGTCTGGGTGGAAGAAGTAAACGATCTAGGCTTTGATATCGTCTGGGTGGAAGAAGTAAACGATCTAGGCTCTGGTCTCGTCTGGATGGAAGAAGTAAACTATCTAGGCTCTGGTCTTGTCTGGATGGAAGAAGTAAACTATCTAGGCTCTGGTCTTGTCTGGATGGAAGAAGTAAACTATCTAGGCTCTGGTATCGTCTGTATGGAAGAAGTAAACGATATAGGCTCTGGTCTCGTCTGGATGAAAGAAGTAAACGATCTAGGCTCTGGTCTCGTCTGTATGGAAGAAGTAAACGATATAGGCTCTGGTATCGTCTGGTTGGAACAGGTAAACGATATAGGCTCTGGTCTCGTCTGTATGGAAGAAGTAAACGATATAGGCTCTGGTATCGTATGGATGAAAGAAGTAAACTATATAGGCTCTGGTATCGTCTGGATGAAAGAAGTAAACTATCTAGGCTCTGGTCTCGTCTGGATGAAAGAAGTAAACGATCTAGGCTCTGGTGTCGTCTGTATGGAAGAAGTAAACGATATAGGCTCTGGTCTCGTCTGGATGGAAGAAGTAAACGATCTAGGCTCTGGTCTCGTCTGTATGGAAGAAGTAAACGATATAGGCTCTGGTATCGTCTGGATGAAAGAAGTAAACTATATAGGCTCTGGTATCGTCTGGATGAAAGAAGTAAACTATCTAGGCTCTGGTGTCGTCTGTATGGAAGAAGTAAACGATATAGGCTCTGGTATCGTCTGGATGAAAGAAGTAAACTATCTAGGCTCTGGTCTCGTCTGGATGGAAGAAGTAAACTATATAGGCCCTGGTCTTGTATGGATGGAAGAAGTAAACTATCTAGGCTTTGGTATCGTCTGGATGAAAGAAGTAAACTATCTAGGCTCTGGTATCGTCTGTTTGGAAGAAGTAAACTATATAGGCCCTGGTCTTGTCTGGATGGAAGAAGTAAACTATCTAGGCTCTAGTATCGTCTGTATGGAAGAAGTAAACTATCTAGGCTCTGGTATCGTCTGGATGGAAGAAGTAAACTATCTAGGCTCTGGTCTCGTCTGGGTGGAAGGAGTAATCTGCCTAGGCTCTACTGGGTCTCGTATGGATGGAAGAAGTAAACTATCTAGGCTCTGGTCTCGTCTGGATGGAAGGAGTAAACTGCCTAGGCTCTACTGGGTCTCGTATGGATGGAAGAATTAAACTATCTAGGCTCTGGTCTCGTCTGGATGGAAGAAGTAAACTATCTAGGCTCTGGTCTCGTCTGGATGGAAGGAGTAAACTAGCTAGGATCTGGTATCGTCTGGATGAAAGAAGTAAACGATCTAGGCTCTGGTCTCGTCTGTATGGAAGAAGTAAACGATATAGGCTCTGGTATCGTCTGGATGGAAGAAGTAAACGATATAGGCTCTGGTCTCGTCTGTATGGAAGAAGTAAACGATATAGGCTCTGGTATCGTATGGATGAAAGAAGTAAACTATATAGGCTCTGGTATCGTCTGGATGAAAGAAGTAAACTATCTAGGCTCTGGTCTCGTCTGGATGAAAGAAGTAAACGATCTAGGCTCTGGTGTCGTCTGTATGGAAGAAGTAAACGATATAGGCTCTGGTCTCGTCTGGATGGAAGAAGTAAACGATCTAGGCTCTGATCTCCTCTGTATGGAAGAAGTAAACGATATAGGCTCTGGTATCGTCTGGATGAAAGAAGTAAACTATATAGGCTCTGGTATCGTCTGGATGAAAGAAGTAAACTATCTAGGCTCTGGTCTCGTCTGTATGGAAGAAGTAAACGATATAGGCTCTGGTATCGTCTGGATGAAAGAAGTAAACTATATAGGCTCTTGTATCGTCTGGATGAAAGAAGTAAACTATCTAGGCTTTGGTATCGTCTGGATGAAAGAAGTAAACTATCTAGGCTCTGGTATCGTCTGTTTGGAAGAAGTAAACTATATAGGCCCTGGTCTTGTCTGGATGGAAGAAGTAAACTATCTAGGCTCTGGTATCGTCTGTATGGAAGAAGTAAACTATCTAGGCTCTGGTATCGTCTGGATGGAAGAAGTAAACTATCTAGGCTCTGGTCTCGTCTGGGTGGAAGGAGTAATATGCCTAGGCTATACTGGGTCTCGTATGGATGGAAGAAGTAAACTATCTAGGCTCTGGTCTCGTCTGGATGGAAGGAGTAAACTGCCTAGGCTCCACTGGGTCTCGTATGGATGGAAGAATTAAACTATCTAGGCTCTGGTCTCGTCTGGATGGAAGAAGTAAACTATATAGGCTCTGGTCTCGTCTGGATGGAAGGAGTAAACTAGCTAGGCTCTGGTATCGTCTGGATGGAAGAAGTAAACTATCTAGGCTCTGGTCTCGTCTGGATGGAAGAAGTAAACTATCTAGGCTCTGGTCTGGTCTGGATGGAAGGAGTAAACTAGCTAGGCTCTGGTATCGTCTGGATGGAAGAAGTAAACTATCTAGGCTCTGGTATCGTCTGGATGGAAGAAGTAAACTATATAGGCTCTGGTTTCGTCTGGATGGAAGACGTAAACTATCCAGGCTCTGGTATCGTCTGGATGGAAGAAGTAAACTATCTAGTCTATGGTATCGTCTGGATAGAAGAGGTAAACTATTTAGGCTCTGGTATCATCTGGATGGAAGAAGTAAACGATCTAGGCTCTGGTCTCGTCTGGATGGAAGGAGCAAACTATCTAGACTATGGTATCGTCTGGATGGAAGAAGTAAACTATCTAGGCTATGGTATCGTCTGGATGGAAGAAGTAAACTATCTAGGCTATGGTATCGTCTGGGTGGAAGGTGTAAACGATCTAGGCTCTGGTCTCGTCTGGATGGAAGAGGTAAACGATCTAGGCTCTGATATCGTATGGATTGAAGAAGTAAACTATCTAGGCTCTGGTCTCGTCTGGATGGAAGAAGTAAACTATCTAGGCTATGGTCTCGTCTGGATGGAAGAAATAAACTATCTAGGCTATGGTATCGTCTGGATGGAAGAAGAAAACGAGCTAGGCTCTGGTATCGTCTTGATGGAAGAAGTAAACGATATAGGCTCTGGTCTCGTCTGGATGAAAGAAGTAAACTATATAGGCTCTGGTATCGTCTGGATGAAAGAAGTAAACTATCTAGGCTCTGGTATCGTCTGGATGGAAGAAGTAAACGATCTAGGCTCTGGTATCGTCTGGATGAAAGAAGTAAACTATACAGGCTCTGGTATCGTCTGGATGAAAGAAGTAAACTATCTAGGCTCTGGTCTCGTCTGGATGGAAGAAGTAAACTATATAGGCTCTGGTATCGTCTGTATGGAAGAAGTAAACTATATAGGCTCTGGTCTTGTCTGGATGGAAGAAGTAAACGATCTAGGCTCTGGTATCGTCTGGATTGAAGAAGTAAACTATCTAGGCTCGGGTCTCGTCTGGATGGAAGAAGTAAACTATCTAGGCTATGGTCTCGTCTGGATGGAAGAAGTAAACTATCTAGGCTATGGTATCGTCTGGATGTAAGAAGTAAACTATCTAGGCTATGGTATCGTCTGGATGGAAGAAGTAAACGATCTAGGCTCTGGTATCGTCTGGATGGAAGAAGTAAACTATCTAGGCTCTGGTATCGTCTGGATGGAAGAAGTAAACGATCTAGGCTCTGGTCTCGTCTGTATGGAAGAAGTAAACTATCTAGGCTCTGGTATCGTCTGGATGGAAGAAGTAAACTATCTAGGCTCTGGTCTCGTCTGGATGGAAGAAGTAAACTATCTAGGCTCTGGTCTTGTCTGGATGGAAGAAGTAAACGCTCTAGGCTCTGGTCTCGTCTGGATGAAAGAAGTAAACTATCCAGGCTCTGGTCTCGTCTGGATGAAAGAAGTAAACTATCTAGGCTATGGTCTCGTCTGGATGGAAGAAGTAAACTATCTAGGCTATGGTATCGTCTGGATGTAAGAAGTAAACTATCTAGGCTATGGTATCGTCTGGATGGAAGAAGTAAACGATCTAGGCTCTGGTATCGTCTGGATGGAAGAAGTAAACTATCTAGGCTCTGGTATCGTCTGGATGGAAGAAGTAAACGATCTAGGCTCTGGTCTCGTCTGTATGGAAGAAGTAAACTATCTAGGCTCTGGTATCGTCTGGATGGAAGAAGTAAACTATCTAGGCTCTGGTCTCGTCTGGATGGAAGAAGTAAACGATCTAGGCTCTGGTATCGTCTGGATTGAAGAAGTAAACTATCTAGGCTCGGGTCTCGTCTGGATGGAAGAAGTAAACTATCTAGGCTATGGTCTCGTCTGGATGGAAGAAGTAAACTATCTAGGCTATGGTATCGTCTGGATGTAAGAAGTAAACTATCTAGGCTATGGTATCGTCTGGATGGAAGAAGTAAACGATCTAGGCTCTGGTATCGTCTGGATGGAAGAAGTAAACTATCTAGGCTCTGGTATCGTCTGGATGGAAGAAGTAAACGATCTAGGCTCTGGTCTCGTCTGTATGGAAGAAGTAAACTCTCTAGGCTCTGGTATCGTCTGGATGGAAGAAGTAAACTATCTAGGCTCTGGTCTCGTCTGGATGGAAGAAGTAAACTATCTAGGCTCTGGTCTTGTCTGGATGGAAGAAGTAAACGATCTAGGCTATGGTCTCGTCTGGATGAAAGAAGTAAACTATCTAGGCTCTGGTCTCGTCTGGATGAAAGAAGTAAACTATCTAGGCTCTGGTCTCGTCTGGATGGAAGGAGTATACTGCCTAGGCTCTACTGGGTCTCGTATGGATGGAAGAAGTAAACTATCTAGGCTCTGGTCTCGTCTGGATGGAAGGAGTAAACGATCTAGGCTCTGGTCTCGTCTGGATGGAAGAAGTAAACTATCTAGGCTCTGGTCTCGTCTGGATGGAAGGAGTAAACTAGCTAGGCTCTGGTATCGTCTGGATGGAAGAAGTAAACTATCTAGGCTCTGGTATCGTCTGGATGGAAGAAGTAAACTATCTAGGCTCTGGTCTCGTCTGGATGGAAGAAGTAAACTATCTAGGCTCTGGTCTCGTTTGGATGGAAGAAGTAAACTATCTAGGCTATGGTATCGTCTGGATGGAAGAAGTAAACTATCTAGGCTATGGTATCGTCTGGGTGGAAGGAGTAATCTGCCTAGGCTCTACTGGGTCTCGTATGGATGGAAGAAGTAAAATATCTAGGCTCTGGTCTCGTCTGGATGGAAGGAGTAAACTGCCTAGGCTCTACTGGGTCTCGTATGGATGGAAGAATTAAACTATCTAGGCTCTGGTCTCGTCTGGATGGAAGAAGTAAACTATCTAGGCTCTGGTCTCGTCTGGATGGAAGGAGTAAACTAGCTAGGCTCTGGTATCGTCTGGATGGAAGAAGTAAACTATCTAGGCTCTGGTCTCGTCTGGATGGAAGAAGTAAACTATCTAGGCTCTGGTCTGGTCTGGATGGAAGGAGTAAACTAGCTAGGCTCTGGTTTCGTCTGGATGGAAGACGTAAACTATCCAGGCTCTGGTATCGTCTGGATGGAAGAAGTAAACTATCTAGGCTATGGTATCGTCTGGATGGAAGAGGTAAACTATTTAGGCTCTGGTATCATCTGGATGGAAGAAGTAAACGATCTAGGCTCTGGTCTCGTCTGGATGGAAGGAGTAAACTATCTAGACTATGGTATCGTCTGGATGGAAGAAGTAAACTATCTAGGCTATGGTATCGTCTGGATGGAAGAAGTAAACTATCTAGGCTATGGTATCGTCTGGGTGGAAGGTGTAAACGATCTAGGCTCTGGTCTCGTCTGGATGGAAGAAGTAAACGATCTAGGCTATGGTATCGTCTGGATGGAAGAAGTAAACGATCTAGGCTCTGGTATCGTCTTGATGGAAGAAGTAAACGATATAGGCTCTGGTCTCGTCTGGATGAAAGAAGTAAACTATATAGGCTCTGGTATCGTCTGGATGAAAGAAGTAAACTATCTAGGCTCTGGTATCGTCTGGATGGAAGAAGTAAACGATCTAGGCTCTGGTATCGTCTGGATGAAAGAAGTAAACTATATAGGCTCTGGTATCGTCTGGATGAAAGAAGTAAACTATCTAGGCTCTGGTCTCGTCTGGATGGAAGAAGTAAACTATATAGGCTCTGGTATCGTCTGTATGGAAGAAGTAAACTATATAGGCTCTGGTCTTGTCTGGATGGAAGAAGTAAACGATCTAGGCTCTGGTATCGTCTGGATTGAAGAAGTAAACTATCTAGGCTCGGGTCTCGTCTGGATGGAAGAAGTAAACTATCTAGGCTATGGTCTCGTCTGGATGGAAGAAGTAAACTATCTAGGCTATGGTATCGTCTGGATGTAAGAAGTAAACTATCTAGGCTATGGTATCGTCTGGATGGAAGAAGTAAACGATCTAGGCTCTGGTATCGTCTGGATGGAAGAAGTAAACTATCTAGGCTCTGGTATCGTCTGGATGGAAGAAGTAAACGATCTAGGCTCTGATCTCGTCTGTATCGAAGAAGTAAACTATCTAGGCTCTGGTATCGTCTGGATGGAAGAAGTAAACTATCTAGGCTCTGGTCTCGTCCGGATGGAAGAAGTAAACTATCTAGGCTCTGGTCTTGTCTGGATGGAAGAAGTAAACGATCTAGGCTCTGGTCTCGTCTGGATGAAAGAAGTAAACTATCTAGGCTCTGGTCTCGTCTGGATGAAAGAAGTAAACTATCTAGGCTATGGTCTCGTCTGGATGGAAGAAGTAAACTATCTAGGCTATGGTATCGTCTGGATGTAAGAAGTAAACTATCTAGGCTATGGTATCGTCTGGATGGAAGAAGTAAACGATCTAGGCTCTGGTATCGTCTGGATGGAAGAAATAAACTATCTAGGCTCTGGTATCGTCTGGATGGAAGAAGTAAACGATCTAGGCTCTGGTCTCGTCTGTATGGAAGAAGTAAACTATCTAGGCTCTGGTATCGTCTGGATGGAAGAAGTAAACTATCTAGGCTCTGGTCTCGTCTGGATGGAAGAAGTAAACGATCTAGGCTCTGGTATCGTCTGGATTGAAGAAGTAAACTATCTAGGCTCGGGTCTCGTCTGGATGGAAGAAGTAAACTATCTAGGCTATGGTCTCGTCTGGATGGAAGAAGTAAACTATCTAGGCTATGGTCTCGTCTGGATGGAAGAAGTAAACTATCTAGGCTATGGTATCGTCTGGATGTAAGAAGTAAACTATCTAGGCTATGGTATCGTCTGGATGGAAGAAGTAAACGATCTAGGCTCTGGTAGCGTCTTGATGGAAGAAGTAAACTATCTAGGCTCTGGTATCGTCTGGATGGAAGAAGTAAACGATCTAGGCTCTGGTCTCGTCTGTATGGAAGAAGTAAACTATCTAGGCTCTGGTATCATCTGGATGGAAGAAGTAAACTATCTAGGCTCTGGTCTCGTCTGGATGGAAGAAGTAAACTATCTAGGCTCTGGTCTTGTCTGGATGGAAGAAGTAAACGATCTAGGCTATGGTCTCGTCTGGATGAAAGAAGTAAACTATCTAGGCTCTGGTCTCGTCTGGATGAAAGAAGTAAACTATCTAGGCTCTGGTCTCGTCTGGATGGAAGGAGTATACTGCCTAGGCTCTACTGGGTCTCGTATGGATGGAAGAAGTAAACTATCTAGGCTCTGGTCTATCCTGAATGGAAGGAGTAAACTGCCTAGGCTCTGCTGGGTCTCGTATGGATGGAAGAAGTAAACTATACAGGCTATGATATCGTCTGGATTGAAGAAGTAAACTATCTAGGCTCTGGTATCATCTGGATGGAAGAAGTAAACGATCTAGGCTCTGGTATCGTCTGTATGGAAGGTGTAAACGATCTAGGCTCAGGTCTCGTCTGGATGGAAGAAGTAAACTGTCTAGGCTCTGGTATCGTCTGGATGGAAGAAGTAAACTATTTAGGCTGTGATATCGTCTGGATGGAAGAAGTAAACTATCTACGCTCTGGTCTCATTTGGATGGAAGAAGTAAACTATCTAGGCTGTGATATCGTCTGGATGGAAGAAGTAAACTATCTAGGCTCTGGTATCGTCTGGATGGAAGAAGTAAACTATCTAGGCTGTGATATCGTCTGGATGGAAGAAGTAAACTATCTAGGTTCTGGTATCGTCTGGATGGAAGGTGTAAACGATCTAGGCTATGGTATCGTCTGGATGGAAGGTGTAAACGATCTAGGCTCTGGTATCGTCTGGATGGAAGGTGTAAACTATCTAGGCTCTGGTATCGTCTGGATGGAAGGTGTAAACTATCTAGGCTATGGTATCGTCTGGATGGAAGAAGTAAACTATCTAGGCTCTGGTATCGTCTGGGTGGAAGAAGTAAACTATCTAGGCTCTGGTATCGTCTGGATGGAAGAAGTAAACTATCTAGGCTCTGGTATCGTCTTGATGGAAGAAGTAAACTATCTAGGCTCTGGTATCGTCTTGATGGAAGAAGTAAACTATCTAGGCTATGGTATCGTCTTGATGGAAGAAGTAAACTATCTAGGCTCTGGTATCGTCTGGATGGAAGAAGTAAACTATCTAGGCTGTGGTCTCGTCTGGATGGAAGGAGTAAACTATCTAGGCTCTGGTCTCGTCTGGATGGAAGAAGTAAACTATCTAGGCTCTGGTCTCGTCTGGATGGAAGAAGTAAACTATCTAGGCTGTGGTCTCGTCTGGATGGAAGAAGTAAACTATCTAGGCTCTGGTCTCGTCTGGATGGAAGAAGTAAACTATCTAGACTCTGGTCTCGTCTGGATGGAAGAAGTGAACTATCTAGGCTGTGATATCGTCTGAATGGAAGGTATAAACTATCTAGAAGCTGGTCTATCCTGAATGGAAGGAGTAAACTGAAGCGAACGCGCTACTACAGCGCTATCACGACTTCCATCTAGTACATCTAAATAGGAATGCACCCTTAAATTTAATTTATGCTTGGTTTTATGTAAACAATTATAACCTGAATTACAGCTAAAAGCAGTAAATCGTGAAAAAACGTTGATATATATTTACTTACGATTACTTCACACAGATTCACCTGGATAGAAATGTGAACATCGTCATTGACATCAATTAATCGTTGAATGTACCTTTAATATATATATATTATTTCAATGCACCGAATTCGAGATGACCTAGCGAAATTTGCAAATACTTTCAAATATCGTTAAGTGGACGTGTATGGAATGTGACACTTTAAGGTACATCACGAGTCACCATATTCAATCTGGTGCAACACTATTTCGTTACAATGGGAAGCTGATGCAACTGACAGGGAATTCACGATCAGAAGATACACTGCTCACGTACGGTCATAAAGTTGCATATATATGTAAGTTGTATCTACTTGCCAGTGTACGCGCTACCGACACAGTGCCACACTTGCTTCGATGAGAGAGGTTTTAACATCAGAGGTAAACAGGTCAATGCGGCCATGATCTACACGTGTGTCACCATCCTTGTCGCCAACACAAATCAAATTAAATCAAATCAAATTTATTCACTCAGTGCATCATACATGATAAAAACATGCGGTATATGTATAGTAATACGGTTTTAAACAGCGGTACATAGCAAATCTAATTTACAGAGAGCAAACAGGATATGTTTCGTAAAACGTAACCATCTATTGTTTACACAGACTCTTGGTGAATTGTACATTAGCATCTATGCCATTTAGCCTTTTGGAAACCTTAATTTAAAAAGCGTCGACACACATCAAATTAAATCAACGTGTGTCGGTATTCTCATTCAAGTTAAAAAAACACAGCACAGCACTTTATATGCAAACTTAAAAATACACAGCACAGCACTTTATATGCAAACTTAAAAAAACACAGCACAGCACTTTATATGCAAACTTTAAAAAACACAGCACAGCACTTTTTATGCAAACTTAAAAAAACACAGCACAGCACTTTATATGCAAACTTAAAAAAAACGAACCTACCATACAGTGTAGTATTGCTTGGAAAGTAGGGGGACTTTTTTTAATGATTGCGTATAAACTGTAGCGCTATGTTCATTACTTTGATTAATGGAGATGTCTGTCGAATATTTTACAAAAGTTAAGCATTCCCAAACGCTAAATGGTATAGATGCTAATGGATCATTCCCAGGATATTAACCCATTCCCTAAATAAAATCACAGTTGCAAACAACACAGATTCAGATCAGCCGAGTCACGCTTACCCTCACAGATCAGCCGAGTCACGCTTACCCTCACATATCAGCCGAGTCACGCTTACCCACACAGATCAGCCGAGTCACGCTTACCCTCACAGATCAACCGAGTCACACTTACCCTCACAGATCAGCCGTGTCACGCTTACCCTCACAGATCAGCCGAGTCACGCTTACCCTCACAGATCAGCCGAGTCACGCTTACCCTCACAGATCAGCCGAGTCACGCTTACCCTCACATATGTAGAATCAACTGTGTGTGAACTACCTCGTGTGGCGTCCGTGGTCCTCTGGTAGAGCGTCGGATTTGGAATCGAACGGTCCGGGTTCGATACTCAGTCAGGCCACGTATGTAGTGTCATTGAGCAAGGCACCTCACACACATTGCTTAGTACTGGTTAACCGCTGTGGTCGGCTAAGCATACCCAGGAAACATGTCTAGGTTCCCGCAAGGGGTTTGACATTAATGGAACATACATAGATACATCCACATTGGACGCCTTCGAGTTGCGACTGTCCTGAATTTAATGACGGATCATTGGGATTCTCATCACGCACTTAGGTAGCCTCCGTGGTCGAGTGGTTAACCCTTTCCTTCAGTAGAGATTTAGGTTAATATACTATTATATCTACATACAAACAACAGCCATTTAGCTATCATACTGTGGATAAGTAGTCACCATATCTATCCCACCTCCATAGATATTACTGGGACTACATAGAGATTTAGGTTAATATACTATTATATCTACATACAAACAACAGCCATTTAGCTATTATGCAGTAGATAAGTAGTTGCCATATCTACCCCCACCTCCATAGATATTACTGGGATTACATAAGATTTAGGCTAATATACTATTATATCTACATACAAACAACAGTCATTTAGCTATCATGCAGTGGATAAGTAGTCGCCATATCTATCCCACCTCCATATATATTACTGGGACTACATCATATTCTGACCTTTATTATGAACATTGGTATGGCTACTACATTGTCAATGGATGTCATATTTGCAAAGGCGTCAAGAGGTGCTTCTATGGGGGGAAAGGGTTAAGGTCGCTGACTTGCATAACACTGTAACCTATCATCAGTAATGGTCAGGGGTTCGTGCCCTGCTCATGCCGTGTCTCTTTACATGAACAAGTTGCTAGTTTCTTAAGGAAGTTGGTGCACCACCAAGTACTGGCTAACCGCTGGAGCCTGCCCAGGAAATATGTTGTTAGGTAAACTGCATGACCACCGGCGATATAGCCCAACATGCTGCTGATGATGCCGTAATCCCGAACAAATAAACAATTAGCACGCATACAAATTAGACACAGAACTCCCTCACGACTGTGGTACACACGCTGGACTTGTAGTCCAGGAATCGCAGATTCGATCCCCCGTCTGACCCTAATAAAATTAACAGTCTTTCAGATGGGACGTTAAACCGAGGTCTCGTGTCTGTGCTTTACACCGTGCACGTAAAATAACCAGAGGAGACTCTGGAATGGGCCTCTGTCTGTATCATTGCACTATCCTCCAAAAATCTAAAATAACTAATATCTTCAGGAGGCGTCGCTCATATGGGCAACCGGTAGCGACGATAAATAAACGCAAAAACACACAACACTGTGGTACAGGTACATATTAGAGTATGAGCATACTAGTAGTCCGTGCACGTATACGAACCAGAGGCGATTATGGAATGGGTCTCTGTCTGTATCATTGCACTATCCTTCAAAATCTAAAATGACTAATCTCTTCATGAGGCGTCGCTGATATGGCCAATCGGTAGCGACGATAAATAAACGTAAAACACACACATGCTGGTATTTGGAAAATTGTATGTAATCTCTTAACACCTTCAATTTAGGCTCAATGTGCCACTTGCTCCCAGTACCTCTACTGTTACATAGATGATAGATTAGCAAAGGAAACGCCCCGGTGTCCTTTTTCTGAGATGCTGTAAATGGGCGGATTGGGAGCATGTTTCACGAATACTTTGTCAGCCCATTAAAAGACGATTAACAAAGTGTCACGGAAATGACATCACTAAGCTGATACTTGTATTTAACAATGCTGGCTTGTACGTGGTAACAGCATATCTAATAGCACGGTATCTAAGAGACAGTTATGAGCGACGCCTCCTGAAGAGATTAGTCATTTTAGAATTTTGGAGGAGAGTACAATGATACAGAGAGAGACCCATTTCAGAGTCTGTCCTGGTTCTTTTACGTGTACGGTGTAAAGCACCGACACGAGACCTCGGTTTAAAGTCCCATCTGAAAAGACTGTTAATTTTATAAGGGTCAGACTGGGGATCGAACCTGCGATTCCTGGACTACCAGTCCAACGTGTTAACAAATCCGTCTGCTATATTTATTTGAACTATTTATATCCTTTATTTTACCCAGAATGCAATGTATTAAATCAGATATCGATTATATCATATTTAAAATTAAAGGACATATTGGTGCCATTTTATTTGGTAAGTTGTTTATTTACGTTTATCAAGCGAAGTGGTGAATCGTTATTATAATAATCAATACGAACGACAGAAATCATGATGATAAACAAGTATGATGTACACTTACGGTGCAGTATATATCTACATTATATATACACTACAGACTAAATATTGTATTACATAACACACTACATACGGTGCACCCTCTCAGTTTCTGGTAAAAATATTATATTACGGTATTATTACTATATCTAACTGCCAAACAGAGAAGATTGGATGGATGTATGGATGTGGATGGATGTATGGATGGATGGTGTATTGGATGGATGGAGTGGATGTATGGATATGGATGGATGGGATGTATTGATGAGGATGGATGGATGGATGCATGGATGGTTGCATAGATGGGTATGTGGGTGGATGATAGATGGATGATGGATGGATGATGGATGGATGATGGATGGATGGATGATGGATGGATGATGAATGTATGATGGATGGATGAATGATGGATGGATGATGGATGGATGATGGATGGATGATGGATGGATGAATGATGGATGGATGGATGTATGGGTGGATGGATGATGGATGGATGATGGATGGCTGAATGATGGATGATGTATGGAAGGATGATGGATGGATGGATGATGGATGGATGGATGAATGATGGATGGATGATGGATGGATGTATGCATGGGTGGATGGATGATGGATGATTTATGGCTGGATGATGGATGGATGATGGATGGATGTATGTATGGGTGGATGGATG
Organism: Archivesica marissinica; assembly: GCA_014843695.1. Classification (NCBI taxonomy): domain Eukaryota; kingdom Metazoa; phylum Mollusca; class Bivalvia; order Venerida; family Vesicomyidae; genus Archivesica; species Archivesica marissinica. The sequence continues at coordinate 76,783,550 of CM026404.1, forward strand.
ATGGATGGATGATGGATGGATTATGGATGGATGTATGATGGATGGATGGATGGATGGTGATGGATG
>CM026404.1:76784615-76801903 GCA_014843695.1 Archivesica marissinica
AACTATCTAGGCTCTGGTCTCGTCTGGATGGAAGAAGTAAACTATCTAGGCTCTGGTATCGTCTGGATGGAAGAAGTAAACGATCTAGGCTCTGGTCTCGTCTGGATGGAAGAAGTAAACTATCTAGGCTCTGGTCTCGTCTGGATGAAAGAAGTAAACTATCTAGGCTCTGGTCTCGTCTGGATGGAAGAAGTAAACTATCTAGGCTCTGGTATCGTCTGGATGGAAGAAGTAAACTATCTAGGCTCTGGTATCGTCTGGATGGAAGAAGTAAACTATCTAGGCTCTGGTATCGTCTGGATGGAAGAAGTAAACTATCTAGGCTCTGGTATCGTCTGGATGGAAGAAGTAAACGATCTAGGCTCTGGTATCGTCTGGATGGAAGAAGTAAACTATCTAGGCTCGGGTCTCGTCTGGATGGAAGAAGTAAACTATCTAGGCTATGGTCTCGTCTGGATGGAAGAAGTAAACTATCTAGGCTATGGTATCGTCTGGATGTAAGAAGTAAACTATCTAGGCTATGGTATCGTCTGGATGGAAGAAGTAAACGATCTAGGCTCTGGTATCGTCTGGATGGAAGAAGTAAACTATCTAGGCTCTGGTATCGTCTGGATGGAAGAAGTAAACGATCTAGGCTCTGTCTCGTCTGGATGGAAGAAGTAAACTATCTAGGCTCTGGTCTCGTCTGGATGGAAGAAGTAAACGATCTAGGCTCTGGTCTCGTCTGGATGGAAGAAGTAAACTATCTAGGCTCTGGTCTCGTCTGGATGAAAGAAGTAAACTATCTAGGCTATGGTCTCGTCTGGATGGAAGAAGTAAACTATCTAGGCTATGGTATCGTCTGGATGGAAGAAGTAAACTATCTAGGCTATGGTATCGTCTGGATGGAAGAAGTAAACGATCTAGGCTCTGGTATCGTCTGGATTGAAGAAGTAAACTATCTAGGCTCTGGTCTCGTCTGGATGGAAGAAGTAAACTATCTAGGCTATGGTCTCGTCTGGATGGAAGAAGTAAACTATCTAGGCTCTGGTATCGTCTGGATGGAAGAAGTAAACTATCTAGGCTCTGGTATCGTCTGGATGGAAGAAGTAAACGATCTAGGCTCTGGTATCGTCTGGATGGAAGAAGTAAACTATCTAGGCTCTGGTATCGTCTGGATGGAAGAAGTAAACTATCTAGGCTCTGGTATCGTCTGGATGGAAGAAGTAAACTATCTAGGCTCTGGTCTCGTCTGGATGGAAGAAGTAAACTATCTAGGCTCTGGTCTCGTCTGGATGGAAGAAGTAAACTATCTAGGCTCTGGTCTCGTCTGGATGGAAGAAGTAAACTATCTAGGCTCTGGTCTCGTCTGGATGGAAGAAGTAAACTATCTAGGCTCTGGTATCGTCTGGATGGAAGAAGTAAACTATCTAGGCTCTGGTCTCGTCTGGATGGAAGAAGTAAACTATCTAGGCTCTGGTCTCGTCTGGATGGAAGAAGAACACCCAAATAAACTATCTAGGCTATGGTATCGTCTGGATGGAAGAAGTAAACTATCTAGGCTCTGGTATCGTCTGGATGGAAGAAGTAAACGATATAGGCTCTGGTCTCGTCTGGATGGAAGAAGTAAACTATCTAGGCTCTGGTATCGTCTGGATGAAAGAAGTAAACTATCTAGGCTCTGGTCTCGTCTGGATGGAAGAAGTAAACGATCTAGGCTCTGGTATCGTCTGGATGAAAGAAGTAAACTATATAGGCTCTGGTATCGTCTGGATGGAAGAAGTAAACTATCTAGGCTCTGGTATCGTCTGGATGGAAGAAGTAAACTATCTAGGCTCTGGTATCGTCTGTATGGAAGAAGTAAACTATATAGGCTCTGGTCTCGTCTGGATGGAAGAAGTAAACTATCTAGGCTCTGGTATCGTCTGGATGGAAGAAGTAAACTATCTAGGCTCTGGTATCGTCTGGATGGAAGAAGTAAACTATCTAGGCTCTGGTCTCGTCTGGTGGAAGTGGATGGAAGAAGTAAACTATCTAGGCTCTGGTCTCGTCTGGATGAAGATAAACTCTAGGCTTGGTCTCGTCTGGATGGAAGAAGTAAACTATCTAGGCTCTGGTCTCGTCTGGATGGAAGAAGTAAACTATCTAGGCTGGTATCGTCTGGATGGAAGAAGTAAACTATCTAGGCTCTGGTATCGTCTGGATGGAAGAAGTAAACGATCTAGGCTCTGGTATCGTCTGGATGGAAGAAGTAAACTATCTAGGCTCTGGTATCGTCTGGATGGAAGAAGTAAACTATCTAGGCTCTGGTCTCGTCTGGATGGAAGAAGTAAACTATCTAGGCTCTGGTATCGTCTGGATGGAAGAAGTAAACTATCTAGGCTCTGGTCTCGTCTGGATGGAAGAAGTAAACTATCTAGGCTCTGGCTACCTGATGGAAGAGTAAACTCTAGGCTCTGGTCTCGTTGGATGGAAGAAGTAAACATCTAGGCTCTGGTCTACCTGAATGGAAGGAGTAAACTGCCTAGGCTCTGGTCTCGTCTGGATGGAAGAAGTAAACTATCTAGGCTCTGGTCTCGTCTGGATGGAAGAAGTAAACTATCTAGGCTCTGGTCTCGTCTGGATGGAAGAAGTAAACTATCTAGGCTCTGGTATCGTCTGGATGGAAGAAGTAAACTATCTAGGCTCTGGTCTCGTCTGGATGGAAGAAGTAAACTATCTAGGCTCTGGTATCGTCTGGATGGAAGAAGTAAACTATCTAGGCTCTGGTATCGTCTGGATGGAAGAAGTAAACTATCTAGGCTATGGTATCGTCTGGATGGAAGAAGTAAACTATCTAGGCTCTGGTCTCGTCTGGATGGAAGAAGTAAACTATCTAGGCTCTGGTATCGTCTGGATGGAAGAAGTAAACTATCTAGGCTCTGGTCTCGTCTGGATGGAAGAAGTAAACTATCTAGGCTCTGGTCTCGTCTGGATGGAAGAAGTAAACTATCTAGGCTCTGGTCTCGTCTGGATGGAAGAAGTAAACTATCTAGGCTCTGGTCTCGTCTGGATGGAAGAAGTAAACGATCTAGGCTCTGGTCTCGTCTGGATGGAAGAAGTAAACTATCTAGGCTCTGGTCTCGTCTGGATGGAAGAAGTAAACTATCTAGGCTCTGGTCTCGTCTGGATGGAAGAAGTAAACTATCTAGGCTCTGGTATCGTCTGGATGGAAGAAGTAAACTATCTAGGCTATGGTATCGTCTGGATGGAAGAAGTAAACGATCTAGGCTCTGGTATCGTCTGGATGGAAGAAGTAAACTATCTAGGCTCTGGTATCGTCTGGATGGAAGAAGTAAACTATCTAGGCTCTGGTCTCGTCTGGATGGAAGAAGTAAACTATCTAGGCTCTGGTATCGTCTGGATGGAAGAAGTAAACTATCTAGGCTCTGGTCTCGTCTGGATGGAAGAAGTAAACGATCTAGGCTCTGGTATCGTCTGGATTGAAGAAGTAAACTATCTAGGCTCTGGTCTCGTCTGGATGGAAGAAGTAAACTATCTAGGCTATGGTCTCGTCTGGATGGAAGAAGTAAACTATCTAGGCTATGGTATCGTCTGGATGTAAGAAGTAAACTATCTAGGCTATGGTATCGTCTGGATGGAAGAAGTAAACGATCTAGGCTCTGGTATCGTCTGGATGGAAGAAGTAAACTATCTAGGCTCTGGTATCGTCTGGATGGAAGAAGTAAACGATCTAGGCTCTGGTATCGTCTGGATTGAAGAAGTAAACTATCTAGGCTCTGGTATCGTCTGGATGGAAGAAGTAAACTATCTAGGCTATGGTCTCGTCTGGATGGAAGAAGTAAACTATCTAGGCTATGGTATCGTCTGGATGGAAGAAGTAAACTATCTAGGCTATGGTATCGTCTGGATGGAAGAAGTAAACGATCTAGGCTCTGGTATCGTCTGGATGGAAGAAGTAAACTATCTAGGCTCTGGTATCGTCTGGATGGAAGAAGTAAACGATCTAGGCTCTGGTCTCGTCTGGATGGAAGAAGTAAACTATCTAGGCTCTGGTCTCGTCTGGATGGAAGAAGTAAACTATCTAGGCTCTGGTCTCGTCTGGATGGAAGAAGTAAACTATCTAGGCTCTGGTATCGTCTGGATGGAAGAAGTAAACTATCTAGGCTCTGGTATCGTCTGGATGGAAGAAGTAAACTATCTAGGCTCTGGTATCGTCTGGATGGAAGAAGTAAACTATCTAGGCTCTGGTATCGTCTGGATGGAAGAAGTAAACTATCTAGGCTCTGGTATCGTCTGGATGGAAGAAGTAAACTATCTAGGCTCTGGTCTGATGGAAGAGTAAACCTAGGCTCTGGTCTCGTCTGGATGGAAGAAGTAAACTATCTAGGCTCTGGTATCCTGGATGGAAGGAGTAAACTACCTAGGCTCTGGTCTCGTCTGGATGGAAGAAGTAAACTATCTAGGCTCTGGTCTCGTCTGGATGGAAGAAGTAAACTATCTAGGCTCTGGTCTCGTCTGGATGGAAGAAGTAAACTATCTAGGCTCTGGTATCGTCTGGATGGAAGAAGTAAACTATCTAGGCTCTGGTCTCGTCTGGATGGAAGAAGTAAACTATCTAGGCTCTGGTATCGTCTGGATGGAAGAAGTAAACTATCTAGGCTCTGGTATCGTCTGGATGGAAGAAGTAAACTATCTAGGCTCTGGTCTCGTCTGGATGGAAGAAGTAAACTATCTAGGCTCTGGTCTCGTCTGGATGGAAGAAGTAAACTATCTAGGCTCTGGTATCGTCTGGATGGAAGAAGTAAACTATCTAGGCTCTGGTCTCGTCTGGATGGAAGAAGTAAACTATCTAGGCTCTGGTATCGTCTGGATGGAAGAAGTAAACTATCTAGGCTCTGGTATCGTCTGGATGGAAGAAGTAAACTATCTAGGCTATGGTATCGTCTGGATGGAAGAAGTAAACTATCTAGGCTCTGGTATCGTCTGGATGGAAGAAGTAAACTATCTAGGCTCTGGTATCGTCTGGATGGAAGAAGTAAACGATCTAGGCTCTGGTCTCGTCTGTATGGAAGAAGTAAACTATCTAGGCTCTGGTATCGTCTGGATGGAAGAAGTAAACTATCTAGGCTCTGGTCTCGTCTGGATGGAAGAAGTAAACTATCTAGGCTCTGGTCTTGTCTGGATGGAAGAAGTAAACGATCTAGGCTCTGGTCTCGTCTGGATGAAAGAAGTAAACTATCTAGGCTCTGGTCTCGTCTGGATGAAAGAAGTAAACTATCTAGGCTATGGTCTCGTCTGGATGGAAGAAGTAAACTATCTAGGCTATGGTATCGTCTGGATGTAAGAAGTAAACTATCTAGGCTATGGTATCGTCTGGATGGAAGAAGTAAACGATCTAGGCTCTGGTATCGTCTGGATGGAAGAAGTAAACTATCTAGGCTCTGGTATCGTCTGGATGGAAGAAGTAAACGATCTAGGCTCTGGTCTCGTCTGTATGGAAGAAGTAAACTATCTAGGCTCTGGTATCGTCTGGATGGAAGAAGTAAACTATCTAGGCTCTGGTCTCGTCTGGATGGAAGAAGTAAACGATCTAGGCTCTGGTATCGTCTGGATTGAAGAAGTAAACTATCTAGGCTCGGGTCTCGTCTGGATGGAAGAAGTAAACTATCTAGGCTATGGTCTCGTCTGGATGGAAGAAGTAAACTATCTAGGCTATGGTATCGTCTGGATGTAAGAAGTAAACTATCTAGGCTATGGTATCGTCTGGATGGAAGAAGTAAACGATCTAGGCTCTGGTATCGTCTGGATGGAAGAAGTAAACTATCTAGGCTCTGGTATCGTCTGGATGGAAGAAGTAAACGATCTAGGCTCTGGTCTCGTCTGTATGGAAGAAGTAAACTCTCTAGGCTCTGGTATCGTCTGGATGGAAGAAGTAAACTATCTAGGCTCTGGTCTCGTCTGGATGGAAGAAGTAAACTATCTAGGCTCTGGTCTTGTCTGGATGGAAGAAGTAAACGATCTAGGCTATGGTCTCGTCTGGATGAAAGAAATAAACTATCTAGGCTCTGGTCTCGTCTGGATGAAAGAAGTAAACTATCTAGGCTCTGGTCTCGTCTGGATGGAAGGAGTATACTGCCTAGGCTCTACTGGGTCTCGTATGGATGGAAGAAGTAAACTATCTAGGCTCTGGTCTCGTCTGGATGGAAGGAGTAAACGATCTAGGCTCTGGTCTCGTCTGGATGGAAGAAGTAAACTATCTAGGCTCTGGTCTCGTCTGGATGGAAGGAGTAAACTAGCTAGGCTCTGGTATCGTCTGGATGGAAGAAGTAAACTATCTAGGCTCTGGTATCGTCTGGATGGAAGAAGTAAACTATCTAGGCTCTGGTCTCGTCTGGATGGAAGAAGTAAACTATCTAGGCTCTGGTCTCGTTTGGATGGAAGAAGTAAACTATCTAGGCTATGGTATCGTCTGGATGGAAGAAGTAAACTATCTAGGCTATGGTATCGTCTGGGTGGAAGGAGTAATCTGCCTAGGCTCTACTGGGTCTCGTATGGATGGAAGAAGTAAAATATCTAGGCTCTGGTCTCGTCTGGATGGAAGGAGTAAACTGCCTAGGCTCTACTGGGTCTCGTATGGATGGAAGAATTAAACTATCTAGGCTCTGGTCTCGTCTGGATGGAAGAAGTAAACTATCTAGGCTCTGGTCTCGTCTGGATGGAAGGAGTAAACTAGCTAGGCTCTGGTATCGTCTGGATGGAAGAAGTAAACTATCTAGGCTCTGGTCTCGTCTGGATGGAAGAAGTAAACTATCTAGGCTCTGGTCTGGTCTGGATGGAAGGAGTAAACTAGCTAGGCTCTGGTTTCGTCTGGATGGAAGACGTAAACTATCCAGGCTCTTGTATCGTCTGGATGGAAGAAGTAAACTATCTAGGCTATGGTATCGTCTGGATGGAAGAGGTAAACTATTTAGGCTCTGGTATCATCTGGATGGAAGAAGTAAACGATCTAGGCTCTGGTCTCGTCTGGATGGAAGGAGTAAACTATCTAGACTATGGTATCGTCTGGATGGAAGAAGTAAACTATCTAGGCTATGGTATCGTCTGGATGGAAGAAGTAAACTATCTAGGCTATGGTATCGTCTGGGTGGAAGGTGTAAACGATATAGGCTCTGGTCTCGTCTGGATGGAAGAAGTAAACGATCTAGGCTATGGTATCGTCTGGATGGAAGAAGTAAACGATCTAGGCTCTGGTATCGTCTTGATGGAAGAAGTAAACGATATAGGCTCTGGTCTCGTCTGGATGAAAGAAGTAAACTATATAGGCTCTGGTATCGTCTGGATGAAAGAAGTAAACTATCTAGGCTCTGGTATCGTCTGGATGGAAGAAGTAAACGATCTAGGCTCTGGTATCGTCTGGATGAAAGAAGTAAACTATATAGGCTCTGGTATCGTCTGGATGAAAGAAGTAAACTATCTAGGCTCTGGTCTCGTCTGGATGGAAGAAGTAAACTATATAGGCTCTGGTATCGTCTGTATGGAAGAAGTAAACTATATAGGCTCTGGTCTGTCTGGATGGAAGAAGTAAACGATCTAGGCTCTGGTATCGTCTGGATTGAAGAAGTAAACTATCTAGGCTCGGGTCTCGTCTGGATGGAAGAAGTAAACTATCTAGGCTATGGTCTCGTCTGGATGGAAGAAGTAAACTATCTAGGCTATGGTATCGTCTGGATGTAAGAAGTAAACTATCTAGGCTATGGTATCGTCTGGATGGAAGAAGTAAACGATCTAGGCTCTGGTATCGTCTGGATGGAAGAAGTAAACTATCTAGGCTCTGGTATCGTCTGGATGGAAGAAGTAAACGATCTAGGCTCTGATCTCGTCTGTATCGAAGAAGTAAACTATCTAGGCTCTGGTATCGTCTGGATGGAAGAAGTAAACTATCTAGGCTCTGGTCTCGTCCGGATGGAAGAAGTAAACTATCTAGGCTCTGGTCTTGTCTGGATGGAAGAAGTAAACGATCTAGGCTCTGGTCTCGTCTGGATGAAAGAAGTAAACTATCTAGGCTCTGGTCTCGTCTGGATGAAAGAAGTAAACTATCTAGGCTATGGTCTCGTCTGGATGGAAGAAGTAAACTATCTAGGCTATGGTATCGTCTGGATGTAAGAAGTAAACTATCTAGGCTATGGTATCGTCTGGATGGAAGAAGTAAACGATCTAGGCTCTGGTATCGTCTGGATGGAAGAAATAAACTATCTAGGCTCTGGTATCGTCTGGATGGAAGAAGTAAACGATCTAGGCTCTGGTCTCGTCTGTATGGAAGAAGTAAACTATCTAGGCTCTGGTATCGTCTGGATGGAAGAAGTAAACTATCTAGGCTCTGGTCTCGTCTGGATGGAAGAAGTAAACGATCTAGGCTCTGGTATCGTCTGGATTGAAGAAGTAAACTATCTAGGCTCGGGTCTCGTCTGGATGGAAGAAGTAAACTATCTAGGCTATGGTCTCGTCTGGATGGAAGAAGTAAACTATCTAGGCTATGGTATCGTCTGGATGTAAGAAGTAAACTATCTAGGCTATGGTATCGTCTGGATGGAAGAAGTAAACGATCTAGGCTCTGGTAGCGTCTTGATGGAAGAAGTAAACTATCTAGGCTCTGGTATCGTCTGGATGGAAGAAGTAAACGATCTAGGCTCTGGTCTCGTCTGTATGGAAGAAGTAAACTATCTAGGCTCTGGTATCGTCTGGATGGAAGAAGTAAACTATCTAGGCTCTGGTCTCGTCTGGATGGAAGAAGTAAACTATCTAGGCTATGGTATCGTCTGGATGGAAGAAGTAAACTATCTAGGCTATGGTATCGTCTGGGTGGAAGGTGTAAACGATCTAGGCTCTGGTCTCGTCTGGATGGAAGAGGTAAACGATCTAGGCTCTGATATCGTATGGATTGAAGAAGTAAACTATCTAGGCTCTGGTCTCGTCTGGATGGAAGAAGTAAACTATCTAGGCTATGGTCTCGTCTGGATGGAAGAAATAAACTATCTAGGCTATGGTATCGTCTGGATGGAAGAAGAAAACGAGCTAGGCTCTGGTATCGTCTTGATGGAAGAAGTAAACGATATAGGCTCTGGTCTCGTCTGGATGAAAGAAGTAAACTATATAGGCTCTGGTATCGTCTGGATGAAAGAAGTAAACTATCTAGGCTCTGGTATCGTCTGGATGGAAGAAGTAAACGATCTAGGCTCTGGTATCGTCTGGATGAAAGAAGTAAACTATACAGGCTCTGGTATCGTCTGGATGAAAGAAGTAAACTATCTAGGCTCTGGTCTCGTCTGGATGGAAGAAGTAAACTATCTAGGCTCTGGTATCGTCTGATGAAGAAGTAAACTATCTAGGCTTGGTTCGTCTGGATGGAAGAAGTAAACGATCTAGGCTCTGGTATCGTCTGTATGGAAGAAGTAAACTATCTAGGCTCTGGTCTCGTCTGGATGGAAGAAGTAAACGATCTAGGCTCTGGTATCGTCTGGATTGAAGAAGTAAACTATCTAGGCTCTGGTCTCGTCTGGATGGAAGAAGTAAACTATCTAGGCTATGGTCTCGTCTGGATGGAAGAAGTAAACTATCTAGGCTATGGTATCGTCTGGATGTAAGAAGTAAACTATCTAGGCTATGGTATCGTCTGGATGGAAGAAGTAAACGATCTAGGCTCTGGTATCGTCTGGATGGAAGAAGTAAACTATCTAGGCTCTGGTATCGTCTGGATGGAAGAAGTAAACGATCTAGGCTCTGTCTCGTCTGTATGGAAGAAGTAAACTATCTAGGCTCTGGTCTTGTCTGGATGGAAGAAGTAAACGATCTAGGCTCTGGTCTCGTCTGGATGGAAGAAGTAAACTATCTAGGCTCTGGTCTCGTCTGGATGGAAGAAGTAAACTATCTAGGCTATGGTCTCGTCTGGATGGAAGAAGTAAACTATCTAGGCTATGGTATCGTCTGGATGGAAGAAGTAAACTATCTAGGCTATGGTATCGTCTGGATGGAAGAAGTAAACGATCTAGGCTCTGGTATCGTCTGGATTGAAGAAGTAAACTATCTAGGCTCTGGTCTCGTCTGGATGGAAGAAGTAAACTATCTAGGCTATGGTCTCGTCTGGATGGAAGAAGTAAACTATCTAGGCTATGGTATCGTCTGGATGGAAGAAGTAAACTATCTAGGCTCTGGTATCGTCTGGATGGAAGAAGTAAACGATCTAGGCTCTGGTATCGTCTGGATGGAAGAAGTAAACTATCTAGGCTCTGGTATCGTCTGGATGGAAGAAGTAAACTATCTAGGCTCTGGTATCGTCTGGATGGAAGAAGTAAACTATCTAGGCTCTGGTATCGTCTGGATGGAAGAAGTAAACTATCTAGGCTCTGGTCTCGTCTGGATGGAAGAAGTAAACTATCTAGGCTCTGGTCTCGTCTGGATGGAAGAAGTAAACTATCTAGGCTCTGGTATCGTCTGGATGGAAGAAGTAAACTATCTAGGCTCTGGTCTCGTCTGGATGGAAGAAGTAAACTATCTAGGCTCTGGTATCGTCTGGATGGAAGAAGTAAACTATCTAGGCTCTGGTCTCGTCTGGATGGAAGAAGTAAACTATCACTAAACTATCTAGGCTATGGTATCGTCTGGATGGAAGAAGTAAACTATCTAGGCTCTGGTATCGTCTGGATGGAAGAAGTAAACGATCTAGGCTCTGGTCTCGTCTGGATGGAAGAAGTAAACTATCTAGGCTCTGGTCTCGTCTGGATGGAAGAAGTAAACTATCTAGGCTCTGGTATCGTCTGGATGGAAGAAGTAAAACTACCAAAAAAACTATAGGCTCTGGTATCGTCTGGATGGAAGAAGTAAACTATCTAGGCTCTGGTCTCGTCTGGATGGAAGAAGTAAACTATCTAGGCTCTGGTCTACCTGATGAAGGAGTAAACCTAGGCTCGGTCTCGTATGGATGGAAGAAGTAAACTATCAGGCTATGTATCGTCTGGATGAAGAAGTAAACTATCTAGGCTCTGGTATCATCTGGATGGAAGAAGTAAACGATCTAGGCTCTGGTATCCAAAAACCACCACCCAAAAAAAACCACCACCAAAAAAACATAGGCTTGATATCGTCTGGATGGAAGAAGTAAACTATCTACGCTCTGGTCTCATCTGGATGGAAGAAGTAAACTATCTAGGCTGTGATATCGTCTGGATGGAAGAAGTAAACTATCTAGGCTCTGGTATCGTCTGGATGGAAGAAGTAAACTATCTAGGCTCTGGTATCGTCTGGATGGAAGAAGTAAACTATCTAGGCTCTGGTATCGTCTGGATGGAAGAAGTAAACGATCTAGGCTCTGGTCTCGTCTGTATGGAAGAAGTAAACTATCTAGGCTCTGGTATCGTCTGGATGGAAGAAGTAAACTATCTAGGCCTATGGTCTCGTCTGGATGGAAGAAGTAAACTATAGGCTATGGTATCGTCTGGAGAAGAAGTAAACTATCTAGGCTATGGTATCGTCTGGATGGAAGAAGTAAACGATCTAGGCTCTGGTATCGTCTGGATGGAAGAAGTAAACTATCTAGGCTCTGGTATCGTCTGGATGGAAGAAGTAAACGATCTAGGCTCTGGTCTCGTCTGGATGGAAGAAGTAAACTATCTAGGCTCTGGTATCGTCTGGATGGAAGAAGTAAACTATCTAGGCTCTGGTATCGTCTGGATGGAAGAAGTAAACGATCTAGGCTCTGGTATCGTCTGGATGGAAGAAGTAAACTATCTAGGCTCTGGTCTCGTCTGGATGGAAGAAGTAAACTATCTAGGCTATGGTCTCGTCTGGATGGAAGAAGTAAACTATCTAGGCTCTGGTATCGTCTGGATGTAAGAAGTAAACTATCTAGGCTATGGTATCGTCTGGATGGAAGAAGTAAACGATCTAGGCTCTGGTATCGTCTGGATGGAAGAAGTAAACTATCTAGGCTCTGGTATCGTCTGGATGGAAGAAGTAAACGATCTAGGCTCTGGTCTCGTCTGTATGGAAGAAGTAAACTATCTAGGCTCTGGTATCGTCTGGATGGAAGAAGTAAACTATCTAGGCTCTGGTCTCGTCTGGATGGAAGAAGTAAACTATCTAGGCTCTGGTCTTGTCTGGATGGAAGAAGTAAACGATCTAGGCTATGGTCTCGTCTGGATGAAAGAAGTAAACTATCTAGGCTCTGGTCTCGTCTGGATGAAAGAAGTAAACTATCTAGGCTCTGGTCTCGTCTGGATGGAAGGAGTATACTGCCTAGGCTCTGGTCTCGTATGGATGGAAGAAGTAAACTATCTAGGCTCTGGTCTATCCTGAATGGAAGGAGTAAACTGCCTAGGCTCTCTGGGTCTCGTATGGATGGAAGAAGTAAACTATACAGGCTATGATATCGTCTGGATGGAAGAAGTAAACTATCTAGGCTCTGGTATCGTCTGGATGGAAGAAGTAAACGATCTAGGCTCTGGTATCGTCTGTATGGAAGAAGTAAACGATCTAGGCTCTGGTCTCGTCTGGATGGAAGAAGTAAACTATCTAGGCTCTGGTATCGTCTGGATGGAAGAAGTAAACTATCTAGGCTTGTATCGTCTGGATGGAAGAAGTAAACTATCTAGGCTCTGGTCTCTTGGATGGAAGAAGTAAACTATCTAGGCTCTGGTATCGTCTGGATGGAAGAAGTAAACTATCTAGGCTCTGGTATCGTCTGGATGGAAGAAGTAAACTATCTAGGCTATGGTATCGTCTGGATGGAAGAAGTAAACGATCTAGGCTCTGGTATCGTCTGGATTGAAGAAGTAAACTATCTAGGCTCGGGTCTCGTCTGGATGGAAGAAGTAAACTATCTAGGCTATGGTCTCGTCTGGATGGAAGAAGTAAACTATCTAGGCTATGGTATCGTCTGGATGTAAGAAGTAAACTATCTAGGCTATGGTATCGTCTGGATGGAAGAAGTAAACGATCTAGGCTCTGGTAGCGTCTTGATGGAAGAAGTAAACTATCTAGGCTCTGGTATCGTCTGGATGGAAGAAGTAAACGATCTAGGCTCTGGTCTCGTCTGTATGGAAGAAGTAAACTATCTAGGCTCTGGTATCGTCTGGATGGAAGAAGTAAACTATCTAGGCTCTGGTCTCGTCTGGATGGAAGAAGTAAACTATCTAGGCTATGGTATCGTCTGGATGGAAGAAGTAAACTATCTAGGCTATGGTATCGTCTGGGTGGAAGGTGTAAACGATCTAGGCTCTGGTCTCGTCTGGATGGAAGAGGTAAACGATCTAGGCTCTGATATCGTATGGATTGAAGAAGTAAACTATCTAGGCTCTGGTCTCGTCTGGATGGAAGAAGTAAACTATCTAGGCTATGGTCTCGTCTGGATGGAAGAAATAAACTATCTAGGCTATGGTATCGTCTGGATGGAAGAAGAAAACGAGCTAGGCTCTGGTATCGTCTTGATGGAAGAAGTAAACGATATAGGCTCTGGTCTCGTCTGGATGAAAGAAGTAAACTATATAGGCTCTGGTATCGTCTGGATGAAAGAAGTAAACTATCTAGGCTCTGGTATCGTCTGGATGGAAGAAGTAAACGATCTAGGCTCTGGTATCGTCTGGATGAAAGAAGTAAACTATACAGGCTCTGGTATCGTCTGGATGAAAGAAGTAAACTATCTAGGCTCTGGTCTCGTCTGGATGGAAGAAGTAAACTATATAGGCTCTGGTATCGTCTGTATGGAAGAAGTAAACTATATAGGCTCTGGTCTTGTCTGGATGGAAGAAGTAAACGATCTAGGCTCTGGTATCGTCTGGATTGAAGAAGTAAACTATCTAGGCTCGGGTCTCGTCTGGATGGAAGAAGTAAACTATCTAGGCTATGGTCTCGTCTGGATGGAAGAAGTAAACTATCTAGGCTATGGTATCGTCTGGATGTAAGAAGTAAACTATCTAGGCTATGGTATCGTCTGGATGGAAGAAGTAAACGATCTAGGCTCTGGTATCGTCTGGATGGAAGAAGTAAACTATCTAGGCTCTGGTATCGTCTGGATGGAAGAAGTAAACGATCTAGGCTCTGGTCTCGTCTGTATGGAAGAAGTAAACTATCTAGGCTCTGGTATCGTCTGGATGGAAGAAGTAAACTATCTAGGCTCTGGTCTCGTCTGGATGGAAGAAGTAAACTATCTAGGCTCTGGTCTTGTCTGGATGGAAGAAGTAAACGCTCTAGGCTCTGGTCTCGTCTGGATGAAAGAAGTAAACTATCCAGGCTCTGGTCTCGTCTGGATGAAAGAAGTAAACTATCTAGGCTATGGTCTCGTCTGGATGGAAGAAGTAAACTATCTAGGCTATGGTATCGTCTGGATGTAAGAAGTAAACTATCTAGGCTATGGTATCGTCTGGATGGAAGAAGTAAACGATCTAGGCTCTGGTATCGTCTGGATGGAAGAAGTAAACTATCTAGGCTCTGGTATCGTCTGGATGGAAGAAGTAAACGATCTAGGCTCTGGTCTCGTCTGTATGGAAGAAGTAAACTATCTAGGCTCTGGTATCGTCTGGATGGAAGAAGTAAACTATCTAGGCTCTGGTCTCGTCTGGATGGAAGAAGTAAACGATCTAGGCTCTGGTATCGTCTGGATTGAAGAAGTAAACTATCTAGGCTCGGGTCTCGTCTGGATGGAAGAAGTAAACTATCTAGGCTATGGTCTCGTCTGGATGGAAGAAGTAAACTATCTAGGCTATGGTATCGTCTGGATGTAAGAAGTAAACTATCTAGGCTATGGTATCGTCTGGATGGAAGAAGTAAACGATCTAGGCTCTGGTATCGTCTGGATGGAAGAAGTAAACTATCTAGGCTCTGGTATCGTCTGGATGGAAGAAGTAAACGATCTAGGCTCTGGTCTCGTCTGTATGGAAGAAGTAAACTATCTAGGCTCTGGTATCGTCTGGATGGAAGAAGTAAACTATCTAGGCTCTGGTCTCGTCTGGATGGAAGAAGTAAACTATCTAGGCTCTGGTCTTGTCTGGATGGAAGAAGTAAACGATCTAGGCTATGGTCTCGTCTGGATGAAAGAAGTAAACTATCTAGGCTCTGGTCTCGTCTGGATGAAAGAAGTAAACTATCTAGGCTCTGGTCTCGTCTGGATGGAAGGAGTATACTGCCTAGGCTCTACTGGGTCTCGTATGGATGGAAGAAGTAAACTATCTAGGCTCTGGTCTCGTCTGGATGGAAGGAGTAAACGATCTAGGCTCTGGTCTCGTCTGGATGGAAGAAGTAAACTATCTAGGCTCTGGTCTCGTCTGGATGGAAGGAGTAAACTAGCTAGGCTCTGGTATCGTCTGGATGGAAGAAGTAAACTATCTAGGCTCTGGTATCGTCTGGATGGAAGAAGTAAACTATCTAGGCTCTGGTCTCGTCTGGATGGAAGAAGTAAACTATCTAGGCTCTGGTCTCGTTTGGATGGAAGAAGTAAACTATCTAGGCTATGGTATCGTCTGGATGGAAGAAGTAAACTATCTAGGCTATGGTATCGTCTGGGTGGAAGGAGTAATCTGCCTAGGCTCTACTGGGTCTCGTATGGATGGAAGAAGTAAAATATCTAGGCTCTGGTCTCGTCTGGATGGAAGGAGTAAACTGCCTAGGCTCTACTGGGTCTCGTATGGATGGAAGAATTAAACTATCTAGGCTCTGGTCTCGTCTGGATGGAAGAAGTAAACTATCTAGGCTCTGGTCTCGTCTGGATGGAAGGAGTAAACTAGCTAGGCTCTGGTATCGTCTGGATGGAAGAAGTAAACTATCTAGGCTCTGGTCTCGTCTGGATGGAAGAAGTAAACTATCTAGGCTCTGGTCTGGTCTGGATGGAAGGAGTAAACTAGCTAGGCTCTGGTTTCGTCTGGATGGAAGACGTAAACTATCCAGGCTCTGGTATCGTCTGGATGGAAGAAGTAAACTATCTAGGCTATGGTATCGTCTGGATGGAAGAGGTAAACTATTTAGGCTCTGGTATCATCTGGATGGAAGAAGTAAACGATCTAGACTCTGGTCTCGTCTGGATGGAAGGAGTAAACTATCTAGACTATGGTATCGTCTGGATGGAAGAAGTAAACTATCTAGGCTATGGTATCGTCTGGATGGAAGAAGTAAACTATCTAGGCTATGGTATCGTCTGGGTGGAAGGTGTAAACGATCTAGGCTCTGGTCTCGTCTGGATGGAAGAAGTAAACGATCTAGGCTATGGTATCGTCTGGATGGAAGAAGTAAACGATCTAGGCTCTGGTATCGTCTTGATGGAAGAAGTAAACGATATAGGCTCTGGTCTCGTCTGGATGAAAGAAGTAAACTATATAGGCTCTGGTATCGTCTGGATGAAAGAAGTAAACTATCTAGGCTCTGGTATCGTCTGGATGGAAGAAGTAAACGATCTAGGCTCTGGTATCGTCTGGATGAAAGAAGTAAACTATATAGGCTCTGGTATCGTCTGGATGAAAGAAGTAAACTATCTAGGCTCTGGTCTCGTCTGGATGGAAGAAGTAAACTATATAGGCTCTGGTATCGTCTGTATGGAAGAAGTAAACTATATAGGCTCTGGTCTTGTCTGGATGGAAGAAGTAAACGATCTAGGCTCTGGTATCGTCTGGATTGAAGAAGTAAACTATCTAGGCTCGGGTCTCGTCTGGATGGAAGAAGTAAACTATCTAGGCTATGGTCTCGTCTGGATGGAAGAAGTAAACTATCTAGGCTATGGTATCGTCTGGATGTAAGAAGTAAACTATCTAGGCTATGGTATCGTCTGGATGGAAGAAGTAAACGATCTAGGCTCTGGTATCGTCTGGATGGAAGAAGTAAACTATCTAGGCTCTGGTATCGTCTGGATGGAAGAAGTAAACGATCTAGGCTCTGATCTCGTCTGTATCGAAGAAGTAAACTATCTAGGCTCTGGTATCGTCTGGATGGAAGAAGTAAACTATCTAGGCTCTGGTCTCGTCGGATGGAAGAAGTAAACTATCTAGGCTCTGGTCTTGTCTGGATGGAAGAAGTAAACGATCTAGGCTCTGGTCTCGTCTGGATGAAAGAAGTAAACTATCTAGGCTCTGGTCTCGTCTGGATGAAAGAAGTAAACTATCTAGGCTATGGTCTCGTCTGGATGGAAGAAGTAAACTATCTAGGCTATGGTATCGTCTGGATGTAAGAAATAAACTATCTAGGCTATGGTATCGTCTGGATGGAAGAAGTAAACGATCTAGGCTCTGGTATCGTCTGGATGGAAGAAGTAAACTATCTAGGCTCTGGTCTCG
>CM026404.1:76802903-77052585 GCA_014843695.1 Archivesica marissinica
CAGTCATACATACACCATACAGCAGGCATACATACACCATACAGCAGTCATACATACACCATACAGCAGTGATACATACACCATACAGCAGTCATACATACACCATACAGCAGTCATACATCCACCATACAGCAGTCATACATCCACCATACAGCAGCCATACATACACCATACAGCAGTCATACATCCACCATACAGCAGTCATACATCCACCATACAGCAGTCATACATCCACCATACAGCAGTCATACATCCACCATACAGCAGTCATACATCCACCATACAGCAGTCATACATCCACCATACAGCAGTCATACATACACCATACAGCAGCCATACATCACCATACAGCAGTCATACATCCACCATACAGCAGCCATACATCCACCATACATCAGTCATACATCCACCATACAGCAGTGATACATACACCATACAGCAGTCATACATACACCATACAGCAGTCATACATACACCATACAGCAGGCATACATACACCATACAGCAGGCATACATACACCATACAGCAGTTATACATACACCATACAGCAGTCATACATACACCATACAGCAGTCATACATACACCATACAGCAGTCATACATACACCATACAGCAGTCATACATACACCATACAGCAGTCATACATACACCATACAGCAGGCATACATACACCATACAGCAGTCATACATCCACCATACAGCAGTCATACATACACCATACAGCAGTCATACATACACCATACAGCAGTCATACATACACCATACAGCAGTCATACATCACCATACAGCAGTCATACATCACATACAGCAGTCATACATCACCATACAGCAGTCATACATCACCATACAGCAGTCATACATCCACCATACAGCAGTCATACATACACCATACAGCAGTCATACATCAGTTTCACCATACAGCAGTCATACATCCACCATACAGCAGTCATACATCCACCATACAGCAGTCATACATCCACCATACAGCAGTCATACATCCACCATACAGCAGTCATACATCCACCATACAGCAGTCATACATCCACCATACAGCAGTCATACATCCACCATACAGCAGTCATACATACACCATACAGCAGTCATACATCCACCATACAGCAGTCATACATCCACCATACAGCAGTCATACATCCACCATACAGCAGTCATACATCCACCATACAGCAGTCATACATCACCATACAGCACATACATCACCATACAGCAGCATACATCACCATACAGCAGCATACATACACCATACAGCAGTCATACATCCACCATACAGCAGTCATACATACACCATACAGCAGTCATACATCCACCATACAGCAGTCATACATCCACCATACAGCAGTCATACATACACCATACAGCAGTCATACATACACCATACAGCAGTCATACATACACCATACAGCAGTCATACATCCACCATACAGCAGTCATACATCCACCATACAGCAGGCATACATACACCATACATCAGTCATACATACACCATACAGCAGTCATACATACACCATACAGCAGCCATACATACACCATACAGCAGTCATACATACACCATACAGCAGCCATACATACACCATACAGCAGTCATACATCCACCATACAGCAGTCATACATCCACCATACAGCAGGCATACATACACCATACAGCAGCCATACATACACCATACAGCAGTGATACATACACCATACAGCAGTCATACATACACCATACAGCAGGCATACATCCACCATACAGCAGTCATACATACACCATACAGCAGCCATACATACACCATACAGCAGTCATACATCCACCATACAGCAGACATACATACACCATACAGCAGTCATACATACACCATACAGCAGGCATACATACACTATACAGCAGTCATACATACACCATACAGCAGACATACATACACCATACAGCAGGCATACATACACCATACAGCAGGCATACATACACCATACAGCAGTCATACATACACCATACAGCAGTCATACATACACCATACAGCAGGCATACATCCACCATACAGCAGTCATACATACACCATACAGCAGACATACATACACCATTCAGCAGTCATACATCCACCATACAGCAGACATACATACACCATTCAGCAGTCATACATACACCATACAGCAGTCATACATACACCATACAGCAGTCAAACATCCACCATACAGCAGGCATACATACACCATACAGCAGTCATACATCCACCATACAGCAGTCATACAGCAGTCATACAGCGTCATACATCCACCATACATCAGTCATGCAGCAGTCATTCATCCACCATGCAGCAGGCATACATCCATCATACAGCAGTCATACATCCACCATGCAGCAGTCATACATCCACCATACAGCAGTCATACATCCACCATACAGCAGTCATACATCCACCATACAGCAGTCATACATCCACCATAGGAGCAGTCATACATCCACCATGCAGCAGTCATACATCCACCATACAGCAGTCATACATCCACCATACAGCAGTCATACATCCACCATACAGCAGTCATACATCCACCAATCAGCAGTCATACATCCACCATACAGCAGTCATACATCCACCATACAGCAGTCATACATCCACCATACAGCAGACATACATCCACCATACAGCAGACATACATCCACCATACAGCAGTCATACATCCACCATACAGCAGTCATACATCCACCATACAGCAGTCATACATCCACCATACAGCAGTCATACATCCACCATACAGCAGTCATACATCCACCATACAGTAGTCATACATCCACCATACAGTAGTCATAGATCCACCATACAGTAGTCATACAGCAGCCATACATCCACCATACAGTATTCATACAGCAGCCATACATCCACCATACATCAGCCATACAGCAGTCATACATCCACCATACAGCAGTCATACATCCACCATACAGTAGTCATACATACACCATACAACAGTCATACATCCACCATGCAGCAGTCATACATCCACCATACAGTAGTCATACATCCACCATACAGCAGTCATACATCCACCATGCAACAGTCATACATCCACCATACAGCAGTCATACATCCACCATACAGCAGTCATACATACACCATACAGCAGTCATACATCCACCATACAGCAGTCATACATCCACCATACAGCAGTCATACTTCCACCATACAGTAGTCATAGATGCACCATACAGTAGTCATACAGCAGCCATACATCCACCATACAGTAGTCATACAGCAGCCATACATCCAACATACATCAGCCATACAGCAGTCATACTTCCACCATACAGCAGTCTTACATCCACCATACAGTAGTCATACATACACCATACAACAGTCATATATCCACTCTGCAGCAGTCATACATCCACCATACAAATCATACATCCACCATACAGCAGTCATACATACACCATACAGCAGGCATACATACACCATACAGCAGTCATACATACACCATACAGCAGGCATACATACACCATACAACAGTCATACATACACCATACAGCAGGCATACATACACCATACAGCAGGCATACATACACCATACAGCAGCCATACACCCACCACACAGCAGTCATACATCCACCATACAGCAGCCATACAGCCACCATACAGCAGGCATATATACACCATACAGCAGTCATACATACACCATACAGCAGTCATACATACACCATACAGCAGTCATACATACACAATGCAGCAGCCATACATACACCATACAGAAGTCATACATACACCATACAGCAGACATACATCCACCATACAGCAGTGATACATACACCATACAACAGTCATACATACACCATACAGCAGTCATACATACACCATGCAGCAGCCATACATACACCATACAGCAGTCATACATACACCATACTGCAGTCATACATCCACCATACAGCAGGCATACATACACCATACAGCAGCCATACATACACCATACAGCAGTCATACATCCACCATACAGCAGTCATACATACACCATACAGCATCCATACATCCACCATACAGCAGGCATACATACACCATACAGCAGCCATACATACACCATACAGCAGTCATACATCCACCATACAGCAGTCATACATACACCATACAGCATCCATACATACACCATACAGCAGTCATACCTACACCATACAGCAGCCATACATATATCATACAGCAGTCATACATCCAACATACAGTAGTCATACATCCACCATACAGCAGGCATACATACTCCATACATCAGTCATACATACACCATACAGCAGTCATACATACACCATACAGCAGCCATACATACACCATACAGCAGTCATACATACACCATACAGCAGCCATACATACACCATACAGCAGTCATACATCCACCATACAGCAGTCATACATCCACCATACAGCAGGCATACATTCACCATACAGCAGCCATACATACACCATACAGCAGTGATACATACACCATACAGCAGTCATACATACACCATACAGCAGGCATACATCCACCATACAGCAGTCATACATACACCATACAGCAGCCATACATACACCATACAGCAGCATACATCCACCATACAGCAGACATACATACACCATACAGCAGTCATACATACACCATACAGCAGGCATACATACACCATACAGCAGTCATACATACACCATACAGCAGCATACATACACCATACAGCAGGCATACATACACCATACAGCAGGCATACATACACCATACAGCAGTCATACATACACCATACAGCAGTCATACATACACCATACAGCAGGCATACATCCACCATACAGCAGTCATACATACACCATACAGCAGCCATACATACACCATACAGCAGTCATACATCCACCATACAGCAGACATACATACACCATACAGCAGTCATACATACACCATACAGCAGTCATACATACACCATACAGCAGTCATACATACACCATACAGCAGACATACATACACCATACAGCAGTCATACATCCACCATACAGCAGTCATACATACACCATCAGCAGCATACATACACCATACAGCAGTCATACATACACCATACAGCAGTCAACATCACCATACAGCAGGCATACATACACCATACAGCAGGCATACATCCACCATACAGCAGTCATACAGCAGTCATACATCCACCATACAGCAGTCATGCAGCAGTCATACATCCACCATACAGCAGGCATACATCCACAACCATACAGCAGTCATACATCCACCATACAGCAGTCATACATCCACCATACAGCAGTCATACATCCACCATACAGCAGTCATACATCCACCATACAGCAGTCATACATCCACCATACAGCAGTCATACATCCACCATACAGCAGTCATACATCCACCATACAGCAGTCATACATCCACCATACAGCAGTCATACATCCACCATACAGCAGTCATACATCCACCACACATCAGTCATACATCCACCATACAGTAGTCATACATCCACCATACAGTAGTCATAGATCCACCATACAGTAGTCATACAGCAGCCATACATCCACCATACAGTAGTCATACAGCAGCCATACATCCACCATACATCAGCCATACAGCAGTCATACATCCACCATACAGCAGTCATACATCCACCATACAGTAGTCATACATACACCATACAACAGTCATACATCCACTATGCAGCAGTCATACATCCACCATACAACAGTCATACATCCACCATACAGCAGTCATACACACACCATACAGCAGCCATACACCCACCACACAGCAGTCATACATCCACCATACAGCACCATACATCCACCATACAGCAGTCATACATCCACCATACAGCAGTCATACATACACCATACAGCAGTCATACATACACCATACAGCAGTCATACATCCACCATACAGCAGTCATACATCACCATACAGCAGTCATACATCATACACACCAACAGCAGTATACATCACCATACAGCAGTCATACACACCATACAGCAGCATACACCCATACAGCAGTATACATCACCATACAGCAATAACACCACAGCAGCATACATCACCATACAGCAGGATACATACACCATACAACAGTCATACATACACCATACAGCAGGCATACATACCCCATACAGCAGTCATACATACACCATACAGCAGTCATACATACACCATACAGCAGTCATACATACACTATACAGCAGTCAAACATACACCATACAGCAGCCATACATACATCATACAGCAGTCATACATCCACCATACAGCAGTCATACATCCACCATACAGCAGGCATACATACACCATACATCAGTGATACTTACACCATACAGCAGTCATACATACACCATACAGCATCCATACATACACCATACAGCAGTCATACCTACACCATACAGCAGCCATACATACACCATACAGCAGTCATACATCCACCATACAGCAGTCATACATCCACCATACAGCAGGCATACATACACCATACATCAGTCATACATACACCATACAGCAGTCATACATACACCATACAACAGCCATACATACACCATACAGCAGTCATACATACAACATACAGCAGCCATACATACACCATACAGCAGTCATACATCCACCATACAGCAGTCATACATCCACCATACAGCAGTCATACATCCACCATACAGCAGTCATACATCCACCATACAACAGTCATACATCCACCATACAACAGTCATACATCCACCATACAGCAGTCATACATACACCATACAGCAGCCATACACCCACCACACAGCAGTCATACATCCACCATACAACATCATACATCCACCATACAGCAGTCATACATCCACCATACAGCAGCCTTACAGCCACCACACAGCAGACATACATACACCATACAGCAGTGATACATACACCATGCAGCAGCCATACATACACCATACAGCAGTCATACCTACACCATACAGAAGCCATACATACACCATACAGCAGTCATACATCCACCATGCAGCAGTCATACATCCACCATACAGCAGGCATACATACACCATACATCAGTCATACATACACCATACAGCAGTCATACATACACCATACAACACCCATACATACACCATACAGCAGTCATACATACACCATGCAGCAGCCATATATACACCATACAGCAGTCATACATCCACCATACAGCAGTCATACATCCACCATACAGCAGTCATACATCCACCATACAGCAGTCATACATACACCATACAGCAGTCATACATCCACCATACAGCAGTCATACATCCACCATACAACAGTCATACATCCACCATACAGCAGTCATACATCCACCATACAGCAGTCATACATCCACCATACAGCAGTCATACATCCACCATACAGCAGTCATACATCCACCATACAGCAGCATACATCCACCATACAGCAGTCATACATCCACCATACAGCAGTCATACATCCACCATACAGCAGTCATACATCCACCATACAGCAGTCATACATCCACCATACAGCAGTCATACATCCACCATACAGCAGTCATACATCACCATACAGCCATACATCCACCATACAGCAGTCATACATCCACCATACAGCAGTCATACATCCACCATACAGCAGTCATACATCCACCATACAGCAGTCATACATCCACCATACAGCAGTCATACATCCACCATACAGCAGTCATACATCCACCATACAGCAGTCATACATCCACCATACAGCAGTCATACATCCACCATACAGCAGTCATACATCCACCATACAGCAGTCATACATCCACCATACAGCAGTCATACATCCACCATACAGCAGTCATACATCCACCATACAGTAGTCATAGATCCACCATACAGTAGTCATACAGCAGCCATACATCCACCATACAGTAGTCATACAGCAGCCATACATCCACCATACATCAGCCATACAGCAGTCATACATCCACCATACAGCAGTCATACATACACCATACAGCAGTCATACATCCACCATACAGCAGTCATACATCCACCATACAGCAGTCATACATCCACCATACAGCAGTCATACATCCACCATGCAGCAGTCATACATCCACCATACAGCAGTCATACATCCACCATACAGCAGTCATACATCCACCATACAGCAGTCATACATCCACCATACAGCAGTCATACATCCACCATACAGCAGTCATACATCCACCATACAGTAGTCATAGATCCACCATACAGTAGTCATACAGCAGCCATACATCCACCATACAGTAGTCATACAGCAGCCATACATCCACCATACATCAGCCATACAGCAGTCATACATCCACCATACAGCAGTCATACATCCACCATACAGTAGTCATACATACACCATACAACAGTCATACATCCACTATGCAGCAGTCATACATCCACCATACAGCAGTCATACATCCACCATACAGCAGTGATACATACACCATACAGCAGTCATACATACACCATACAGCAGGCATACATCCACCATACAGCAGTCATACATACACCATACAGCAGCCATACATACACCATACAGCAGTCATACATCCACCATACAGCAGACATACATACACCATACAGCAGTCATACATACACCATACAGCAGGCATACATACACCATACAGCAGTCATACATACACCATACAGCAGACATACATACACCATACAGCAGGCATACATACACCATACAGCAGGCATACATACACCATACAGCAGTGATACATACACCATACAGCAGTCATACATACACCATACAGCAGGCATACATCCACCATACAGCAGTCATACATACACCATACAGCAGCCATACATACACCATACAGCAGTCATACATCCACCATACAGCAGACATACATACACCATACAGCAGTCATACATACACCATACAGCAGGCATACATACACTATACAGCAGTCATACATACACCATACAGCAGACATACATACACCATACAGCAGGCATACATACACCATACAGCAGGCATACATACACCATACAGCAGTCATACATACACCATACAGCAGGCATACATCCACCATACAGCAGTCATACATACACCATACAGCAGACATACATACACCATTCAGCAGTCATACATCCACCATACAGCAGACATACATACACCATTCAGCAGTCATACATACACCATACAGCAGTCATACATACACCATACAGCAGTCAAACATCCACCATACAGCAGGCATACATACACCATACAGCAGTCATACATCCACCATACAGCAGTCATACAGCAGTCATACATCCACCATACAGCAGTCATGCAGCAGTCATTCATCCACCATGCAGCAGGCATACATCTATCATACAGCAGTCATACAGCAGTCATACATCCACCATGCAGCAGTCATACATCCACCATACAGCAGTCATACATCCACCATACAGCAGTCATACATCCACCATACAGCAGTCATACATCCACCATACAGCAGTCATACATCCACCATACAGCAGTCATACATCCACCATACAGCAGTCATACATCCACCATACAGCAGTCATACATCCACCATACAGCAGTCATACATCCACCATACAGCAGTCATACATCCACCATACAGCAGTCATACATCCACCATACAGCAGTCATACATCCACCATACAGCAGTCATACATCCACCATACAGCAGTCATACATCCACCATACAGCAGTCATACATCCACCATACAGCAGTCATACATCCACCATACAGCAGTCATACATCCACCATACAGCAGTCATACATCCACCATACAGCAGTCATACATACACCATACAGCAACCATACATACACCATACAGCAGTCATACATCCACCATACAGCAGTCATACATCCACCATACAGCAGTCATACATCCACCATACAGCAGTCATACATCCACCATACAGCAGTCATACATCCACCATACAGCAGTCATACATCCACCATACAGCAGTCATACATCCACCATACAGCAGTCATACATCCACCATACAGCAGTCATACATCCACCATACAGCAGTCATACATCCACCATACAGCAGTCATACATCCACCATACAGCAGTCATACATCCACCATACAGCAGTCATACATCCACCATACAGCAGTCATACATCCACCATACAGCAGTCATACATCCACCATACAGCAGTCATACATCCACCATACAGCAGTCATACATCCACCATACAGCAGTCATACATCCACCATACAGCAGTCATACATCCACCATACAGCAGTCATACATCCACCATACAGCAGTCATACATCCACCATACAGCAGTCATACATCCACCATACAGCAGTCATACATCCACCATACAGCAGTCATACATCCACCATACAGCAGTCATACATCCACCATACAGCAGTCATACATCCACCATACAGCAGTCATACATCCACCATACAGTAGTCATACATCCACCATACAGTAGTCATAGATCCACCATACAGTAGTCATACAGCAGCCATACATCCACCATACAGTAGTCATACAGCAGCCATACATCCACCATACATCAGCCATACAGCAGTCATACATCCACCATACAGCAGTCATACATCCACCATACAGTAGTCATACATACACCATACAACAGTCATACATCCACTATGCAGCAGTCATACATCCACCATACAGCAGTCATACATACACCATACAGCAGCCATACACCCACCACACAGCAGTCATACATCCACCATACAGCAGCCATACAGCCACCACACAGCAGACATACATCCACCATACAGCAGTGATACATACACCATACAGCAGTCATACATACACCATACAGCAGGCATACATACACCATACAGCAGGCATACATACACCATACAGCAGGCATATATACACCATACAGCAGTCATACATACACCATACAGCAGTCATACATACACCATACAGCAGTCATACATACACCATGCAGCAGCCATACATACACCATACAGCAGTCATACATACACCATACAGCAGCCATACATACACCATACAGCAGTCATACATCCACCATACAGCAGTCATACATCCACCATACAGCAGGCATACATACACCATACATCAGTGATACTTACACCATACAGCAGTCATACATACACCATACAGCATCCATACATACACCATACAGCAGTCATACCTACACCATACAGCAGCCATACATACACCATACAGCAGTCATACATCCACCATACAGCAGTCATACATCCACCATACAGCAGGCATACATACACCATACATCAGTCATACATACACCATACAGCAGTCATACATACACCATACAGCAGCCATACATACACCATACAGCAGTCATACATACACCATACAGCAGCCATACATACACCATACAGCAGTCATACATCCACCATACAGCAGTCATACATCCACCATACAGCAGGCATACATACACCATACAGCAGCCATACATACACCATACAGCAGTGATACATACACCATACAGCAGTCATACATACACCATACAGCAGGCATACATCCACCATACAGCAGTCATACATACACCATACAGCAGCCATACATACACCATACAGCAGTCATACATCCACCATACAGCAGTCATACATCCACCATACAGCAGTCATACATCCACCATACAGCAGTCATACATCCACCATACAGCAGTCATACATCCACCATACAGCATTCATACATCCACCATACATCAGTCATACATCCACCATACAGCAGACATACATCCACCATACAGCAGTCATACATCCACCATACAGCAGGCATACATTCATAAACACACCATACAGCAGTCATACATACATACACCATACAGCAGTCATACATCCACCACACAGCAGGCATACACACACCATACAGCAGTCATACATCCACCATACAGCAGTCATACATCCACCATGCAGCAGGCATACACACACCATATAGTTGGCATACATACACCATACAGCAGTCATACACACACCATACAGCAGGCATACATACTCCATACAGCAGGCATACATACACCATACAGCAGTCATACATCCACCATACAGCAGTCAAACACACACCATACAGCAGGCATACATACACCATACCGCAGTCATACATACACCATACAGCAGGCATACATACACCAAACAGCAGGCATACATCCACCATACAGCAGGCATTCACACACCATACAGCAGGCATGCATACAACATGCAGCAGTCATACATCCACCATACAGCAGTCATACACACACCATACAGCAGGCATACATACACCATACAGCAGGCATACATACACCATACAGCAGGCATACACACACCATACAGCAGGCAAACATACACCATACAGCAGTCATACACACACCATACAGCAGTCATACATACACCATACAGCAGGCATACATACACCATACAACAGTCATACATCCATCATAAAGTAGTCATACACACCATACAGCAGGCATACATACACCATACAGCAGGCATACATACACCATACAGCAGTCATACACACACTATACAGCAGTCATACATCCACCATACAGCAGTCATACATCCACCAAACAACAGTCATACACCCACCATACAGCAGTCATACATCCATCATACAGCAGTCATACATCCACCATACAGCAGTCATACATCCACCATGCAGCAGTCATACATCCACCATACAGCAGTCATACATCCACCATGCAGCAGTCATACATACACCATACAGCAGCCATACATACAGCAGCCATACATATACCATACAGCAGCCATACATCCACCATACAGCAGTCATACATCCACCAAACAGCAGTCATACACCCACCATACAGCAGTCATACATCCACCATACAGCAGCCATACATCCACCATACAGTAGTCATACATACACCATACAACAGTCATACATCCACCATACAGCAGTCATACATCCATCATACAGCAGTCATACATCCACCATACAGCAGTCATACATCCATCATACAGCAGGCATACATCCACCATACAGCAGTCATACATCCACCATACAGCAGGCATACATCCACCATACAGCAGCCATACATCCACCATACAGTAGTCATACATACACCATACAACAGTCATACATCCACCATACAGCAGTCATACATCCATCATACAGCAGTCATACATCCACCATACAGCAGTCATACATACACCATACAGCAGTCATACATACACTATACAGCAGGCATACATCCATCATACAGCAGTCATACATACACCATACAGCAGGCATACATCCACCATACAGCAGGCATACATACACTATACAGCAGTCATACATCCACCATACAGCAGTCATACATACACCATACAGCAGGCATACATCCACCATACAGCAGCCATACATACACTATACAGCAGTCATACACACACCATACAGCAGTCATACATACACCATACAGCAGGCATACATACACTGTACAGCAGTCATACATACACCATACAGCAGTCATACACCCACCATACAGCAGTCATACATCCACCATACAGCAGTCATACACACACCATACATCAGTCATACATACACCATACAGCAGTCATACATACACCATACAGCAGCCATACAGCCACCATACAGCAGCCATACATCCACCATACAGCAGTCATACATACAACATACAGCAGTCATACATCCATCATACAGCAGCCATACATCCACCATACAGCAGTCATACATGCACCATACAGCAGTCATACATCCATCATACAGCAGCCATACAGCCACCATACAGCAGCCATACATCCACCATACAGCAGTCATACATACACCATACTGCAGTCATACATCCATCATACAGCAGTCATACATCCACCATACATCAGCCATACAGCAGTCATACATACACCATACAGCAGTCATACATCCATCATACAGCAGCCATACATCCACCATACAGCAGCCATACATCCACCATACAGCAGTCATACATACACCATACAGCAGTCATACATCCATCATACAACAGTCATACATCCACCATACGGCAGTCATACATACACCATACAGCAGTCATACATCCACCATACAGCAGTCATACATACACCATACAGCAGTCATACATCCATCATACAGCAGTCATACATCCTCCATACAGCAGTCATACATACACCATACAGCAGTCATACATACACCATACAGCAGTCATACATCCATCATACAGCAGTCATACATCCACCATACAGCAGCCATACATCCACCATACAGCAGTCATACATCCATCATACAGCAGTCATACATCCACCATACGGCAGTCATACATACATCATACAGCAGTCATACATACACCATACAGCAGTCATACATCCATCATACAGCAGTCATACATCCATCATACAGCAGTCATACATACATCATACAGCAGTCATACATCCATCATACAGCAGTCATACATCCACCATACAGCAGTCATACATACACCATACAACAGTCATACATACCCCATACAGCAGTCATACATCCACCATTCAGCAGCCATACATCCACCATACAGCAGTCATACATCCATCATACAGCAGTCATACATCCATCATACAGCAGTCATACATCCACCATACAGCATTCATACATCCATCATACACCAGTCATACATCCACCATACAGCAGTCATACATCCACAATACAGCAGTCATACATCCACCATGCAGCAGTCATACATCCACCATACAGCAGTCATACATCCATCATACAGCAGTCATACATTCATACATCCACCATACAGCAGTCATACATCCACCATACAGCAGTCATACATCCACCATGCAGCAGTCATACATCCACCATACAGCAGTCATACATCCATCATACAGCAGTCATACATCCACCATACAGCAGGCATACATACACCATACAGCAGTCATACATACACTATACAGCAGGCATACATCCATCATACAGCAGTCATACATACACCATACAGCAGGCATACATCCACCATACAGCTGGCATACATACACTATACAGCAGTCATACATCCACCATACATCAGCCATACAGCAGTCATACATCCACCATACAGCAGTCATACACACACACCATACAGCAGTCATACATACACCATACAGCAGTCATACATACACCATACAGCAGCCATTCATCCACCATACAGCAGCCATACATCCACCATACAGCAGTCATACATCCACCATACAGCAGTCATACATCCATCATACAGCAGTCATACATACACCATACAGCAGCCATATATCCACCATACAGCAGTCATACATCCATCATACAGCAGTCATACATCCATCATACAGCAGTCATACATCCACCATACAGCTGTCATACATACATCATACAGCAGGCATACATCCACCATACAGCAGGCATACATTCACCATACAGCAGTCATACATCCACCATACAGCAGTCATACATCCACCATACAGCAGTCATACATCCATCATACAGCAGTCATACATCCACCATACAGCAGTCATACATCCATCATACAGCAGTCATACATCCATCATACAGCAGTCATACATCCATCATACAGCAGTCATACATCCATCATACAGCAGTCATACATCCACCATACAACAGTCATACATCCACCATACAGCAGGCATATATCCACCATACAGCAGGCATACATCCACCATACAGCAGGCATACATACATCATACAGCAGTCATACATCCACCATACAGCAGGCATACATCCACCATACAGCAGGCATACATCCACCATACAGCAGTCATACATCCACCATACAGCAGTCATACATACACCATACAGCAGTCATACATCCATCATACAGCAGTCATACATCCTCCATACAGCAGTCATACATACACCATACAGCAGTCATACATACACCATACAGCAGTCATACATCCATCATACAGCAGTCATACATCCACCATACAGCAGCCATACATCCACCATACAGCAGTCATACATCCATCATACAGCAGTCATACATCCACCATACGGCAGTCATACATACATCATACAGCAGTCATACATACACCATACAGCAGTCATACATCCATCATACAGCAGTCATACATACATCATACAGCAGTCATACATCCATCATACAGCAGTCATACATCCACCATACAGCAGTCATACATACACCATACAACAGTCATACATACCCCATACAGCAGTCATACATCCACCATACAGCAGCCATACACCCACCATACAGCAGTCATACATCCATCATACAGCAGTCATACATCCATCATACAGCAGTCATACATCCACCATACAGCATTCATACATCCATCATACACCAGTCATACATCCACCATACAGCAGTCATACATCCACAATACAGCAGTCATACATCCACCATGCAGCAGTCATACATCCACCATACAGCAGTCATACATCCATCATACAGCAGTCATACATTCATACATCCACCATACAGCAGTCATACATCCACCATACAGCAGTCATACATCCACCATGCAGCAGTCATACATCCACCATACAGCAGTCATACATCCATCATACAGCAGTCATACATCCACCATACAGCAGGCATACATACACCATACAGCAGTCATACATACACTATACAGCAGGCATACATCCATCATACAGCAGTCATACATACACCATACAGCAGGCATACATCCACCATACAGCTGGCATACATACACTATACAGCAGTCATACATCCACCATACATCAGCCATACAGCAGTCATACATCCACCATACAGCAGTCATACACACACACCATACAGCAGTCATACATACACCATACAGCAGTCATACATACACCATACAGCAGCCATTCATCCACCATACAGCAGCCATACATCCACCATACAGCAGTCATACATCCACCATACAGCAGTCATACATCCATCATACAGCAGTCATACATACACCATACAGCAGCCATATATCCACCATACAGCAGTCATACATCCATCATACAGCAGTCATACATCCATCATACAGCAGTCATACATCCACCATACAGCAGTCATACATACATCATACAGCAGGCATACATCCACCATACAGCAGGCATACATTCACCATACAGCAGTCATACATCCACCATACAGCAGTCATACATCCACCATACAGCAGTCATACATCCATCATACAGCAGTCATACATCCACCATACAGCAGTCATACATCCATCATACAGCAGTCATACATCCATCATACAGCAGTCATACATCCATCATACAGCAGTCATACATCCATCATACAGCAGTCATACATCCACCATACAGCAGTCATACATCCATCATACAGCAGTCATACATCCATCATACAGCAGTCATACATCCATCATACAGCAGTCATACATCCACCATACAGCAGTCATACATCCACCATACAGCAGGCATACATCCACCATACAGCAGTCATACATCCACCATACAGCAGTCATACATCCACCATACAGCAGTCATACATCCACCATACAGCAGGCATACATACACCATACAGCAGCCATACATCACCATACAGCAGTCATACATCCACCATACAGCAGTCATACATCCACCATACAGCAGTCATACATCCACCATACAGCAGTCATACATACACCATACAGCAGGCATACATCCACCATACAGCAGGCATACATACACCATACAGCAGCCATACATCCACCATACAGCAGTCATACATACACCATACAGCAGTCATACATCCACCATACAGCAGTCATACATCCACCATACAGCAGTCATACATACACTATACAGCAGTCATACATCCATCATACAGCAGTCATACATCCACCATATAGCAGTCATACATACACCATACAGCAGTCATACATCCACCATACAGCAGCCATACATCCATCATACAGCAGGCATACATCCACCATACAGCAGTCATACATACACCATACAGCAGGCATACATACACCATACAGCAATCATACATACACCATACAGCAGTCATACATACACCATACAGCAGGCATACATCCACCATACAGCATTCATACATCCATCATACAGCAGGCATACATCCACCATACAGCAGTCATACATCCACCTTACAGCAGTCATACATCCACCATACAGCAGGCATACATCCACCATACAGCAGTCATACATGTTTCCTTAGATATGATTTAAAGTCATTATCAAAATGTTCAAAATGACTAATACTATATTTTCTAATCGGGTACTTATCATGAAATACTACTCCTTACAAAAACAGTATTCATTTTTGCAAAGTGTTGCGGTAACGTCATCCAACGAGATACAGTTTTAATCAAGGTACTTGAAAAATACATAATCATCGTTTGACTAGGATTTCCGTCTCTTTTTGTTTCATTCGACTTTCGTCGTAGAGCGTTATAACAAAAACAAACAATAATATAGCAAAAACAAGGTTGTAAAACAACAAATAAATTGCCTATTAAATACATAGTAAAATGTAAAAACATTCAGTCTGTTCATTTATATTTTTCCAATCTTTCATTTCTTCTGATACCACATCCACTGTGAAGAGGTATTCAAATCAGCCTGAAACACACCAAGAATATTTCAAATTTTAAGTTTCAAATAACCAGTGCTCGCCTGTGAATAACGTCACTGTGTTTACACACTGTATTCCTCCGCCAAATAATACAGTATACCAACCTTCAATTTGCAATGGCCTGACTTCTTATATCTCATCTTTTCTACACATCAACTAGTCTGAGGTCTTCTCAAGTCACATACTTTCTCAAAAAACACAAAAGCTATACACTGCCTGTCATGAAAATGCATTTTTACCAAAAAGAAAAATTAACTATATTAGTTATTGGGACTACATCCGATACCGCGGATGCACTTCTGCCTATTTACGTATATACAACCACAATGTACGTATAGCACTCTATAGACGGATCTGTAGTCCAGTGGTAACACGCTGGACTGGTAATCCAGGGATCGCATGTTCGATCCCCCGTCTGACCCTAATAATATTAACAGTCTTTCAGATGGGACGTTAAACCGAGGTCTCGTGTCGGTGCTTTACACCGTGCACGTACGGTGCTTTACACCGTGCACGTAAAAGAACCAGAGGCGACTCTGGAATGGGTCTCTGTCTGTATCATGCACTGTCCTCCGAAATCTAAAATGACTAATCTCTTCAGGAGGCGTCGCTCATATGGGCAACCGGTAGCGACGATAAATCAACGTAGAAACACACGTATACCATTCTAGGCGTGCTTGATTGTAATTGCTTGTATATCGCATGCAGTTCTGAACAGGGGCATAATTCCAAACTAATAAAGGATTACGCAGAGAGAGATATAAATGCTATGGAAACCATTTACTTATTCCAAATCTCACCTTAGATCGTTTTGGTAACCATAGTTATCGTTGGATGAACAAGCTGTCCCGGGAAGGGTTGCATTATGTTAACATTCTTTATTAATATGTGAACGAAAATCGCTAATGTTCCATTTCAACGTGTTCTAAAGATATATTGTTAAACAGCCAGCCATGGGAATCACTGAGAGTGGCTGCTTAGCACAGGTGGCTGCTTAATACAGGTCAAATGTATACTAAACCAACATATTAGGAATCTGTAAACTGGCTGCTTAATAAATACAGATTGGCTGCTTAATAAAGGTGACGACTAACACAGGATTTACTGTACGTTCGTTCCCGTTCGTCCACTACAGTCATGTCTTAGTTTAATCATAAATGATATTATTGCTAGCTCCATTTTACATATGCCTTAGCTCATACATGCACAACAAATGAAACACAGTGAAATTCAGGCCACACGTTATAACAACATTAGTTACTGCCCTTCCCGAAAGGGAATCATATATATCAGAAATATATAGGCCTATAGCGACACACGAGTTGAAGCAAACTTAGATGGCGATCTTACATCAATTCATTTATAATGGAAAATAGGAACAAAAAAGGTATCCGATAGAGAGTTGGGTGGAAGTTGATGATGATGATGATGGTGGTGGTGGTGATGATGGTGATGCTGCTGCTGCTGCTGATGATGATGGTGGTGGTGGTGGTGGTGGTGGTGGTGGTGGTGGTGGTGGTGGTGGTGGTGGTGGTGGTGGTGCTGCTGCTGCTGCTGCTGCTGCTGCTGCTGCTGCTGCTGCTGCTGCTGCTGCTGCTGCTGCTGCTGCTGCTGCTGCTGCTGCTGCTGCTGCTGCTGCTGCTGCTGCTGCTGCTGCTGCTGCTGCTGCTGCTGCTGCTGATGATGATGATGATGATGATGATGCTGCTGATGATGATGATGATGATGATGATGATGATGATGATGATGATGATGATGATGATGATGATTGATGATGATGATGATTGATGATGATGATGATGATGATGATGATGATGATGATGATGATGATGATGATGATGATGATGATGATGATGATGATGATGATGATGATGATGATATGATGATGATGATGATGATGATGATGATGATGATGATGATGATGATGATGATGATGATGATGATGATGATGATGATGATGATGATGATGATGATGATGATGATGATGATGATGATGATGATGATGATGATGATGAGATGATGATGATGATGATATGATGATGATGATGATGATGATGATGATGATGATGATGATGATGATGCTGATGATGATGATGATGATGATGATGATGATGATGATGATGATGATGATGGTGATGATCATGATGATGATCATGATGATGATGATATGTCTGTATCATTGCACTATCCTCCTAAATCTAACATGACTAATCTCTTCAGTAGGCGTCGCTCATATGGAAAACCGGTAGCGACGCTAAATAAACGATAAATAAAGGTAAAACAAACACACACGCACGGACGCACCACATGGCCATGGTCACTTGTAGCGATACATTATTAAGTGTGCATTAATTCGCATACATTATATGGGCGGCACCTACTTTAGGGGCGTCTCATTTTCGCCACAGGTATGTCGTATCTTAGTTTATTTGGGAGGATGACTGATAACTGCGCACATAAATTATGCACTTCTTAAATTCTTTTCTACATATTTTGAATACTTCGATCAGCTGGTGAAATAACCCAGGATCCATCGACGTATATCAGAATTAATGACCGATAAGATTGGCTTAAAGGTATTGATGGCAATCTAACAGTCGTGACTGTGGCGGATGACTTCCTGGCGGTTTCACTCCAAAATTATGAACGTTTTATTAGACCAGTTATAGCTTATAGTACATTGTATTCCTCGCTATACTTCGTCGTTACAATGATAGCAATGTAGTGTTTTCTTTATTTTAAATGGCAATGTCGGCGTTTTGAGGCCAGTTGTAAACTTAGGCTAGCATATACAGCAATGGCATACCTTAGATATTTGGCCAATTACGATTTACACAATGTCACAATGTATATATATATAGCAATTTCGTGAGATTGAATGTATATCTAGCTATGTGCAACACTATCAACTAAAGAACGTGTATATACATTTAATCATTGGAGCAGCTTTGTTCTTTTCAAGAGTGCTTTTAAATGAGAAATTAATTACGCTCATAGAGCACCATTCCCCCCCCCCCCCCAATACCCACCCACCAACTCCCGTAGAATACATAAAATCACAGGATAATGGGGAACAAATACTCTTGAATGGCTTACATATTTGTGGGAAACTTTCCATTAATAAATTGAGCATGTTTTTCTTTACTTTGGTTAATGAAGTCAGTTTGTATTAGTCTTCTTGTAGATAGAATAGATGAGAACTCGCGGTAGAGGCTAATACCCGGATCACGTTTCTGCACTCATACTGTGGCACTATTTTCTGATCATGGTTGCCAACAAATTTAGAAGAACATACAGAAGAAGCAACATCACCTGTTAATACGCATGTGCTTTTATGTGCAAAACGCATTTGTATTTTCATCTATTATAACAATAAGAATAATAATAATTAATAATAATAATAATAATAAAGACTTTATTTAACGATATATACATATATCTACCATGTGTCTAACAGACATGACAATGAATAACGGACATGACGTATTATACGTATATCTATCCAGCATGTAACAGATAAACTTAACTATGAATAACGGACATGACGTATTATACGTATATCTTCCAGGTAACAGATAACGTTACTATATTACTATGAATAACGGACATGACATATTATACGTATAGCTATCCAGCATGTAACAGATAAACTTAACTATGAATAACGGACATGACATATTATACGTATAGCTATCCAGCATGTAACAGATAAACTTAACTATGAATAACGGACATGACATATTATACGTATAGCTATCATGTAACAGATAAACTTAACTATGAATAACGGACATGACGTATTATACGTATATCTTCCAGGTAACAGATAACGTTACTATATTACTATGAATAACGGACATGACATATTATACGTATAGCTATCCAGCATGTAACAGATAAACTTAACTATGAATAACGGACATGACATATTATGCGTATAGCTATCCAGCATGTAACAGATAAACTTAACTATGAATAACGGACATGACATATTATACGTATAGCTATCATGTAACAGATAAACTTAACTATGAATAATGGACATGACGTATTATACGTATATCTTCCAGGTAACAGATAACGTTACTATATTACTATGAATAACGGACATGACATATTATACGTATAGCTATCCAGCATGTAACAGATAAACTTAACTATGAATAACGGACATGACATATTATGCGTATAGCTATCCAGCATGTAACAGATAAACTTAACTATGAATAACGGACATGACATATTATACGTATAGCTATCATGTAACAGATAAACTTAACTATGAATAATGGACATGACGTATTATACGTATATCTTCCAGGTAACAGATAACGTTACTATATTACTATGAATAACGGACATGACATATTATACGTATAGCTATCCAGCATGTAACAGATAAACTTAACTATGAATAACGGACATGACATATTATACGTATAGCTATCCAGCATGTAACAGATAAACTTAACTATGAATATCGGACATGACATATTATACGTATAGCTATCCAGCATGTAACAGATAAACTTAACTATGAATAACGGACATGACATATTATACGTATAGCTATCATGTAACAGATAAACTTAACTATGAATAACGGACATGACGTATTATACGTATATCTTCCAGGTAACAGATAACGTTACTATATTACTATGAATAACGGACATGACATATTATACGTATAGCTATCCAGCATGTAACAGATAAACTTAACTATGAATAACGGACATGACATATTATACGTATAGCTATCCAGCATGTAACAGATAAACTTAACTATGAATAACGGACATGACATATTATACGTATAGCTATCATGTAACAGATAAACTTAACTATGAATAATGGACATGACGTATTATACGTATATCTTCCAGGTAACAGATAACGTTACTATATTACTATGAATAACGGACATGACATATTATACGTATAGCTATCCAGCATGTAACAGATAAACTTAACTATGAATAACGGACATGACATATTATACGTATAGCTATCATGTAACAGATAAACTTAACTATGAATAACGGGCATGACATATTATACGTATAGCTATCATGTAACAGATAAACTTAACTATGAATAACGGACATGACATATTATACGCATAGCTATCATGTAACAGATAAACTTAACTATGAATAACGGACATGACATATTATACGTATAGCTATCCAGCATGTAACAGATAAACTTAACTATGAATAACGGACATGACATAGTATACGTATAGCTATCATGTAACAGATAAACTTAACTATGAATAACCGACATGACATATTATACGTATAGCTATCATGTAACAGATAAACTTAACTATGAATAACGGACATGACATATTATACGTATATCTACCATGTAACAGATAACGTGACTATATTACTATGAATAACGGACATGACATAGTATACGTATATCTACCATGTAACAGATAACGTTACTATATTACTATGAATAACGGACATGACATATTATACGTATATCTACCATGTAACAGATAACGTTAACTATGAATAACGGACATGACATAGTATACGTATATCTACCATGTAACAGATAACGTTACTATATTACTATGAATAACGGACATGACGTATTATACGTATATCTACCATATAACAGATAACGTGACTATATTACTATGAATAACGGACATGACATAGTATACGCATATCTACCATGTAACAGATAACGTTACTATATTACTATGAATAACGGACATGACGTATTATACGTATATCTACCATATAACAGATAACGTGACTATATTACTATGAATAACGGACATGACATAGTATACGCATATCTACCATGTAACAGATAACGTTACTATATTACTATGAATAACGGACATGACATATTATACGTATATCTACCATGTAACAGATAACGTGACTATATTACTATGAATAACGGACATGACATATTATACGTATATCTACCATGTAACAGATAACGTTACTATATTACTATGAATAACGGACATGACGTATTATACGTATATCTACCATGTAACAGATAACGTGACTATATTACTATGAATAACGGACATGACATAGTATACGTATATCTACCATGTAACAGATAACGTTACTATATTACTATGAATAACGGACATGACATATTATACGTATATCTACCATGTAACAGATAACGTTACTATATTACTATGAATAACGGACATGACATATTATACGTATATCTACCATGTAACAGATAACGTGACTATATTACTATGAATAACGGATATGACATATTATACGTATATCTACCATGTAACAGATAACGTTACTATATTACTATGAATAACGGACATGACATATTATACGTATATCTACCATGTAACAGATAACGTTACTATATTACTATGAATAACGGACATGACGTATTATACGTATAGCTATCATGTAACAGATAACGTTACTATATTACTATGAATAACGGACATGACATATTATACGTATATCTACCATGTAACAGATAACGTTACTATATTACTATGAATAACGGACATGACATATTATACGTATATCTACCATGTAACAGATAACGTGACTATATTACTATGAATAACGGATATGACATATTATACGTATATCTACCATGTAACAGATAACGTTACTATATTACTATGAATAACGGACATGACATATTATACGTATATCTACCATGTAACAGATAACGTTACTATATTACTATGAATAACGGACATGACGTATTATACGTATAGCTATCATGTAACAGATAACGTTACTATATTACTATGAATAACGGACATGACATAGTATACGTATATCTACCATGTAACAGATAACGTTACTATATTACTATGAATAACGGACATGACATATTATACGCATATCTACCATGTAACAGATAACGTAACTATATTACTATGAATAACGGACATGACATATTATACGTATATCTACCATGTAACAGATAACGTAACTATATTACTATGAATAACGGACATGACATATTATACGTATATCTACCATGTAACAGATAACGTAACTATATTACTATGAATAACGGACATGACGTATTATACGCATATCTATCATGTAACAGATAACGTGACTATATTACTATGAATAACGGACATGACATATTATACGTATAGCTATCATGTAACAAGATAACGTTACTATTTAACTATGAATAACGGACATGACGTATTATACGTATAGCTATCATGTAACAGATAACGTTACTATTTAACTATGAATAACGGACATGACGTATTATAGGCATATCTATCAGGTAACAGATAACGTGACTATTTAACTATGAATAACGGACATTATACGTATACCTACTATTTGTCTAAAACACGAGTAACGTAGTTTAAACCGTAGTTACTCAGTAGAGCATTGGGACTTAAGGAAAGGTTCATGTTCCAGTGGCTAACACGTTGGACTGTGAATCCAGGGATCGAGGTTCAATCCCCCGTCTGACCCTAATAATATTAACAGTTTTTCGGATAGAACTATACACCGAGGTATCATGTATCGGTGTCACGTGACACCGAGTGTGTAAAAGAACCAGGGATGCTCTGGAATGGGGGCGCCTTCTGTATATTATACTACCCGCCAAATCAATGACTAATATGGAAGTAGTTATAGCGCAATGGATGCGCGTTCGCTTCAGGTGCGAAAGGTCCGGAGTTCGAGCCCCGCTGGAGCCGTTACGATTATAGACAAGGCATTTAAATTCCACGTTGCCTCTTCTCTCTCCCTCGTGGCGATGGATTCCATCAGGAATGAGGTCTCGAGAGTGATTAATATAAGTTGACATAACATGTTTCGCAATCGAGCTAAAATAAATTTGTATAAACCAATGAC
The DNA here is from genome assembly GCA_014843695.1 of Archivesica marissinica. Taxonomy (NCBI): domain Eukaryota; kingdom Metazoa; phylum Mollusca; class Bivalvia; order Venerida; family Vesicomyidae; genus Archivesica; species Archivesica marissinica. The sequence goes on from CM026404.1 coordinate 76,829,173, forward strand.
TAATATACTTCTAGAGGCCTCGCCCAGATTAATCAGGGCAATAAATAAACTTATCACAAAAAAATAATAGTCATAATAATTGGAAGCTAAATACAAGAGTTCCAATCTACTGATAAGCCAAGCCTCCTACTCATTGCAAGCATGATTCGGGAGTACTAAGTCACTATCTAAGAATGTTATCAGTTTTATTTGTAAATAAAAAAGCAACTCCCCATCGATGGTTAATCACCTGACTAACATTTCTAAACAGACAGTTCCGGTATTGCTTCTGATCCATTGAGAAAAATGCACGCGCAAAAAAAGTACATCATTTATTAACATAACTTGTTACATTCTCCACGCTGTCAATTCTAAGAATAGGAACAGAAACACATCAGAAATAACTGGAATACTTTATTTATGATGCTTAATGAAAACCATCTTCCAGAATTAACTTCTGTAGAATGTGGGAGGATAATTTCCATGAATTATTAAAGGGCGACCCGCAAGCAACCACACAACGCGTTATTCGGGTAATAAAAATAGTATTACGTCATGAAAGGAAAAATCAACAGCTTGATTAAAGCCAGCAGATATTATGTGGATGAAATCATTCAAATAATAGTTATTTCATACGATATGTAATTTAGTAAAGACTTGTAATCCTTAATTAAGATAAATGAAAGGCAAATTAAAAACTACATACTCGTAATTAGAATTCTACTTTCTGACCTCCGATTAGCGCAGTGGTTAGCGCGCTCGCTTCTCACTAATGCAACCCGGGTTCGATCCTCGGACTGGGTAGTAAGTGAGATGGTACGGTGGTCGCCAGATCGGACAGGTGGGTTTTTCTCCGGGTACTCCGGTATTTATCGTCGCTACCGGTAGCCCATATGAGCGACGTCTCCTGAAGAGATTTGTCATCTTAGATTTGTTGAGGATAGTGCAATGATACAGACAGAGACCCATTCCAGGGCCTCCTATGGTTCTTTTACGTGCACGGTGTAAATCAAATACACGAGACCTTGGTTTAACGTCCCATCTGAAAGACTGTTAATTTTATTATGGTCAGACGGGGGATCGAACCTGCGATCCCTGGAAGAACCCTTTTGACATGTGCACATCTGAGTTGTACTGTTTAGTGTTTTCGCGCCGTAAATTCAATACATAGTTCCCACGGCCTGTGAAAACACTGTGCAAATAGTCAAAACATTGATAAGATTTTATCTTGGTCGCCATTTTGTTTGGCAAGTTTTATAAATGGCAATTTCAGGCGTTTCCTAGTAATTCTTTAATTGCAATAACATAATTCATTTTTGTTTGTTAATATAACATTTGGTATCACTTTAAAGGTATTGAAATGCACTTTTTAAATATTAATTTATTGTTTACAATGATGATGATTGAGCCTATTTACACCTCGCCTCCGGCGAACCATATGGGCGAGCATACTAAGAATTTTTTACAATGATGTATGGATTATAATTTATAAGAACTTAACTTGTACCTATTTTTGAAAGTCTATTTTCACAGTTGAAATAATAATATACAGGTATATTATTATTTATTCGTTTAGTGATTCGAGATTTGTGAAATGATACAAAAATCTGTCCGCTGAGAGCTTTTCAACAACGTATGAACCATGGTGATGGGATGAAAAATAAATATTTTATAAAGAAAACAAAATTACGCATCTATACAACATAATATATAATATCTGGTCAACTGACACAGTAGGAATGACGACGTCACATGAGTACTATTTATATACAGTCAAACCTGTGTTAGTGGTCACCTCCATTCAATTGCCAACCTGTTTTAAGCAGCCAGTTACCAGATTCCCAATATGTTGTTTCACTATGCATTTGACCTCTATTAATCAGCCATCTCTGCTAAGCAGCCACGTTTCTGTGATTACCGTGACTGCCTTCTTAAGACCGGTTTGACTGTATGCAATTCAGTGGTTATCGGGTTGAACTGCAGCCCAGTAGTCGAGAGTTAGATCCCCGTCCCGCCATGTCATAAAGTATACACCTCTTCTTTGTGCTCTATAGAAAATTAGGAATTTCGCATTCTAAATCAAGCGGGGAAACGAGTGGCTGCATTGATTAGCTACTGGTTTATTTATGGATAGCTTTTATTGTTAGTGCAAACTGACCTGTCTCTTAGAGGTCATACGAATATTTCTAATGCATAGCTTATTGTTGAAAATAAGTAACTGCTAAGTAAGGTGAATGTATTCCACTCAGCCCGGGTCCCTAATCCCTTACAATACAGTGTACTATCTATAATTGTATGCAGATAATAGGTAACGGAGAAACTTATATTAATCACTCTCGTTGGCGCGGATGAAAGCGTATATATGGTCATTCGTGTGGGAGAAAACCGGAGTACCCGGAGAAAACCGACATGTCCGATCTGGCGACCTCCGTACCATCTTACATGCTTCCCGGTCTGAGGATCGAACCAGGGTTGCATTGGTGAGAAGCGAGCGCGTTAACCACTGCGCTAATCGGACAACCAACTATAACACGCGATCACTGTTGTACATGCCACGGCTCTCGTGCAATTATATTACTATGTGTACAATTAATTAAGTTTGTATACAACACCTTACATTGACTCATGGAACGTTTCAACCAACTCAAACAGTAATATGGCAATGAGAAAATGGCAATTTACGCCCCCCTGCTTCTTTGCAAACGACCGCTCTGCTGAATAGAGCGTGTAATTTACTAGTATAAACTTCTGAATCAAATAAATTCCGTGGAACTTTTCCGGCGCCCCTCGTATTTTGATATAATCTTTCATCCTTTTTGAACTCGACATGGAGCAGGCGAGCACATCTGTTTTCCTTGACACGCGATTATTATCCGACGTTTAAATAGCAAAAACACTCACAGCTCGTGAAAGAAAATGATTTTTCATCTAAAAATAGTTCGTAGTATTGTAGTAAACTTTTACGTGACCTCGAAATGAAACGTAGTCGTTCCGAAATGGTATTTGATTGGCTAGTAATTAACGCTTCCGTTCGGTTAAACCAATTAACAGTAAGAAGGCGGGTTTGACCCATATTACGTCAAAAGTCAAATCCAAATTAGGAAGAAACCTTGAATTAAAAATGTAATGCGTGTCGGTATAAACATTATAATACGGTATTTACACATTTTAAGCATTCCATGGGGTTACATAGCGTGATGATACAAATGTTTGTATAAATTAACTGACACGCTTCGATACTGTTGTTATTCAATAACACTTCGAAACAAGCACTCGTGTGTAGTGGCTACTTAACTGTATACCTATATAGACAGTTAATATCAAACACTGTGCAGTAGATTATTTTATCGCTGATAATTGCGTGTTATAGTTGTGGTGTTTTCAATAAATTGATTGTGGTATATATTTATAATACTGTGGATTTATCATGGAGTTGTCGTACTCGTTGTTTGTATACGGATGCATGTGTATTGCGGTAAGTGGGTATTATAGACGTAAAATATATACAATGTTAAATGCAATACAATATTAAAATCACAATTATAATATATTACAAGACTATATATTATATAATATTATATTATATTGATAACACCTGATTAATTTATTAAAGGTATTTAATTTGAAACTGTAATTTTAGATATTAAATATGCACTAGCTTTCGAATTCTGTTAGTTGAAAGACAATGCGGTGCGGATTTAATATTAAGGTTTAGGGCGACACCCCGTTACACAGGTCAGACTAACCTGAACTACTACCACAGTATTAAGGTAGATGATGAAACCCTGTTATATTGGTCTCAATGACATGAACTAGTTATTACCAATGTATTAAGGTAGGTGGCGACACCCCCTGTTACATTGGTCGCAATAACCTGAACTACCATCGCTGTATTAAGGTAAATGGCGACACCCCGTTACACAAGTCAGACTAATCTGAACTACTACCACTGTATTAAGGTAGATGGCGACACCCTGTTACATTGGTCGTAATAACCTGAACTACTATCGCTGTATTAAGGTAAATGGCGACATCCTGTTACATTGGTCGTAATAACCTGAACTACTAGCGCTGTATTTAGGTAGATGGCGACACCCTGTTACATTGGTCGCAATAACCTGAACTACTATCGCTGTATTAAGGTAGATGGCGACACCCTGTTACATTGGTCACACTAAACTGAACTATTGGCGATGTATTAAAGTAGATGGCGGCACCCTGTTACATAGATCCGGGTCCCAATAACTTGAAATGGGCGTTGTCCCCAAACATACTACTGATATCATCATTTTTCAATCAGCGAATTCGTCTTGTCGGAACGTAGTTTATGCTGTCAGTAATAAAGTACGACTACAACTCGTGTATGTTTGGGTATAGTGTACAGGCACTTCAGATTTGTGTGCTGGCAGTAGAAATACTATATCACACATGCATACGAACAACGAATGCACTAATCTAGTGCATATTAAACAAAAAGTATAAACGTTAAGATCACACTGCACGTTAAATGTTAGTACAACACGTGAACGTTATTATTACGTCATTAACATTCCTGATATAAGTGAACGGAACGTCAGGGGGTGTAACTTAAAGCCACATAATGGGGCTAGTTAAATGTATACACTTTATTTATTTTACAACGATTGTGACACAAGCTTTAACAACTCGTATCATTCACTCGTCCTGGCGCGAATGAAAGCGTATATGTGGTCATTCTTGTGGGAGAAAACCGGAGTACCCCGGAGAAAACCCACCTGTTCGATCTGGCGACCACCGTACCATCTCACATGCTTCCCTATCCCATTGAACCCGGGTTGCGTTGGTGAGAAGCGAGCTTCGATGTATCTGTAACTAACCGATAACGCTATAGCCGACAGCTGAATACCCGTCTCTCGATGATAGTTTTCTATTTCCATTTATGAGAGGGATACAAACTGTGTTCCGAGAGGGATTCGTTGATAACTGATATTTAGTAGCATTGTGTAGTGACAACGCCAGTATATAGATTACTGTGACCCCTGTAACAGGATGTTGTCCTGAACCTAACCATGTGCTTATATATAGTAAAACAAAGTGTAGTTCCACCAGCGTCCGCCTCCGTGGTTGAGGGGTTACGGTCGCTGACTTGTATCCCACTGATAGTCACGGGTTCGAGCCCCGCTCAGACCATCTCTTTATATGAACACGTTTCTTACGGAGTTGGTGCACCAAGTACTGGTTAACCGCTGGGCCTGTTGCCCAGAAAAGGAGTTGTTAGGTAAATTGCCCGTTGCTAATCACAGAGATTACGGGATCGACCCTCCGTCTGATTATAATAATATTAAGTCTTTCAGATGGGACTTTAAACCGAGGCCTCGTGTCGGTGCTGTACACCGTGCACGTAAAAGAACCAGATGAGATTCTGGAATGGGTCTCTGTCTGTATCATACACTATCCTCCAAAAATCTAAAATGACTAATCACTTCAGGAGGCGTCGCTCATATGGGTAACCTGTAAACTTAAATAATAAAAACAGTTCCATTTGAACCATCTAAACTTTATTTCTATTTTTTTTAAAAAACTATTTTTGAAAAGATCCACGTCCATGAATTTGAATAACGCGGAACATGAATGACGCATTGATAAATTCACACGACGTGAATCAGCAATAGATGACATTCGTAAATCCTCTGTTTGCATAGCAAAATCATAATTTTACAGAAGTATACAATACGTATTTTAAATTTTACCGATGTTGATCTTCTGTGTAAATTGAGATGCAATGAAATGCGACGATATCTCTATTGTGAGTCCTAAGTTACTGTCATATCATCGCTCCACGATCATTCTCGTTGCACATTATATGCAGCGAAGGTTCTCCGCACATGAGGACTTCCGTTCACGCCCATCATATGTTCCCCCGCACACTAGAATCACCAAGCCCACCCGTCAAAGTTTCTCCGTAAACTAGAACACCCAATCTCACCCGTCAAAGTTTCTCCGTAAACTAGAACCCCCAATCTCACCCGTCAAAGTTTCTCCGTAAACTAGAATACCCAATCTCACCCATCATAGTTTCTCATGACAATAGAACATCCAATCTCGCCCATCATAGTTTCTCATGACAATAGAACACCCAATCTCGCCCATCATAGTTTCCCATGACAATAGAACATCCAATCTCGCCCATCAAAGTTTCTGATGACAATAGAACATCCAATCTCGCCCATCAACGTATCTCATGACAATAGAACATCCAATCTCGCCCATCAACGTATCTCATGACAATAGAACATCCAATCTCGCCCATCAACGTATCTCATGACAATAGAACACCCAATCTCGCCCATCAAAGTCTCTCATGACAATAGAACATCCAATCTCGCCCATCAAAGTTTCTCATGACAATAGAACATCCAATCTCGCCCATCAAAGTCTCTCATGACAATAGAACATCCAATCTCGCCCATCAACGTTTCCCATGACAATAGAACATCCAATCTCGCCCATCAACGTTTCTCATGGCAATAGAACATCCAATCTCGCCCATCAGAGTTTCTCATGACAATAGAACATCCAATCTCACTGTATGAGATTATTTAACTATTTTTACTTTTCTGTCTGTACGGTCATTTCGAAAATAATGCCTGTACACACATGTTTGATTTTGGGTGAACATAACTTGTATCGGTGTATGAATTCTCAACCCGATATACTGTTGATGATGAAATACCGTGATAATTCGAGATAAACTTCAAAACTGATCTAATCATTTTGCTAAAAACTCACAGCAGGATTGTGTCGTCTGATTCTCCAGCACGTGGGCATTGCGTGGAGTAGATGGTTATCAGCCTTGCATTTAAGATTGTGGCTGATGAAAATATATATCCTGTATATATATATGTGGTGTGGTCTTTGGCTTATAGTCAATTTTATACTATGTCACATATATTTAGTGTTTTTAAACCACACTGAACGTTAAATGAAAAATAAACTTTATGTATTTTATTAAAATTATTAACGATTGCGAAATAAGCTTCAACAACTTGTATTAACCCTTTCAACACCACATACCTCTAAATAGGCTTACACAAAGTGTAGATCCAGATGAGCCGGCTCGTGACGAGCCGTCTCATCAGGATCTGCACTTTTTGCCAGTGATATGACTATTTTTAGACATAATTACTCACTTTGATAAATGAACTTGTCCAAATGTGATTTTCTGATTCATTTATTGGTTTATGAATATCATGGACCAGTCCATGTGAGTTACTTGGTGTTGAATGGGTTAAGCACTCTCGTTTGCGCGGGTGAGATCGTATATTCGGCCATTCGTGTGTGTGGGGAGGGGCTGGCGGAGTACCCGGAGAAAACCCACCTGTCCGATATCCGTACTATTGCGCGTACATTTCGGTTCTAGGATCGAACCCGGGTTGCAGTTATGAGAAGCGAGCGTGCTAGCCACTATACGTTACTGTAGTCATTAAAAGGACCACAGGAGGCAAATGCTGCATGACTGGACGAATCACCCACAACTTGTTATATAAATGAATACAGCCATTTTCAAGACCTCTGAATAATTTTTATTGTTTTTATAGAAACTTATATATCGCCCGGTTGCCTATTTGAGCGACGGGCATTTTACTTTTACCTAACAACACCTTTCCTGGGCAGGCCCCAGCGGTTAACTAGTACTTGGGTGTACCAACCTCCGTAAGAAACTGCCAACGTTTTCATATAAAGAGACACGGTCTGAGCGGGACTCGAACCCGTGACAATCAGTGATGATATGTTACAGTGGTATACATACAAGTCAGCCACCGTCACCACTCGACCACGGAGGCGGCTCTCAATAATGGTGATATACATAAACGTGTATAGTAAATAACTCTATTGAACGCTATAACGGTTATAAGGTTGCAGCTACGCCGTATAGCCAAATAGCATGAGCAACGTCGATCATGAAAACGTCAAGCAGCACGTATATCACAGGTCTATCGGACACACATGAAAGGAAGAGAAATACTTCATTCATATTTATATAATGTCATCTTCACCTACATGATGACATTTACAGTTCTATCAGTTCCTGTAATTGAGAGCTTCCTTGTCAATGATGCCGCGTACAATCAGATGCGCACCGACAAATGTCATCTTAAACCAAACAACGAAGGTGTCCGAAACATGACTTTCATGTGATTGTGTTTCTGTGTGTTCACTTAGCAGCCGGTAGGAAACTGGAACTCATCTTTATCTAGCAGAATGCTGACTGTTATGGTCCCCACTGAGCGACATTGATTGCATTTCTATTACCTCCCTTGGCAGATAAAGTCTGATTTATCCCGAAACGCATATTTGTCCTTTTACTTGGATTCCTTTGTTTGTACTGGTTTCCCGAACAAGATGTTGCGTTATGATAAATGTGATTTTATGTCAAAATGGTGTTAATTAATTGATAACAATAGTTTACAGTATAGTACACATTGTGTATACTGTAGAATATATGTCTATATTTAATAATCAAAAGATGAGAAAACGGATGAACATTGATAGCATGTGGTACAAAGGAAACAACGATAAAATCAAAGTAAAACAATTAAAGAGACCTATATTAGTTCAGGAGTATTCAGGGGCAGTAACTGACTACGGTCATGCCTGTGTTATTGCAGTCAAATATGTTACAATTCCTGATTTATTTATAGCATTGACAATGAGTAATACTCAACAATAGACTACACATGCTGATGCATACTGCCATCAGTACATGGGTACATTACTAATAAACCCTTGACAAAGCCCAATGTGGTACATGTTGTCAGTGGTACATTGTTAATGCGTATTTGTAATGGGTGACAACACGTAGCACGTGTGTCTGTCATTGAAATAGTACCCCTTTAATACAGCGGTATATATTCATCAGTACCCTTTAATACCGCGGTATATATCCAGCAGTACCCATTTAATACCGCGATATGTATCCAGCAGTACCCTTTAATACCGTGGTATATATCCATTAGTACCCCTTTAATACCGCGGTATATATCCAGCAGTACCCCTTTAATACAACGGTATATATTCATCAGTACCCCTTTAATACCGCGGTATATGCCCATCAGTACCACTTTAATACACCGGTATATAACCATCATCTTCTTTAATACCGCGGTATATATCCATTAGTACCCCTTTAATACCGCGCCGCGGTATATATCCGTCAGTTCCCCTTTAATACCGCGATATATATTCATCATCTGATTTCAAGGTCATTGTTAATACAATTATACCCTGGATGATTTCATTGCATTATTCTCATTATCGCTTGCGTCGGGACAGCATTCTGTCTTACCTATTCAAGTTATTTTAAATATATTCTCAAATGACCCCCTACCGACTGTATTAGTTATGTGTTTTTCTGACATGCAAACTTCGTTTTCATGCAATGCAGTTTCAATGCAAATGCAAGTCGCTTGTTAAAGAACTCGTAAACGTGGCGACACGAATACCACATGCATTGGTATATTTTGACGTTCAAGGCAAATGAGTTTAGGCTGTCATCACCCATATCTATTCTTATTAAATTTTGATCAACTGCATTTACAGCTATCAGTATGCAAATATGTGGATCGCAGAAGTCAATGGAATGTTAGAAAAACAATTCGTGGGTTTTGGCAGTTGAAATGGTTACCGTTTGAATACAAATCAAGAAGTGGACATTAATGTTGTGAAGCCAAACATTGGCAACATTGAGTATATACTTCATGTTGACGTAAAGCAGGTGATGACAGCCGATGATGAGCACGTCACACGCCGTCTCTAGACAAACGTCACAGTCCGTCTCTAGACGTATCTCCAACCGCGGACCTAAACGATCATGCCTGGAGGTTGTAAAACTTTCCTTCAATCTCAATCTCAGTCTCAAGCTTCTGTGTGTGTGTTACGTTTATTTATCGTCGCTACCGGTTGCCCATATGAGCGACGCCTCCTGAAGAGATTAGTCATTTTAGATTTTTGGAGGATAGTGCAATGATACAGACAGAGACACATTCCAGAGTCTCATTTGGTTCTTTTAAGTGCACAATGTAAAGCACCGACACGAGACCTCGGTTTAAAGTCCCATCTGAAAGACTGTTAATTTTATTAGGGTCAGACGGGGGATCGAACCTGCGATCCCTGGATTACCAGTCCAGCGAGAAACAATCATGAGTGCCAACACCTGCTTTATGAGAGTCCAGATACACGGAAAATGGCGGTTGTCTCGGCCGATATGATTGGTTCTTAATCTTAAAATAGCCATCCAATAGGACGTGTCGTAATATCTGATACACATCATGTCTTAGTTAGTATAGTATCAGACAGCATCCGTGGTCGAGTAGTTAAGGTCGCTGACTTGTATACCACTGTAACCTGTCATCACTGATGGTCAAGGGTTTGAACTGTGTCTCTTCATATGAAAAAGTTGGCAGTTTCTTACGAAGGTCGGTGCACCAAGTACTGGTTAACCGTTGGAGCCTGCCCAGGAATGGTGTTGTTAGGTAAACCTGTCCGTCGCCCAACTGGGCAACCGGTAGCGATGTTAAATAACCTTGGGTCGGGTTCATGGTAGTCCGTGTTTGTATAAAGAATATCAAAGCAGGTTTTGGTACGTCGGATAGATAAATGAAAGAACCAGCGACCCCGATAAGGTGATAACTGATACATACAATGACCTAAACTCCTGTAAGCACACAAGTACATTAAGTACATAGCGTGCATACAGTTTATAAACAGCATGCTTTCTCGCTATTCAGACAAATCTAACACTTGACTTGTAAACAAGTTTAAGGGTTATAATTCTGAATACGTCGAAATTTGTTTAAGTATCAGCTTTTCTTCTAGTGGACCACTTCACATCTGTGTGACGATACATTTTGGAAATTAACATGTTAAATTAATATTTCCTGCAATGTCATCTTTAAAGCGACATTACATCGCAACAATTTAATATAAATATGCATTTTTTACATATAAATGCATTGCTACTACAAATTCTTCCGAATACATTCGAACACTAACAATGAATCAATAGACAGTGTTTTTGTGGTCTACAAACTTTTAAAATTGAAAGCATGATTTCATATAATGGCCATCCATGCACCTGAATTGACGTTTAGCGATAATTTGACTAAGATTAGTCTACAAATAAATATACATAGGCAAACTGTGAGATATAACGGTAAAATGTTCCATAAATCGTGTTATTCAGGATACACGAGTTGTATTACGCTTGGATGTCGACACTATTTACATTATTTTGTTATGTCAACAAACCGCGTATACGACGTTTGTTTATTAGTTGAAATACTCAGTTTTTAGGCAAATATTTTGAAAAAGATTTACCATATAATATGAAAATACATTCTGTAGAAATTTGCGTTTTCACTGATGTTGTGTCGCTTTAATAGATGAAAGAAATAGGTATCATTGTTATTCTGATTACGTGTGTCCTCGGGCGGCGACGATCTGATGTAGTGTGTCCTTGGGGGCGGTCACGACATTATATCAAAGGCCAAAACAATACTATGTGTTTCTAGTAGTATGGCTACAAAAGATAGGGTATGTCCTGTTTATGACCCCAAAGTCATTTTAGAGCCCCATGTCCCTTCATTGTTTGAATGATGACTATAAAATTATGCTTCTTGACAATCGCATTACATTGCGTCATATGCCCTATGTGGCGTCCGTGGTCCAATGGTAGAGCGACGGATTTGGAATCGAACTGTCCGGGTTCGATACTCAGTCAGGCCACCTATGTAGTGCCATTGAGCAAGGCACCTCACACACATTGCTTAGTACTGGTTAACCGCTATGGTCGGCTAAGCATGCCCAGGAAAACATGTCTAGGTCCCCGCAAGGGGTTTGACATTAATGGAACATACATACATACTGTTTAGCCCCGCCCTTTTGCCATGCAGCCCTGCCCTTTTACCTTTAAACATGTATGCCCCAAACCGGTGCCTTCGGGCTGGCTAGCCTATATAACTTAGAACTCTTCCGCCATGTTCACAAATATGTACGGTTTACTGCCTCTTTGATCAATTAGCGTAATTTAGCAAACTGTTCTAGGGGCTAACACCAAAATACCCACCCCGCACCTCATCACGGCTCAAACTCATCCACATATCGATCCCCAGACCTGACTCTAAACCATCAATTAACAAACTACCCAATTCGCAATGAGGATGGGTTTTGTCTGGTTCTAGTTTAGTCACCCTCTCGTTGTTTCACAGAATTCACTGTGTACTAAGATACGCCCTTCATATGGGTCCTCCGTTGCAGAGTGGCTACGTTCGTTGACTTCATATCACTTGCCCCTCGCCGCTGTAGGTTCGAATCCCACTGGGGGCGTCTAATTATATCATGTCAGGAAGCTATCTAGCTGGATTTCGGAAGATCTTGTGGTTCTACCCCGGTGCCAGTTCGTGCCTGGAAGTCTGTTCTGAGAGGCAATGTGTATTCCCTCACCACTAATAGTTGGAGAGTCGCCATATGGCCTGGTGCAATTTTAAACCCAAATACAAACTTGTAAGCAAAAACCAGCCCTTAATAGATAGTCACGTCGTGTATCCATGGATACCGTGCTTCTTCGTATCCGATGGATTGTTAGTTCGAGTCCCACAAGAACCTCGATGATGCTATCCTTAGACAAGACAATGAGAGACATCGATCAGTTACTGCCCCTGAATACTCCCTAAAAAGTAGCTGGTGCTATTAAGTGATTTCCTCTGTTTTTATCTTTGTTTCCGTTGCACAACATGCTAACATTTTTTATTCTACTATCGTTTCTTGTGATTATTAAATTACTATATCTCAACATATCTGTCATACAGTATATGCAATGGGTAGTGATATATAAAAGAATGCTATCCGTTAATGAACACGATTTGGATAACATCACATTTATCATACCGCAACATCTGGTTAGGGAGCAACAGTAAAAACAAAGGATTCCAACTAAAAAGGACCTATTCACATTTTGGAATAAATCAGACTTTATCTGTCAAGGGAGGTAATAGAAAATTAGAGATGTCTCTCATTAAACCTTCTCTATCACTCATGTGGATTGAGTACATCAAAATTCTCTCTATAGAGAGAGAGAGGAGAGGAGAGAGAGGGAGAGGAGAGGAGAAGGAGAGGAGAGGAGAGGAGAGGAGAGAGAGGGGGAGAGTAGAGGGGGAGGAGGAGAGGAGAGGAGAGAAGAGGAGAGGAGAGGAGAGAGAGGAGGGGGAGCGGAGAGGAGAGGAGAAGGAGAGGAGAGAGGAGAGGAGAAGGAGAGGAGAGGAAGAGGAGGAGGAGAGGAGAAGGAGAGGAGAGGAGGAGGAAGGAGAGAAGGAGAGGAGGAGGGAGAGGGAGGGGGAGCAGGAGCGAGGGAGGGAGGCGAGGGAGGCGGGCGGGCGGGCGAGGGGGGGGGGGAGGCGAGATGAGGATGAGAGGAGAGAGAGAGGAGAGGAGAGAGAGAGGAGAGGGGAGAGGGAGGAGAGAAGGAGAGAAGGAGAGGAGAGGAGAGGAGAGGAGAGAGGAGAGGAGAGGAGAGGAGAGGAGAGGAGAAGGAGAGGAGAGGAGGAGGAGGAGGAGAGGAAGGAGAGGAAGGAGAGGAGAGGAGAGGAGAGGAGAGGAGAGGAGAGGAGAGGCGAGGCGAGCGAGGCAGGCGGGCGAGGGAGGCCGAGGCGAGGCGAGCGAGGGAGCGAGGCGAGGCGAGAGGAGAGGAGAGGAGAGGAGAGGCGAGGCGAGGAGAGGAGAGGAGAGGAGAGAGATTTAATCTGAAGTTGAAAGAATTTGTTTCGAAAATAATATAAAACTAATGGATAGTCACGATAATCGTCCTGAATATTTGGAATGTCTAAACTCTGGCGACTTATCAATCGATATAAGTTCTAATACATAACTTGTTCTCAGCACATTCCACTTGCATTCCTTTCGTTTGTACGTTCAATTCGTGAAATACCTACACGTCTCTTGTAGGGTCACCACCTGATGAGACGGTATTTGTGGTTTTTGTAATATTTATCTTATATTTACCTACATAAATAATACGGGAATTTGAGCTATGAATGCTAGTATGTGTAGCGAAAGAAAGCTGAAGCAAATGCTTTAGATTTGTTCTTGTATTAACTAAATTTGTTCCGACAGGCATGAATTACTTAGACAAACATTCTATACATATTGCTGTCTAGCTAACGCACACTATTGCAAAAGGAAAACGACAGAAACATGAAAAGAAGATGTACATCTAATGGGCTTAGCGTAATTAATTAAAACCCTTTTTCTCATTCTAAGTGGCAACAAAAGATTATATTGTTTATTTAAATGCGCGCTGTAACCTGAGATATGTGTCTAAACGATGTTGTTTCCATCAGGTGTTACACGCTTGTTAAATGACGAGCGGTCGGGAAACAATGCCTGTTTCTTGTCGTTTATTGGCGGGCACTCATCAAATATGGGCATGCTTTATGTGAAATGTATCAAAGAAATTATGCATTTCCATGAAATTTGAGAACATGCAGACGTTAGGTAACATATTTTTCATATTTCTAAAGGTCCTGGTACCCGGCTGTTACATTTCACATCATTATCACATGCGTCTAAAAAATGTTCGACTTAATGTCAAAATTACCAATGTATATTTTTACTGTAACCAATTTAAAAATAACGCGGTGTTAAAGAGGCGCTCGTGAAACACTGAGAATATTATAACAATCGTTGCGGTTTGGGAAATAAACACTGTTTGTTCTTATCAAGTTCGCCAACTCTATATCTGAGAAAAATCCACGGATAGTCACGGCGCCTTTGCAACTTGCCAAGCTATGAAAGAAAAACTAAATAACGATTGGCATGTTCCCCCGATGTATTGCAAAGGTATTCGCGTGTTTAGGTGTGTATGATAGCTGCACGTGTATTTCGCGCACATGAGCATTTTTTATACAAATTTATTTTAGCTCGATTGCGAAACAAGTTATTACAACTTATATTAATCACTACCGAGACCTCATTCCTGATGGAATCCATCGCCACGAGGGAGAGAGAAGAGGCAACGTGGAATTTAAATGCCTTGCCCAAGGGCACACTCGTAACGGCTTCAGCGGGGCTTGAACTCCAGACAGTTCGCACCTGAAGCGAACGCGCATCCACTGCGCTATCACGACTTCCACAATGTACATGGGCATGGACGTATATTGCGAAGATAATCCGACACGACTAGGCAGCTTTCTTTAATATAAAAAAAATCTTAAATGTACATCATTAGTGACGGATCTGTAGTCCAGAGGTAACGCGCTGGACTGGTAATCGAGGGATCGCAGGTTCGATCCCCCGTCTGACCCTAATAAAATTAACAGTCTTTCAGATGAGACATTAAACCGAGGTCTCGTGTCGGTGCTGTACACCGTGCATGTAAAAGAACCAGAGGAAACTCTGGAATGTGTCTCTGTCTGTATCATTGCACTATCCTCCAAACATCGAAAATGACTAATCTCTTCAGGAGGCGTCGCTCATATGGGCAACCGGTAGCGACGATAAATAAACACAAAACACACACACACTTCATAATCATGTAGACAGTCAGTGGTCCAGTGGTCAACACGTTGGGCTGCGACTCCAGGGATCGCAGGTTCGACCACCCGCCTGATCCCTATAATATTAACATTCGTTCAGAAGGGAGTATAAACCGACGTTTCATGTATCGTCAATCACCCTATTTCCGGACACCACCTGTTTTGAATTTGATTGCAAATGACGTCATCGATGTCGATAGCAGGTACTTGGATTACATGGTAGACGTTAGAACTGCCAAACACGAACATGAGCAAACACAGATCAATATTCACCTTTTATTTCGAAAATATTCTTACACAGAGATATATATATGCAAAGAAATATTTGTTGATTTTTTATAACGGGAGAAGTCTAATGCTTCGTTTTACAAAGTCACGTGTCAATCATGTGACAATACCGGAAACCACATTTATGGTACATGGCATTTGATTGATGTCCGGAACTTAGGTCATGTTGACATGTGAGTGAACTTGTGGTTTTATTTTTTATTTTAAAAGATGTTATGCAATCTGAGTTTATGTCAAGCTTATTAAATACAAGAATGATCACATTACATGGTAATATCATTTCATCTACTATAAAAGTGACTGCCTAGTGGAAGTCGTGATAGCGTAGTGGATGCGCGTTCCTTTCAGGTGCGAAAGGTCCGGAGTTCGAGCCCCGCTGGAGCCGTTACGATTGTGCCCTTAGGCAAGGCATTTAAATTCCACGTTGCCTCTTCTCTCTCCCTCGTGGCGATGGATTCCATCAGGAATGGGGTCTCGAGAGTTATTAATATAAGTGGAAAGAACTTGTTTCGCAATCGAGCTAAAATAAATTTATATAAAATAAAAGAGACTGACTAGACCACAGGGATTCGGCACGTTTGCGAGGTACTGTAACTAGTATATATATATTTAAGTATATATATATACTAGTACCCCCAAACGTGCCGAATCCCTGTTAAGTATATATATATACTAGTACCCCCAAACGTGCCGAATCCCTGTGGACTAGACGTTATTCACATTCAAACCTTGGGTGACCGAATACCGGTACGCCCATGGTACCTGTGCTATACACTGTGCATGTAGTACTATCACTACTATGTACAATATATACTACACTAGTTATGGATGCTTCTGGAATTGAAGCGTATATGTAACTTGAACTACACGAATACAGTCAAACCTGTGTTAAGCAGCCAGCCAAGGGAATCTCAGAAAGTGGTTGCTTAGCACAGGTGGCTGTGTGTGTTATACGTTTATTTATCGTCGCTACCGGTTGCCCATATGAGCGACGCCTCCTGAAGAGATTAGTAATTTTAGATTTTGGAGGATAGTGCAATGATACAGACAGAGACCCATTCCAGAGTCTCCTCTGGTTCTTTTACGTGCACGGTGTAAAGCACCGACACGAGACCTCGGTTTAACGTCCCATCTGAAAGACTGTTAATTTTATTAGGGTCAGACGGGGGATCGAACATGCGATCCTTGGATTACCAGTCCAGCGTGTTACCACTGGACTACAGACCCGTCACGAATACAGTCAAACCTGTGTTAAGCAGCCAGCCAAGGGAATCACAGAAAGTGGCTGCTTAGTACAGGTGGCTGCTTAATAGAGGTCAAATATATAGTAGAACAACATATTGGGAATCTGGACACTGGCTGCTTAATACAGGTTGGTTGCTTAATAGAGGTAACCACTAACAAATTATAATAAACTATACTTACGGAGCCTTAGCCCCGTTTAACAAAGGGGCGATGATAACTAAACTTATGCAATAATTCATATTGATGATGCCTGAAATTGTATGTTATATTTTCAGTTTGTGCTGAGTCATGCATCCTTGTTGGACAGACGCCATGACATGGACAAAGAACAGACGTTGCTATGTAACAGTGACTGTCCCTTTGGTTTTTTACCGGATGTAGAAGGAAAGCTCACGTGTAGGTGCTTTGACCCATGCAGAGTAAGTTTTACCACATCACAAAGTCACAATATGAAATATGGCACTGCCTAAATAGGCATTTATTCTACAACTTTATCTTGTAAAATGAGCTACTGTACTGCTGGGGCCTCCGTGGCTGAGTTGTTAATATCGTTGACTTGAAATCACTTGCCCCCTGTAATGGGAGCGTCGAATTCCTTCAAGAGAGGAAGTTATCCAACTGGCTTGCGGAAGGTCGATGGTTCTACCCAGCTGTCCGGCCGTGTGTCTGCTCGGATGATCACCCGGTGTCTTCCTCCACCAATAGTTGCCGGAGAGATGTGACCTGTGACCTGTGACCTGTGACATGGTCCGAGCTGTTGTTGCGACGTTATACCTCAAAGCAAACAAACATATTTAACTATTGCCTCCCTGATAAAGCCAGCTAAAGTTCGATTTATCCCGACATGTATATTGGACCTTATAGTCCTTTATTACAGACGGATCTGTAGTCCAGTGGTAACACGCTGGACTGGTAATCCAGGGATCGCAGGTTCGATCACCCGTCTGACCCTAATAAAATTAACAGTCTTTCAGATGGGGACTTTAAGCCGAGGTCTCGTGTAGGTGCTGTACACCGTGCACGTAAAAGAACCAGAGGAGACTCTGAAATGGGTCTCTGTCTGTATCATTGCACTATCCTCCAAAAATCTATAATGACTAATCTCTTCAGAAGGCGTGGCTCATATGGGCAACCGGTAGCGACGATAAATAAACGTAAAACACGCAAAATAGTCCTTTATTGTTATTGGTGCTCCCGTAGCCAGCTATTTCGGTATGAATAATGTGATGTTCTCAAACACATGGACGTTACATTATACCATTGGGCATTCTCAAAATTATTTCTGTGTAATGATAATAATAATAAAGTTAATTAATCTGGCCTTGTAATAATAATAAAGTTAATTAATCTACCACAAGGCCCTCAACATATACTAATCAAATGCAATCAAAAGATATGACTATAAGTGAAAACTGTGGAATTATTTAACGAGATAACTCATTTAGCAAAAGTTAATAAACATTTGACATGGCGTGTTATGGACTTGGGGGTGTACGTTCCAGCCCCGGGCTCATTATTGACCTTATTTGCCATGACCACTGTGCCGCACATGTCCTTGTCGTACTTACTGTTCTTCGGATACTGCGATACCGGATACCGGATACCACGTGTCTTTCCATAGACGATTCTCCTAGAACTATATTCATACAAATTTACTTTCGCTCGATTGCGAACCATGTTCGTACAACATTAGTTTAAACGCTCTTGATGCGTCAATCCATCCATCGCCATAGAGAAGACGCAATGTGAATTCTAAGTACCTTGCCTAAGAGTATAACAGCTACCTCTGTGTGTGAACTCTTGAAACGAACGCATTATCACGGCTTCCATGACATTGGAACCAAATAAGGATCGGGTCGGCTTGTTAGTAACACCTAATAGTGTCTATTTCTTACAGTATACAGATGTGTTTGATAAGTTCGCGAGACAAAATGCCATTTAATGCCATTAATACCCACCTCTTAAACAATAATTGCCAGCGACTACACTTCCGCTTTTCTTAGACATTTCAAATGTCAATGAAATATAACCGGATTGCATTAATGGTGATATGGTTGTTGCAACTGATTGTGTTTGTATTTTCCCATAAGATTGCGCATTACAACATAAATGTCACAATGGTAATGCCAACACTAACAATGCATTAAATGAGACCGCGGACGCCTTTTGGGCTTATTTGTCCTCGCATCGGCTGCCCACGTGGTCGCGCCCACTGCAGATATTGTACATTTCACGTTATTGAGGATATTGCAATGATACAACATGGGCCAATTCCAGACACGCCCCCTGGGTTCTATTAAAGTCACACATCTCAGTTAAACATACAGTCTACATCCGTTATGTAGAATCCCGTCAGACCGAACAAAATATTTCGACATAACCGAAATTTGACTTAACGAGATTCAATATAAACGGAGCCAGTTATATGTAAAATAATACTGTCTGAAACGGGACTTGGATCAGACTTCGAGATAGCCGGACAATTCGACATAACCGACTTTGACATAACGGGTGTAGACTGTATATGGCTTAGTGCAACATATTCTAAGAAGAACAATGGGAGCTTTAGGTATTTGCGTACCACTCGTACACAATGTAGACGCAATGTGCCAACACAAATTGAAATGCTCGCCCACGTGGTTCGCCAGAGGCGAGGGTAAATAAACTCGATCATCACAAATTGAAACAATCACTAGCATATTGCACACTACACTACATGCAATACTTTCATAGAATTTGTAATAGTACCTGATTACTCTCCTATAAGTTTATTCATACTGGCGTCCGTCGAGGCATATGGGCTACTGCATCGTCTAAGATGTTTAATAGTTTCGTGAAAACACCGGCGATTATTTTTTTTTTATATATACAAATTTATTTTAGCTCGATTGCGAAACAAGTTCTTTCAACTTATATAAATCACTCTCGAGACCTCATTCCTGATGGAATCCATCGCCACGAGGGAGAGAGAAGAGGCAACGTGGAATTTAAATGCCTTGCCTAAGGGCACAATCGTAACGGCTCCAGTGGGGCTCGAACTCCGGACCTTTCGCACCTGAAGCGAACGCGCATCCACTGCGCTATCACGACTTCCACTTCCGGCGATTAATGGTGTATGAAGTGTATGTTGCTGTCTTGTAGAGTTGATGTTGGTGCGTTGACAGTTTGTTGGTGACATCTTCCTCCTTCCTAATGGCAATACTGATGTCGCTCTTCGTCCACCCAAAGCTCTTCAAATTGGCCTTGTTATTGGGATGAAGCCATTCATATTGGACAGAAGCAATTTGACAGTCTGAATCACAATAACAAGGTCAATCTGAAATAACTTAATTAATGAACATTTTATCAATTGATTATACCATACCTCAACGCTTTATATATCCGGTGCAAAGCACAGACCTTTAACCTGATAATTTATAATTATACGTGTATACAAGTATTAGTTCTTGCAGCTTATATATCATTTCACATGCCATTCTGTATTATTATTGGTCGTTGTTTCCATGGCCCATGGTGCTATTTCATGTTTTAATTAGTTGAGGGCCTCATGGTAGATTGACTAAATTGTTCAAATGAGATATCTCGTTAAATAAAGTCTTTATCTTTATTATTATTATTATTATTATTATCGATCGAGCAAAGCATCGATGCTGACAACACACTCGTGTTGCGCTAACTAATGACATCTTGTTGCAGACAATATTCCATAGTTAATTAAATAAATATATATATATATGTTAGATATGTGTGTCACGATGTCACGATGTATACGTGCCATAGCGTGTGCCAAACCATCTCAACAATGCACGTTGAATTTAACCTAACCACTTGTTAGATTACACATCTGTGCCAAGACGCTAGTCACTGTGCCAAGTTGCCAACACGGCAGTCGATTTCAGCACATGTCACCTACCATTATATGTCGACGTCACAATTTGTTCTCGTAATTTGCGTGAGAGGTCACTGCAGGCGGTGTGTTATGTAAGACTGTTGTCAAACCAATCAATCACACACATTTTTATTTACATATATATCTATCTATTCCACGCGCACATACACACACGCGCACGATATATAATACATGATTTCCGAGAATACGTAGTGTTGTGGTGTGTTGTTGTTTTAAGCTTAAACAGTTCATCACTGCGCGCGCGACTAGCGGGTAACCACACTGTAGGGACACTCTTGGCCTCGAGGTTATAAAACTGTTCTCCAATCTCAAACTTGACCTCGATAGTCTGCGTAGTGCTGAGTGTGAAACTCAGACGTGAACAATCAAATTCATTGAGCTTAAGTTTGAGACCTGAGAAAGTCTTATGATCAGGCCCTGCACTCCACGCCAACCAAAAACAAAATACAAATGTAGTGACCATCCGCGCTAACGAGAGTGATGTAGTGACCATCCGCGTCAACGAGAGTGATGTAGTGACCATCCGCGTCAACGAGAGTGATGTAGTGACCATCTGCGCCGACGAGAGTAATGTAGTGACCATCCGCGTCAACGAGAGTGATGTAGTGACCATCCGCGGCGACGAGAGTGATGTAGTAACCATCCGCGCTAACGAGAGTGATGTAATGACCATCCGCGCCGACGAGAGTGATGTAGTGACCATCCGCGCCGACGAGAGTGATGCAGTGACCATCCGCACCGACGAGAGTGATTAATATAAGTTGTCAATGCTTGTTTCGTGATCGTTGTCAAATAAATAAAGTTTACAGAGAAAAGAAGAAGGAAAAAAACAAAGAATCTGACACGAATTGAAACTACAACGCAAATACAATAACCGTTTGGCAGCGCATGAAGGGCAAATGAAACGATTGGAATGTCGCATGGGCGTGCGGAACATGCGTAGTTATAATGCCGACATGAGCTGATGTGAATATAGCAAAACCCCGGAAATTCTTGAACAGTTAGGTAATGAAGTACTATTAAACATGGGTGGTTTGCGCGCATTTGATGGGGCGATAGCGTGTAGCAGCTGTGCCGAGACATAGATATACATAGCGTATTACTTACTCCCCCACAGAAATTAGATTTGGTAGCTCATTTATTTGAGGTCTGTTACAACACACGCTATTTATATATATATATATATATATATATATAGATATCTGGTTAAAATTGTTTAAAGTTCACCAACATTATCAAAATGAAACTACTAATATAGCTTGATTTTTAAGACAGTTATATATAATTAATATAGCTGTATATAATTGAATTAGGACATACTGATTTTCTTGCGGTTGTTTATCGGCGAATAAAACACGGTTTGGTGTCTTGATGCGATGTAATTGCTAAGTGGTTAATTCCTACGTACCCGAATGACAAACCGTGTTTTGTTCGCCGATAAACAACGACAAGACATATACAGTCAAACCTGTGTTAGTGGTCACCTCTATTAAGCAACCAACCTGTATTAAACAGCCAGTTTCCAGATTCCCAATATGTTGTTCTACTATATATTTGACCTCTATTAAGCAGCCACCTGTGCTAAGCAGCCACTTTCTGTGATTCCCTTGGCTGGCTGCTTAACACAGGTTTGACTGTATTATGTCCATTCTACTGTCACCGAAATATAATGCTGCGAACGAATACATATGTGTGTTATTTTGTCGGCGGATCAAAATTCAACAGCCATAAAATAGACCGGCTCTAGCCGTTGTTTGTTTATTGCAGATTTAAAAACGGTAGATTTGTTCTTTGTCTATAGGAACAAAATATCAAGTCATGCTAGTATAGATGTTCGATCGCTTATAATCACTTGCTTCCATTTTCAAGAAGCTTAGGGTTATTATTTTAACATATTTAATAAAAGACTGGTGTGCTAATTCTAATTCTATCCCGACTTATTTCCCTTCATTAATTAACTAATGACGTCAATAGTTAATGTGTATTGATTGGTTGATACTCTCGTTTGCTAAATGGTGGATATTTCAGTCTCTAAATGATGCATATATCTATATTTAATAATTCTATGATGGATAACTCGAACTCTCGAACCAGATTGCTGGAGCTTAGTTAGCACTATTGTCTTGGTATCATTGGCTCGAACAAGACCAGATCTAATCTAATCTTCGTTTTATCTAGGTTAAATCTTATCGAATCTAATTTAGCTATCATAAAATAACAACTTACATATCACTGTTCTTCCACACTTAAGACAAAGTGGAGTGATTTTCTTACTATTATCTATGACTATTACTTTTCTTATACATTTAGTTGTCAATGATAGTTATATATTCGCCAACTTATGCACAGTTGTATACCATTGGAGAGGATTTTTAATAAGTTTTTAACTTTCAATCCAATCCACCTAAATACTTTGTATGTTACACTATGTCGAATGTTTGCTTCTTGAAATAAAATATGTTTAAACTAACAAGACCAGCCGCGTGTCCTATGTAATGTTGCAAAATGCGTTCTCACCTTTGATGAACAGGTTTATTATCGGTAGAGAAAGTATAAAAGTATAAAGAATGGCTGGTTGTCGTGGTATCTTAGTATTGAGGATATATAACGGAGATATATGAGTATAAAGATTAACTGCGTTGGCGTGGGAACTTAGCGTTGAGGGGGTGTTGTGGATTATCTACCCAAGGGAACATTATCTACCCAAGGGAACATTATCTACCCAAGGGAACATTATCTACCCAGGGGAACATTATCTACCCAGGGGAACATTATCTACCCAAGGGAACATTATCTACCCAGGGGAACATTATCTACCCAGGGGAACATTATCTACCCAGGGGAACATTATCTACCCAAGGGAACATTATCTACCCAAGGGAACAGTATCTACCCAGGGGAACATATCTACCCAAGGGAACATTATCTACCCAAGGGAACAGTATCTACCAAGGGAACATTATCTACCCAAGGGAACATATCTACCCAAGGGAACATTATCTACCCAGGGGAACACTATCTACCCAAGGGAACATTATCTACCAGGGGAACATTATCTACCCAAGGGAACATTATCTACCCAGGGGAACATTATCTACCCAAGGGAACATTATCTACCCGGGGAACATTATCTACCCAGGGGAACATTATCTACCCAGGGGAACATTATTACCCAGGGGAACATTATCTACCCAAGGGAACATTATCTACCCAGGGGAACATTATCTACCCAAGGGAACATTATCTACCCAGGGGAACATTATCTACCCAGGGGAACATTATCTACCCAGGGGAACATTATCTACCCAGGAGAACATTATCTACCCAGGGGAACATTATCTACCCAAGGGAACATTATCTACCCGGGGGAACATTATCTACCCAGGGGAACATTATCTACCCAAGGGAACATTATCTACCCAAGGGAACATTATCTACCCAAGGGAACATTATCTACCCAGGGGAACATTATCTACCCAAGGGAACATTATCTACCCGGGGGGACATTATCTACCCAGGGGAACATTATCTCTAAAGGTTTTCGCCTCCGGTGATAATGTTCCAATGGGAGATAATCCACATCATCCCCCTCAACCAAGGACAATGTAGCTTTTATTATACCGACTACAACTACATGATGAAATAGTTCAAACATTCAATTGCCTAAATTGAGTAATTTCACGAATGGGTGATATTTACGGTAACACCGCCATATTTGGGATCCCATTGATTTTCAATAGATTTCCACAGACTCAATCACTGCACGTGTGCACGTGTGCACTGTGATACACTTCCTGGAAGCAAGCACACATTTATAACGCATTATTTAACGGAATCGGTACGTACACTTATTAAATATTACAGTCAAGTCGTTTTTCGACAGGCGTATAGATATACTATTTGTAAGCTGTGTCTTAGAAATTGTAAATTAATATGTAATACTTATAGGAACCTGTCCCATTATATATTTGTTTGCGGTGGGTGTTAGCTACCAGGTGCAGCACATTTATTGTTTCATAATGTAGTTTAAAATACATATGTTAACATAATATATAAATTACAGTTTCCAAAAATATATAGATATATACATAGATTATATAGATTTATTGTCATTTATTGTCTCATGCTCCCTTTTCTGCTATGTTAGACAATTTCATATATCATCATATTCCATAATATATTATATATAGTTTCTCTACTTTTCATCTTTAACATTACTAGTCTATATAATTCCAATATGCAGTTTTCACTTATTGTCCGATCATTTGATTTGTATATATGTTGAGGGCCTCCTGGTAGATTAACTTTTGTTAAATGAGTTCTCCCATAAAATAAAGTCTTTATTATTATTATTATTATTATTATTGTATATGTATACATGCATTGTATATGTATGTTTCTAAACATAGATTGAACTATTAGACTGAAGTACATGTCACATTGGGAAAAAACAGAAGTCGAGCGTTCACAAATAAAACTGTCACGTCTGGGTACATCAGAGGAATACAAGTCACACTTCACCATCTCATTTATTGAGGATGTGTGGGCGGACAATAAAAAAA
This sequence comes from Archivesica marissinica, assembly GCA_014843695.1. NCBI lineage: Eukaryota > Metazoa > Mollusca > Bivalvia > Venerida > Vesicomyidae > Archivesica > Archivesica marissinica. Next base: position 76,854,723 of record CM026404.1, read on the forward strand.
ACATCCCCGACTGGCTATTTAATGTACAAAAGTAAGCAATTTCGCTGAACTATACACTGGCATAAAGGGCACAAATAGGATAAGCGCTGAGTGTTGTGATTGACACTTGGCTGCGGAGTTTGATCTAACTCTATTTAATGGTAGATAGATTTACATTGTGATGCCCCAAGTTGATTTTCGCGTGGCAGACGACAATCCCTGTAACATTTTTGTTACTTTTATTTATCGTCGCTACCGGTTGCCCATATGAGCGACGCCCCCTGAAGAGATTAGTCAGTTTAGAGTTTCGGAGGATAGCGCAATGATACAGACCCATTCCATAATCTCCTCTGGTTCTTTTACGTGCACGGACTACTAGTATGCTCAGACTCTAATATGTACCTGTACCATAGTGTTGTGTGTTTTTGCGTTTATTTATCGTCGCTACCGGTTGCCCCATATGAGCGACGCCTCCTGAAGAGATTAATCATTTTAGATTTTTGGAGGATAGTGCAATGATACAAACAGAGACCTATCTACTCTAGTTCTTTTACCTGCACGGTGTATTTGAAAGCACCGACACGAGACCTCGGTTTAACGTCCCATCTGAAAGACTGTTAATTTTATTAGGGTCAGACGGGGGATCGAACCTGCGATCCCTGGATTACCAGTCCAGCGTGTTACCACTGGACTACAGATCCGTCTGTTCCCTGTAACATAATAATCACCAGTGTAAGAATTCGGAATTATGTGTGGATGTCAGTGTAGGATTATGTAACACATGTGTATGTGTGTGTTACGTTTATTTATCGTCGCTACCGGTTGCCTATATGAGCGACGCCTCCTGAAGAGATTAGTAATTTTAGATTTTGGAAGATGGTGCAATGATATAGACACATATCTAATTGTAATACTGTCATTTGTACAATGGCGCCGCGATGACACTGCGCAGATTGCACCATTTGTATGTCACTTGCGGACGTAATTACTATGTTTTTTATTATAACGTGTTTATCAATTCCCATCGATGACTAGCTTCATTAGAAATCTGTACCCACGCACATTAATGAAATAGTTATTTATTACGTTGTGGGAAACACATTACATACAGTACCGTGAGATATTTATTTGCTAAAATGTAAATAAACGTGACCTGACCTTGGCCATAATTATTTTGTTGTCAAAACATGTGTAGCAAAATATGTTCTGCCTAAATTCATCAATTGAGGATGTAATCATATCAGTTTGCAGGTGGTTGACTATTGAAGTTGTATATATACGGCATACTATTCGAGTCTTTTCGTTATATATAATATAACATAAAGGTTATTACGTGGCTAGTTTCATATCAGCATATATATCGACCTGAGGTAACTTGATAGCTACAAAGGGTCGATGCCTTGGGTGATATGAAACAAGCCACGTAATAACGTCTTTATTACTTTGATATGAATTAAAACATTTAATAATTGAAATCACTCTCTGTCAAATTTGATACGCTACAGAAAAACCAGCACAGAGTGCCCACGTTTTATTTCTCAGGAACTAGTTATGATACGGCTTTTTCTGGTTTGATACGGGCTCGTGACCGTATCAATCCAGCAAGCGTAATATCAGACCGGAAAACACAGCGTATCAACCTGGGTGGTAGACAGTATTGTTGTACGCAAATAACGGCCAACAACTAGACTAACATTCATACCTAAGTAAAATAATGCGCAATAAAAACTTTCTTTACACGGTATTTGGGTCCGCCTTCGTGGTCGAGTGGTTAAGGTCGCTGACTTGTATACCACTGTAACCTATCATCACTGATGGTCACGATATCGAGCCCCGCTCAGACCGTGTCTCTTTGGCAGTTTCTTACGGAGGTTGGTGCACCCAAGTACTGGTTAACCGCTGGAGTCTGCCCAGGAAAGGTGTTGTTAGGTAAACTGCCCGCCGGCGATATAGCCCAAAATGGTGCTGATGCAGGCGTAAAACCCGAAATATAACATAATACACGGTATTTGGTACCTTTAACTATCGTTTTATTTTTCCTAATACATAAGGCGCCCGCCTGCATAGCGAGAGGTTGAAGGTTCGTACCTCGTGAGGCGTATCATTCTGATATGGTTGGTGAGCCGCTAGCTAGTTAAATAACGGTTACCGATAACCTATCAACCTGTCGCCTGGCATGCAAGGATATGGTTCGGGACGTATTGACGTTAACAAGAGGTTTCTCATAAGTTAGTGTGTTTTTACGTTTATTTATCGTCGCTACCGGTTGCCCATATGAGCGAGAGATTAGTAATTTTAGATTTTGGAGGATAGTGCAATGATACAGACTTATACCCATTCCAGAGTCTCCTCTGGTTCTGAAAAGCACCGACACACGACCACGGTTTAAAGTCCCATCTGAAAGACTGTTAATTTGTTTAGGGTCAGACGGGGTGATCGAACCTGCGATCACTGGATTACCAGTCAAACATGTTATCCACTGGACCACATATCCGTCATCCGTTAAATAAATAAATATAAATATAAGTTATTAATGCATTACCCTTTAAATAGGAGTGACACCCCACTCTATATAATCTAATCTCGCATTGTCGCCTAGTGAACAGGATAATTAAGATCATGTATGTGACAATTACCAAACCGTCGCTAATTCTCGCCATTGTAACACAAATTATATTGTAATTATTGACGCACGAACATGACTCCGTAGCAGATATCAAGATATATAAATTGCATTGAATTTCGTCGACAAATAATCTATAAATATGTGTACATAAGCCGGTATACAACAGATTTGCATACAACCACAGTTATGAAGCCATTGTTATACCGCTTTCGTATCCATTATTCCTTCATTATGTGTTCCTTCTCCCCCTATACTTCCCTCCCATGCATCCCATTCCTTCCATCCGGCACTTGCCTTTATTCTTCACTGTATACTTCTTGTCTTCCCTCTTTCATTGGTGTATCCATCTCTTTCGTATTTTGATAATGTTTTTCATTTACTTGAAATAGGCATATCATGTTTCCAAGGTTTCCGAACGAAAAGGGATATTTACTGCCCGATTCTTTGCTCATTATCTACAGTTCAACAATTAAACGTTAGAGTTGTTTATTTACATTAACGAAATATTCGAATGAAATACGAACTTTCCTTTCAGCATAGAATGATTTATGTTTTCCGCCATGTCATGTGTGTCAGTGCATAGTAAACGAGCAGTACTATGCCGTAGCGAGTAAACGAGCAGTACTATGCCGTAGCGAGTAAACGAGCAGTACTATGCCGTAGCGAGTAAACGAGCAGTACTATGCGTACTATGCCGTAGCGAGCAATTATTTTTAACAATTCCGAGGTGTTCACAGACATATACAAGACCTTTTCCAAGGTTATAAATCTGTTCTCAAATCTCAAACTTAAGTGATTTGATTGATTGACTCTGAGTTTTACACTCAAGCTAAACCAATCAGAAACTTGAGACCGAGGTTGAGATTGAGATTTATAACCTCGAGGCCTGTGGCCAGGCGGTGTCACCCAGGCAATAAATAGGTTAAAGTATGTATGAAGTTGCAGCTTTTCATAAAATGTAAAAATCCGAATAGAGATTTTTTTGACATGTTGCACCCCTCCAACTGTGTGTGTGATCTGCCCCACCCGGCCGGCTCCTCCTATGGTCTTCCATGATACCTCGTGGTGGGTAGATACTTATGTGTGTAGATGGTTGTTGTGGGTGTACAGCTATACACCTTACTACAAATATTACACGTGCTTACTACGATGTCAGTGCGATCTCGGTACGATGTTCACACGATAAAGACAAGTTTTATTGCATGTTGCGTATGAGGTACTTATGAGCTTACTGCGAAATTAACACGATCTCTGCCAGTGTCACGATCTCTGCGAGTGTGTCACGATCTCTGTGAGTGTGTCACGATATCATTGGGATTGCACTGGAGCACGAAAACGACAGAATTGTTGGGCTATTGGACTAGTTTTTTAGCGCATTTTTAAGTGTTTACAGAGGCAATAACACGTGTTCTTATCTCACCATCATTTAGATAAGCTGCAACTTCATTCATAGCAATATGGTACTCCAGTAACTCACTGTTCATTGGTAGTACAGACGCGTTGTTGTTGGCTTGGTTACGGCCGCGACCTTGGTTATCCCTCGATGTCAACGAAGGGAAGAATAGCACCGACTCACTGTTCATTGGTAGTACAGACGCGTTGTTGTTGGCTTGGTTACGGCCGCAACCGTGGTTATCCATCGATGTCAACGAAGGGAAGAATAACACCGACTCACTGTTCATTTGTAGTATAGACGCGTTGTTGTTGGCTTGGTTACGGCCGCAACCTTGGTTATCCTTCGATGTCAACGAAGGGAAGAATAACACCGACTCACTGTTCATTACTAGTACAGACGCGTTGTTGTTGGCTTGGTTACGGCCGCAACCTTGGTTATCCCTCGATGTCAACGAAGGGAAGAATAACACCGACTCACTGTTCATTGGTAGTACAGACGTGTTATTGTTGGCTTGGTTACGGCCGCGACCTTGGTTATCCTTCGATATCAACGAAGGGAAGAATAGCACCGACTCACTGTTCATTAGTAGTACAGACGCGTTGTTGTTGGCTTGGTTACGGCCGCAACCTTGGTTATCTTTCGATGTCAACGAAGGGAAGAATAGCACCGGCGGTGCCGTCAAATGAATCGCACATTTTTAGTTCGGACATAGCATCTGCGAGCTTCTACGTCGGCCGGAGCACGGATTCAGCGACACATTTCCAAATTTCCTAGACTCTAGTGAAACATGATCGCGGCGATAGATCGATCTTTCGCGGAAGCCGTGATAGCGTAGTGGTAACGCGTTTGCTTCATGTGCGAAATGCCCGGAGTTAGAGCCCCTCTGGAGCCGTTACGATTGTGCCCTTAGGCAAGGCATTTAAATTCCACATGTCTCTTCTCTCACCCTCGTGGCAATGGATTCCATCAGTAATGAGGTCTCGAGAGGGATTAATGTAATAACTTGTTTCGCAATCGAGCTAAAATACATTTGTATAAACTAGATCGGCCGGTATTCACATACCCCTCATGATCTATATATAGTGTCACCCGTGCGACTCCACGTGACCAATCGTGACGCAATCGCGCTAAGGACGTGTTCAACGAGTGAATATCATAGCCACTCTCGTTACTCCCGTACGGTGTCGTGTTCTGCACGTATTGAGTCTGTCCTAACACCATATCCTACTCGAGACAATGGCGTACTCTGCTCTTCCTCTATAGTGGAAGTCGTGATAGCGCAGTGGATGCGCGTTCGCTTCAGGTGCGAAAGGTCCGGAGTTCGAGCCCCGCTGGAGCCGTTACGATTGTGTCCTTAGGCAAGGCATTTAAATTCCACATTGCCTCTTCTCTCTCCTTCATGGCGATGGATTCCATCAGGAATGAGGTCTTGAGAGTGATTAATATAAGTTGAAAGAACTTGTTTCGCAATCGAGCTAAAATAAATTTGTATAAACTATAAACTATAGTATTAGAAAATGTTCACCCACTGTACTTGTGTCAATTATTCACAACATGTGACTACCGTGACTAAGTCATGTTCAGGTCACGTGCAATATAGTGTACGATGTAAATACGTGTGTAGTACGAACAGATTACGAACACTGCCGAGCACAACACGAATATATCGCGTCCAGAACACGGTGACACACGATCAATGGCAGAATTTGAACGTGTTCAAAATTTCGCAGCAATTACCAGCAGACCACGATTGCTCACGAAGTATCGCGAGCACCGTACGACCTTACATCGTGGCAACATCGTTAAAGTGGGCGTATAGTGAGGAATGCGGGCTCGGGTTCTAATCATCGGTATGGTTGCTCGTATTGAAAGTGCCACTGTACGTACGCCGGATGCTGGTTAATGCGTCTGTGAGATAACTTGTCTGCTCTAGGTTCGCAAACAAAATCGGATACCGGAAACACTACAGTAATGATCTCCACCTGGAACAATCTTCGAGGCCGCTTGTAGGTTAACGGTGCTGGCGTAAAATATGTACATCGTGAAAATTTAAAACTGTAGCGGTGACCCGTCATGTTACACTGTAAAACAAGAACAAAATAAGCTGAAATCTAAACAGAATACTCATATGAACTCAATACACCGAGGAGACACGGGAAAACAAGTTCACTCTTACCCTTTTTATCAGATAAATACATAATTTACTAGGACTGGTCATATAAGATTTCTTGTTAACATTTATAACATGTTCGAAAAAACCAACTCCCTCCCCACTATGAAATACTTATAATTCCGGGAATGCTTTCAGACAATGATGCTATAAAATGCATGCGTAAAGATATGGCCAATTTATTATTATTACTTATTCCGCATAATTTGCACTGAAATTGTTCACATTCTATGCATACGTTACAGTCAGTGATACATTAAAATAATGACATTTAGTTATAGAGATAATATGTGTCTTGCTGTTGTTTATTGGCAAATAAACCACGGTGGATGGTTCCGGTGCGTAGGAATTAAATACGCAGGACGTAGGCCTAAGTGGTTAATTCCTAAGCATCAGAACAACACTTTTATTCGCCGGTAAACAACGGCAAGACAAATATTAGTATTTCCATTCTAACATTGCCCAATATCATGAATAAACGAATAAATGTGTGTTAATTTGTCCCCTTGTCTGTTATTTGGCTGATGGCTTTATAAAATACCTCCCTGTAAGTGGCACTGGAAATAATCATACAGCTATCAACACTATATTTCCTGTATGACTGGAAATTATAACTTATTAACACTACAAGTCCTGCCCAATCGTTGTTCAATTCCTGATATCTTACTACGACTTATTTAGTATATATATGATTGGTTGCATCTGACATATACACACAGCTCAACCAATCAGAAGGTCTGAGACTGAACTTACAATTCGAGAAAACGTTAATAACCTCCAGACCGGCAGTTGAATGGTAACGCACTCCACTCGAACGCCACGGATAGTAGGTTCGATACCCGACGATTCAAAAATGACTGCCCATTTTTTTTCGGATGACATCGTTGCTGTTAAAGAAAAAGAGGAGACTCTAGAATGGGATTATGTCTGTCTGTTTATCTGTGTGTGTGTCTGTCTGTATAATGGTCTAGTCTATGCAAAAATACAAACAGTCTAGCATACTCCTGGAGGCGTCGCTCCAAATACGACGATAAAAGAACGATACACGCTTAATAAATATAACATGATGTCTAGGCCTATAATGTCTGTCTGTTCTCGTATCCCAATTTACATCATTGCCCTCATACTGAAGCAGTGTATCGAACAGCCAGCAAACTTAGACTGCTATCAATTACAGTTGCATTAATTACGAGTCAATAAACAGAGTCGAACACCTGTAATCGTAGTTCAAGACGACAGCTGATAAAATCACATAAATCTTGCCAAATTAGCCCGTGCAAATGCACGCACAACGCGCGATGCACATTAGCAGATATTTTATAGGTGTAAGAGCATCGATAAAATCGTCGAAATCTTTCTTAGATTACACGTGCAAATATTTAATTAAAATTTCAACACGATCGTTTTGTTTTATCCTTTGATAAGAATAGGAAATAATATCAGAGTGGAACTGTTTGAGGCGAAAATAGCAGGTGCACACATGCATAGCTGTTGTTTTTATTATTTTAATGAAATTCGGATGTGACTGTGACCGTAACGCGTGTGTCAGTGCGTGATACTATAGATGGGAAGTTAAATGTACGCCCGGCGTGGTGCTGTCGTTTGGTGATTATTCAATCCTCTATTGCCTATTGTTTGCATACAATTCATTGTGTTCAATGGTTTCAGAGTGAAAACTGTTTTATGACTTGTTTTAAAGACAATTATGGTACACCATAGTCTTGATACTATACATACAAATGGGCTGTCCGATTAGCGCAGTGGTTAGCGCGCTCGCTTCTCATCAATGCTACCAGGGTTCGATCCTCGGACCGGGAAGTATGTGAGATGGTACGGTGGTCGCCAGCTCGGACAGGTGGTTTTCTCCGGGTACACCGTTTCCCTCCCATATGAATTGTTTGTTCCATATTAATTTGCCTGTGGATATTTCCTAGAATGTGTAAAATAGATTTTTCGAACAATGCTGGTTAACGCTTAACCGAGGAATGGTTTCACTTTTTTTAAATGACAAACTATGACAAAACTAACAAAATATGTCCAAAATATGGAGATAAATTAAAATGCAATTAATAAGCTGACCTTCTGTTAAACAGTACAGTGCTTAGACCATGATCCCCGTCCTTGTAGTGTATTACAAATATACTAGAGGACATAGAAAACGCACACCTACATTATATACTAGAGGACATAGAAAACGCACACCTACATTATATACTAGAGGACATAGAAAACGCACACCTATGATTATTATAACATGAAAACGAAATACGAAGGATTCCATCAAAGATATATCACATCTTTATTACAAAACACAAACTGAACAACTAAGAATATTCCAAAATGTTTTTTTATGAATTTATACAGTTATTGTTTTTCATATAAAAACACACTTATCCGAAGTGTGCGTTTTCTATGTCCTCTAGTATAGTTCGCATGTTATGTGTTTTATGACGTCTTTATGATACGCTTGGACATTAAATGTAGTGTTCATTTTCATGGTATATTTATCACGATTAAAGTTAATGATTCTTGCTAACCTTTCTGTGAACTTATCTCATATTTGCTTTAGATTATGTTTTCCTCATAAAATGTTTACGGAATAGCCCCCCCCCCCCCAACATGTAGAGTTAATAACTTAATACAATTACAGTTTAAAGCGACACTACATCAGTAAAAACACAAATGTCTACATAATGTATGTATATGGTATAATTGTTTTCCAAATAATTGCCTCAAATTACTGAGTTTTTCAACTAATTAACAAACGTCGTATACGCGGTTTGTTGACATATCAAAATCATGTAAACATGCATGCGTAATATAACTAGTGTATCCTGAATAACACGATTTATGGTACAGATTTATCGTTATATCTCACATGTGTGCCTATATATTGGTAGATTATTCTTAGTTAAATTATCTCTAAACGACATTATCTCGCGTTTAGTATTGACTCCGATGACAGACACACGTCAATTCAGGAGCATGGGTGACAGTTATATGAAATCATACTTTCAATCCACAAACACACTGTTTATTGATTCAATGTTAGTGTTCGAATGTATTCGGAAGAATTTGTAATAGCAATGCATTCATACGTGAACAAATGCATTAGATTTGCTTTTTGCGATATAATGTCGCTTTAAAGAGCGTCAGAGAGTCGTATTTCATGATATGTATTTCGTTGACATGTTAAATTGTATTGATAATGACTAAATGGTGGTCTTTGGTGACAGGTTATCTTTATTCGGGCGTGGTCTTTATCCGGAGGTGATAACTCTTTGCATGCTGGGTAAAATAAAGGCTACACATAATTGTAGCAGACCACAATTCATTAATGTGTTCTTATTTTTAGTTGAAAACTCTGGAAATATGTCATGCAATTTCGTTAGAATTGTGTCATTATGAGGAGGCATCGCACCGATAAATAAACGTATTAAGAACAATTATGATTTTAATAATAATAATAATAATAATAATAAAGACTTTATTTTACGAGAGAACTCATTTAACAAAAGTGTCAACATATATACAAATTATATAATAAGAAAACTGCATATTGGAATTATATAGTAATGTTAAAGCTGAAAAGTAGAGAAACTATATATATAATATGTTATGGAATATAACATGTTATGGCATATGAAGATATATGAAATGGTCTAACAAAGTAGAAAAGAGAGAAAGAGACAATAAATGACAATGTACCTATATAACAATGTGCATCTATCACTTATAGGGGTATCTTGAAAATAGTATGAAATCAGCTTAAAGACAGTCATTCACAGAATCTAGTAACTATAGCAATGGTAATTCTCAAACGATGCTACTGACTCTGTACACTATCATCTGAAGTAATACTAGTACTTTCTTCAAATTTATTTTAACTCGATTGCGAAATAAGTTCTTACAACTTATATTAATCACCCTCGAGACCTCATTTCTGATGGAATCCATCGCCACGAGGGAGAGAGAGAGAGGCAACGTGGAATTTAAATGCCTTGCCTAAGGGCACAATCGTAACGGCTCCAGAGGGGCTCGAATTCCGGACCTCTCACACCTGAAGCGAACGCGCATCCACTGCGCTATCACGACTTCCACTAATAATAGTAGAACTATGTGATTAGTTTGTAGTGTTATTATTTTACATTGCATACTCTTCAATATGGTACCAATATTAAGCTTCTATAATCATTCGTTCAGGAGATATGAGCTATTTGACCCTTAAATTAAGGGCTATTTTGCCAACGTCGCGCATCATATGCATGGTACAGTGTAACTTCCAACACAAAGCATCTGTTCCTCGTTTTCTAGACAACAATTGCAAATGAAGCGTAAAGCCAGTTTTTTATTGCTTGCCAGATATCGTAAGTTTAGAAATCAGAGTCCAATGAAGCTTGGCAACAATTAATTTACCATATATGTCCTATCGTTGTTCCCGCTCCTCTGCAACAGTAAATAGACCTCCCAGAATGCAGCATTGCCTGCCCCAGGCTGTTGGGCTATTTAATCCTAATCATCAGCATCATCTTCCACATTCCTGCCATCATTACCATCATCATCGTATTCTCCTTCATCGTTCTCTCCACCACCATCACCACTATCACCACCACCACTATCACCATCACCACCACCGCCACCCGCCCGTCACCATCACCACCACCACCACTATCACCATAATATTCATCATCGTCGTCTATACTACCATCATTAGCATCACCCACATCAACAGCATCATCATCATCAATTTCACTACCTTCATCTTTATCATTAACAGAGACATGACAATATTGACTCATCTATAATGTGATGTATTTTAGAAATGTACAAATGATGCATAATTTTGATATGATGAATGTTTACTGTTCTATTGAAAACTGCATAACTGTGTGTCATCAGCCCTCGCAAACTCAGCATGTTGCAGCTGCACGCTGCATTTTGCATACATTTGTCATACATATTAATCGTTTTTATATTAATCGTTCTCCAGCGTTATCTGATATAAACAGATCGTGTTTTCTATTACTAAACGTGTATTTATCGCCGCGTCCGGTTGTTGCCCATCGGGACGGCATCTTCAGAAATGGCTTGGTCATTGGAGGATCGTGCATGTTGGAGGTTCCTCCGGTTCTTGTACGTGCACGATGTTAGGCATCGACACGATACGTCAGTCTAAAGTCTCAATTTAATAGTGACTTTGGTATGATGGAATCTGTTATCTCCAAGTTACGAGACAGTGATGGGCTCTTCTCCCATCCCCACATAGAAACCCCTCTTTTTTTTATACTTTATTTATTTTACAACGATTGCGAAGCAAGTTTTTAACAACTTATATTAATCACTCTCGTTGGCTCGGATGTAAGCGTATATGTGGTCATTCATGTGGGAGGAAACCGGAGTACCAGGAGAAAACCCACCTGTCCGATCTGGCGACCATCGTACAATCTCACATACTTCCCTGTTCGAGGATCGAACCCGGGTCGCATTGGTGAGAAGCGAGCGCGCTAACCACTGAACCGCGCTAACCCCCTCTTGACACCATTGCCAATAACACATACACTGACAATGATGTAGCCAAACCCCCATTTAACAAGTAATAAAGGTCAGCACACTAGTATATATGGATGTGGGGTAGAGGATGGATATGCTGACTGCTTATCCACCGATTAATGGCTACTTGAGATATTGCTTGTATTTGAATAGATCTTTTCGTTGTAATTTCAGAACATCCTATGCATGCAAGGTGCTGTATGTGTAGCGGAGATGCCGGAGAACTGTCAATGGGAGCAGTGTAGCCCAGTCACAAAGTGTCATGGTTAGTCACTGTTTATTATTAGTTATTGTGTTGGCTACTGACCTCTATAGAGTTATGTGGGGGTCAGTAAAATATATGGTGGGTGAGATGGTGGGTCAGGCGTTAGCCGAATCTCCTATAGATTGTACTGCCCCACACAAGACCGGGATGTCAGTAGCAAACCCAATAACGAATATATTGGAATTATTGCATCGATTCTGAATTTTAAAAGGGTTGTTTTCTGAACGTATTTTAGTCAAATTAATGATGACTGCTGGCAAGAGGAACCTGTCAGTATCTTTTCGGTATTTAAACGTACTTTGCTCCCATTTTCGTCGACCTAACGCCTCACCCCCCCCCCCCATATATTGTATTGAAAAATGAAACCCAATAACTAATATTGTATGTTTATTTTAACTCGATTGCGAAAGAAACATTTTCAAGCTAGATTAGCCACTTGATTCCTGATACAATTGAGAGCACAGAAGCTGTGGAGTTTTAAGTGTTTAGTCTCAGGGCTCCATCAATCTTGTTCTGGCGGAGCTTGAACACACAACCACTCGGCTACAAGCCCGACAACGTATCCGTTACACAACCGAATCTCCAAGTTACTGTTTATCAAGTCTGTTCTCCTTTTTTGTGTTATTTACAACAACAATGCATCCCTAAAAAGAAAAACCATATACCGTGTCTCTTTATATGCGTCTCTTTGCGTTTCTTACGGATGTTGGTGCACCAAGTACTGGTTAAGCGCTGGAGCCTGCACAGGAAATATGTTATTGGGTAAGCTTCCCGTCTCTCAAATGGGCAACCTGTGGCGACTTTAAATAATAATAATAAAAACTTATTATTGAAATATAATACATCAGTAACTATTTCTATTCCTCCGCTCCATAACAGCTTTGTTCTATTTCTCATTTGATTCCCGTTTACTAATATATAATATTATTACCAGCAACTCACCAGATGCCCAGATTTCAATTTCCAAGGCGCCTTTCGACATATTTGTTAAATGGTCGGGCTAGCCGAGTATACATCAACTATATGTCTTCCCCTAAGATGCAAAATGAGATTATTCAATTACATTATTATAATTAAATGTTTATCTTTGGGTTCGAAAGCAAATGGTTTTATTTAGAGCTATTTTTAAAAAAGTGAAAGTCATTCTGATTTATGAGATATATAAAATCCAGTTGAATTGCGATCAGGGTTTACGAGCTATAGGTTACCACCTTTAAAATGATTGTGGTAAGATACATAACAACGTATAAAAACATTATAAGAACGCCAATAAAAGCATTCTTGTTACGTCATATGCGAAAGACATGAAGTTGAAACAAACAAACAAAAAATAGCAGAAGTTATATACGAATATGATCATAAATGTTAGCTCGACTATTCGAAGAATAAAAAAAGACTATGTACTCGCGCTGGGGGGGGGGGGGGGGGGAGTCGGCCTCGGCCGAGTGGTTACGGTCGTTGACTTCAAATCACGTGCACTTCACCGATGTATGTTCGAATCCAACTGGTGTGTCGAATTCTTTCGTGTGGTGAAGCTCATCCAACTGGCTTGCGGAAAGCAGGTGGTTCTACCCGTGTCCATGCTCAAAGGGGGCACCCGGGATCTTTATCATTTCAAAATGTAAGCTTTATTTATTGTGCAAATGTGATAACAATGATATTGCACTCGTGTAAATTCCTATGTATATAATATAATAACTATATTAAGACAATAATATGTCTCTCTTTTCCACAAATACTGAGCGCGAATCTGATAGCTTATAAACTGTTTATTTTTTATGTCCTTTTCATGTTGTTGAAATGTCAAATTATACACACGCGCGCGCGCGCCGCACGCACGCACGCACGCACGCACGCACGCACGCACGCACGCACGCACGCACGCACCGCACGCACGCACGCACGCACGCACGCACGCCACCACACCACACCAACCACACCACACCACACCACACACACACACACACACACACACGCACATATACACATACATGCACGTTTTAAACATTTCAGTTAGTAAGTTAGAATAATGTGTCATGAACGGTCCCAAAGAATATCTTTTTTACAGATAGAAGTGAGAACTTATAAACTTAACATGAACTTAATTGGCATTCATCCTGTCACGGCTTCGAAAAGTCGAGCGCGTCGTCCTTCCGATAACACTTGCTACCAAAAATAACCACACTGTCATGTTCGTACATCTTAATAAACAGAACGATTATGGTATACGCTGCTAACTCACATAAACTGCTATAAAACTGTTTTATATTAGAATGTATCGATGGGCAATAACACCTGAGACATATAGTAAAAGTATTCGATTAAACCTACTGTTTAAAAGAAATGATAATTGTTGGGAATTTCTTTGGGAGGGAAAGTATATAACAGTACATGTATAATACATTTTAGTTTAAACTTTAAACAGTATAACATTTTACGGTCTCATTCTCAAAATGGTTGTGTTTGCACACATATTGTTAATAACACAAGAACAGAACATACAGTTGATTTTTGGGGATTTAGACTACAAGGTTTTCGAGTTTTTATCGTTTTTAGGACACGAATTTAATAAATTAATAACGAACACTAATATAAGATCCTATTTATAACATAATCTTCCAAGAAAAACTGTAAATTCATTGAATTGCAAATGTTTCATTACCTGGAACTGGAGTTATGATAGATCTGCGTTATAGTGCGTCATGCAGTCGGTTGTAAATGAATAGTAAACGCAGCCACACATAGTTCACATTTTATTTGTAATTTTTCTCGTATTAGTTAATTTGCATTTCGTGATAATCAGCTTTTAAATTCATGAAATTATTATAGAGCAAAAAACTATTAAATGTATTCTAAAGAACAGTGTGTGTTCTGCATTTATAGTATTATGTCAATTGTATGAATGGAGCACGCGCGACTATGACGTCACAACAAGTAATTTACTATGGCGTCACAACACGTACATATTTACCAAGTGTCAAAATCTCTATAATGTTTAAATACGGGTTATTTGCAAGTTTTATATTGGAATTGCTACTGAATAGTGTTTTTAGCTCGACGATGATTTTCAGTGACACCAGAATTGCGACGCTATGTTGGTAGTTTATTTTGCTTACAGAGCGTATGAATACATAACGTGCTCATTTGCATAGTTATTACACTAGTGAAATACGAAAAGTATGCAATAGCGATATTACCCGACTGCAAAGCAAACTATGTTTTAAATATATATATATATAAGTCCGGATCTTAGTTGGTCCGGAATATAAACATGACCGACTTGTTGACCTCAAATCACTTACCCATAACCACTTTCGAATTACACTGGCGGTGTCGAATTACCGGTATTTCACTTTATAGAAAGCTATCCAGTTGACTTGCAGATGGTCGGCGATTATACTCGGGTGCCCGTGCGTGCCTAAAATACTGCTCGAAGGGGCATCCGGGATCCTCCCCCACCAATAATAGCTGGAGAGTCGCCATATAACCCAGGCTGTTTGTGCTACGTTAAACCACAAGAACACACATATAATGGATACTTGTATCAAGAACACACATATAATGGATACTTGTATCAAGAACACACATATAATGGATACTTGTATCAAGAACACACATATAATGGATACTTGTATCAAGAACACACATATAATGGATACTTGTATCATCTATTTCTGTATGATGTTAAGAGTTCCCTCGTTTATATGTCATACCACAGACTACAAATAAACGCTATCATTAATTACTTTGGGGGTTTCAACACCAAAATAAGGTATTTCAAGGACATGGTATGCCCCCTTTGGTATTTACATAAAAATGCCTCCTGGACCCGAAGAAGGCACGGAAGAAGGGGTTGTGTGTTTCATATAGCATTGTTGACTTCGCATGTGGCCAATGGTCTCTTTTGTTATGTACAATGAATTGAACGCTTTGTAAACTGTATACAAACAAACCAAGTGTCAGTCGCTTTTGTACACAGCTGATTTATCTTCTCTTAGATGTTAGTTGAAGAAATATTTGAATGAAACACTGGCTATCTCATTTCCATTATAAACAAATAAGTAGCTCTATGGTCGCTTATAATATACTTGTCCAAACATTGTTGATATGTGTTTGTGATACAGTGGAGTGAATGCAGTTTGGAGGTTAACAATCAAAGATTATCTTGTAACAACTTTTAAGCAAAGTATCGTTTGATCAGATTCTAAATATCGCTAATGATACAGTTAATGATATATCTACCTGATGGGCCTTAGAAAGTTATTGTGTGTGGTTAAACAAACAGTAACTCGACAAAATTAGACCCACCGTGGTTTAAATCCTTATAAAAGGTCACGTTTTGATACAAATAACAATACAAATATTTTGTCAGTTATAAATACATTTATTGCGTGTCGTATTACAAGTCAGCATTGTTTAATACAAGTGTCCCTTATATGACGTTCCATATTCGGAAGATCCCACATCCGTTACTCGTTGAAACATATATACTGTGTTTATTGTAGACAGATGTGATATAGTTTTTCAGGGCATTTTTCTTAATTTCGTCCTTTACAAATTTAGAGCCGCAAACAAAAATTAGGGTAGTAGTCACGTTTATTTATCCTCGCCGCCGACGAACCATGTGGGCGAGCCAAAAATAAATAGGGTCAGTTGGGAGACCGTATATTAAGATATTTCTGGCGTAGTGCCAAACCGGATCTGTAGTCCACAGTGGTAACACGATGGGCTGGTAATCCAGGGATTGCAGGTTCGATCCCCCGTCTGACCCTAATAAAATTAACGGTCTTTCAGATGGGACGTTAAACCGAGGTCTCGTGTCGGTGCTTTACATCGTGCACGTAAAGGAACCAGAGGATATTCTGGAATGTGTCTCTGTCTGTATCATTGCACTATCCTCCAAAACTCTAAAATGATTAATCTCTTCAGGAGGCGTCGCTCATATGGGGCAACCAGTAGCGACGATAAATAAACGTAAAACAAACAGTGCCAAACCAAAACGTTTGATCGATTACTAGTTGACTATCTAACATGTTGGCACATTAAATATTGTTGTTTTAACTATTTAACATTCAAACGAATGATAACAATTATTTTATCTAATTGATGTCTAAAAAAACAACAAAATACAGTGAAACATTTGCTGTTGATAATCGTTCCTGTTTATATAAGATGGTATAAACAACGTAGACATTCCGATTCAGTTTTCGGGTCATCAAGCGCTGATAAGCCGCTGACACTTAATGTATTTGTGTTTACTGTGTTTGCCAGTTAATTCGAGATAAGCGAGTATTAATATCAAGTTTTGTTTACAATAATATACAACTTGTGAATGAAACAGCTATAACAGTAGGTGTAGAGGGACTAGTTTTTTCTGCCTTGACTGATTCATTTATCTTTGTAATTTGCTGTTGGACACCGTGTTGAAAGTGCAATGGACATATACTGTGTAACACCGGTTCCATCAGGTCCGGTAAATGGGCTCTAGACAAGGGCACATCAGGGCTAACAAGCGATACTTATTCAGGATATCCCGGAGGGGCAAGAACATGCGGCAATTATCCCAGAGGGATGTCCCGGAGTGGCAAGAACATGCGGAAATTATCCCAGAGGGATATCCTGTCCCGGAGTGGCAGGAACATGCGGCAATTATCCCAGAGGGATGTCCCGGAGGGGCAAGAACATGCGGCAATTATCCCAGAGGGATATCCCGGAGGGGCACGAACATGCGGAAATTATCCCAGAGGGATATCCCGGAGGGGCAGGAACATGCGGCAATTATCCCAGATGGATATCCCGGAGGGGCACGAACATGCGGCAATTATCCCAGAGGGATGTCCCGGAGGGGAAAGAACATGCGTCATTATTCCGGATGGGATCGGAGGCGATTAGCATGAGATATTTGTCCCGGAGTGGAAGGAAATGCCATAATTTAACCAGGATGTCCCGGAGGGGAAGGAACATGCAATAATTATCCTGGATTTTCTGGAGGGTCACTAACATGCGATAACGGAAAGGAAATACCATTCGATAATTAACCATGGGTGTCCCGGGGTGGAATTAACAAGCGATATGTATCCTGGATGTCCCTGAAGGGTAATGCCACGGATGTCCTGGATGGGACGGAACATGCGATAGTTATCACGGATATCCCGGACGGGATGGAACATGCGATAGTTATCACGGATGTCCCGGGCGGGACGGAACATGCGATTGTTATCACGGATGTCCCGGACGGGACGGAACATGCGATAGTTATCACGGATGTCCCGGGCGGGACGGAACATGCGATTGTTATCACGGATGTCCCGGGAGGAACATGCGACAGTTATCACGGATGTCCCGGACGGGACGGAACATGCGATAGTTATCACGGATGTCCCGGACGGGACGGAACATGCGATAGTTATCACGGATGTCCCGGACGGGACGGAACATGCGACAGTTATCACGGATGTCCCGGATGGGACGGAACATGCGATAGTTATCACGGATGTCCCGGACGGGACGGAACATGCGATAGTTATCATGGTGGTCCCATTAGCTCAACATAATTATGCATAAATCCACTGACCGCCAAAAATCGACATATTGTTTTAATTTAATTTTTTATTTAATGACTTGTTTTGAAAATTTTGAAAAAATATATTATATACATTCATAATTATCCCGGAATTCCCTTAGGGTAAGGAACATACGATAGTATTGTTCGCGTTCGCTTCAGGTGCGAAAGGTCCGGAGTTCGAGCACCGCGGTAGCCGTTACGATTGTGCCCTTAGGCAAGGCATTTAAATTCCACGTTGCCTCTTCTCTCTCCATCGTGGCGATGGATACCACCAGGAATGAGGTCTGAGAGTGATTAATATAAGTTGTAAGAACTTGTTTCGCAATCGAGCTAAAATAAATTTGTATAAACAAAAAAACACACACAAAAAACAAAACAAAACATACGATAATGTTCACGGATTTCACAGAGGGGAAGGAACCTATATTTAACAAAATGCTACCGAAAAAAAATCTGCAGACAATTATCTCATGCACGTAAAAATGCCAAAAGTACATTATGACTATCTAAATAGTATAAAGCTATATAAACAGCTTGCGGGTATTAAATCATCACGTTCCATGTGTGTTTGAGGTTATCGGTATTGAAGTTAGTGTGCTGGTTAGAGTTACATAACATGACGAACAGCAGATCTCTCTAATCCAGCACTAATCCCATGTATCTCTTTGATAGATAAACAAAGGCGCAACAGCAACACGATGTAAGATTTACTGAGCGGATTTTCTGTTCTTTCCGGTTCACTGGAATACATACCTCTAAGAAATATGTCGCCAGACACATTATTGACATTCGAGTGATTTTCTAGTAAATTTAACCTCAAAACTGAGCCTAAGGACAATTCCAGTAATTGCAATATCAGTGCTTTACATATTGTTACCAAATTGAAAATAATAAATTCGGAGAGTGTTGTGTATTGCATATGTATATGTTGTAACCGAATTCCAACAATTCAATGAACAATTGAAATAAAGCGGCTGTTTCTAAGAAATGCCAGTCAGCGATTAACTCGCGGTTTTATTTCGATCAATATTATTTATTTGGTTGTTAGCTCGTGTCTACACTTTATCCAACTGGAGATATTAGCGAACACACCCTATGCAATACAACACACCACCATTGCTGTGAAATATTGATACAACGAAACACGAAACTATAGTAACCCTTATTCTGAATAAATTGGAAGGAATGTGTAAATAACATACATGTATATTCGGATCAGCCGCGTCTGGTCAGGATCTATGTCGTTTGCTCTTCGGCCAAATGGTTTAGCTCCACCATCCGAATAGCAAACAACATAGAGCCTGATCAGACGACACGTTCTATGCCGACCGATCTGTTTCTATACTGTTTGGAAAGCGAGAACAGTCGTGATTAGCAGGGTACCGGTTAAAACAAGTGAACATCGCCGTCAATTAATTCAACTTTCATGGTACGCTGTTTCATCGTTTCACAGTAAAGAACATGTGTTGTATCCGGTTGTATATGCTGATATAAGCGACATGTCCGGTGGCCATTATTCACCATACCACATCCTAACAGGGATATAAATTTGAAGTAAACTATTCCTAGTTGGCCAATGCTGTAAACACAAACTAGAACTATCGGGTAGAACGTTGTCGAACTCGGCCTGACCCAAACTGACCTCTTGACCTGTTCCACGTTTGTTCAAATGAGGTCAGTTTGATATATAAATAGATTATTTAAGCTGAATGTAGACCTAGACCGAATAATCCGTGTATAACTTGTTCAATCTCATTCACGGGGTGTATTACGTATTGCAATGTTTTTTTTAATCTACTTGACTTTTTATAGATCTACATATTGTATACAAAACATATACAATAAACGAAGCCGTTGAACTTCATATAAAAAGAGATAACTATAGATCAGTCTTTCAAGCCCCATACAATGCAAGCATACCATGTAGCTTTCAGAAACAATCGTATGCATACACAAAAATGTTACAGCCTGTTCGAACACATTAATTTAATAATATTGTTTTATTGCATTTTTTCATACAATACATTAATATATACATACAATACTACGAACAAATCGGAGATTAATATGTAATTATATGATTGCAGTATACGATACATTTGTCAAGGGACAACAAGCAAATGGGTTGGGCTACAAGCTATAACAACATTATTTACAGCCCTCCCCGTCCGAACACATTCTATAGTGTATCAATTTAAAACTGTTTAAATTAGGGATTTAGGTCAACATACTAGGTAACAAGGTCACATTTTAAACACAATTATTAGTTTATACAAATTTATTTTAGCTCGATTGTGAAACAAGTTCTTACTACTTATATTAATCACTCTCGAGACCTCATTCCTGATGGAACACATCGCCACGAGGGAGAGAGAAAAGGCAATGTGGAATTTAGCTGCATTGCCTAAGGGTACACTCGTAACGGCTCCAGCGCGGCTCGAACCCCGGGCCTTTGGCACCTGAAGTGAACGCGCTCCCACTGCGCTATCACGACTTCCACAATTATTTAAATGACATCTTGATTAGAATTGAGATTCCGGATAGCTGACTGCTGTGTCTAATAGCTACGGCTTGCCATTAGCATAGTATCAACGGCGAATAGATACCCACCGCGACCTTTGACCTCTTGGTCGTAAACCGAAAAACATGTAATATTTACGGCTGTCCTATTCCACAATACTCGTATTCCAACCCATTTATATTTCATTCAATAAATACGGGCTCCCGCCCCATGTCGCCTTTCAAATAATGTCAACATTCTATTATCAGCTCCTTCTGTTGTCATTTGTATCATATTTCAACTAGAATATTAAAGTTCATGAAACATTTAGACCTCGTTTACTCCCTATTATCACCTTCTAGATACCTGACAAAGAGGGGGTAATGTTTACACGGTCAAAGTTAAGAAAATTTACGAGCTAATCCCCGTAGCCGAAGTAATGCTATACGAAACATCAACACGTTATCTCGTACAGGTGTTTCATCAACCAAACTCTAGTGCAACCTTGAATGTGATGAGTTTCTAACACGGATTGAAATATCGCAAATAATTAAGGGGATGTTGCTTCCGAGATGTATTAGATATCGACCCAAACATTGTGTGTGTGTGTTTTACGTTTATTTATCGCCACTACCGGTTGCCCATATGAGCGACGCCTCCTGAAGATATTAGTCATTTTAGATTTTGGAGGATAGTGCAATGATACAGACAGAGACCCATTCCAGAGTCTCCTCTGGTTCTTTTACGTGCACGGTGTAAAGCACCGACACGAGACCTCGGTTTAACGTCCCATCTGAAAGACTGTTAATTTTATTAGGGTCAGACGGGGGATCGAACCTGCGATCCCTGGATTACCAGTGGTAACACGCTGGACTACAGATCCGTCTGTCCCAAACATTGGAAATAAACAACTGAACCGCCTTCACGTCACGCTTCTGTTTTTCTAAATTTAACTAGTGCCATAATTCCTATGCTTAGAAACAGACCATCGAGTTTAAAACTGACTCATTAATTAATGCAGCTCTGGAACAATATATTTTAAAACGGCAGCCATGTCGACTCCGGTTTCTGTTTCTAATTTTACATGATGAAAGTTCATATAGTTTATATTTCAAAGTATTTGTGTTGGGTGAATATCTAGCACACATTACAAGCCACCGATTGGCGATGATGTTTAAAGCGCCTTTTCTTACTCTTTCAAATTCATTTTGTTTATTTAAGTTTATTTAACGTCACTACCGGTTGCCCATTTGAGCGACGGGCAGTTTACCTAACACCATTTCACTTGGCATGCTCCAGCGGTTAACCAGTACCAACCTCAGTAAGAAGCTGCCAACTTCTTTCATATAAAGAGACACGGTCTGAGCTGGCCTCGAACTTCAAAATCATACAAACTGTTATCAACTTATATGTTTTATTTTTCAGCGGAAACCTCTGTCGTTCACACAAGAAACAAGGACGACTATTGGTTGGAGTTTCCTGTCATCCAGCACGACGATCCCGATTTGTGGTGGGGCATGAATACCGGAAGTGACGTTGACGTATGTTCACAATCTTTACCAATGGCGGCCGTAGATTGTAAACATAAGCGCAGACGTTGGTTCTTTAACTCTATGACTGGAAAATGCGATCGATTTGTCGGCTGTGCCACTTCCGGGAACAATTTTGGTAGAAAGCTGTATTGTAAAGAACAATGCAGATACCCGTTCATGAAACAAAGAGCAGCTCTACGACTCAAAACGGTGACAAAATCTGTAAAAGCAACAGGAATAGAACGCACTGACTGTTTACTGCCTTTAAATGAAAAAGCTTATAGTTGTGAAAACCAAACGAAGAGATGGTTCTTCAACTTAAAGACAAAAGTGTGTGAAAAGTTTTTAGGCTGCGCAACTAGCGGCAACAACTTCTCCAGAAAAACCGTCTGCAAAGCCAAGTGTATGGGAATGAACAAACTTCCGTTTATTTTGAAAGGTAACTATCATTATACTCAATCTATTCATTATAATTGACACCAATCCAGCAGGCTTACGGAAGGTCGGTGGTTCTACCCGGGTAACCGTTCGTGCCTGAAATACTGCTCGGAGGGGCACACGGAGTCTTCCTCCACCAATAATAGCGGGAGAGTCGACATATGACCCGAGCTTCTGGTGCGACCAGGATCCTTTTTTTATATATCTAGGTTCCTGGTGCGACTTTTAGCCAAAACAAAATGAATGAATGAACATGTTTCGGATTCTGAAGTACGTTGTTTCTGTATCCATAATTAAGCATATGTTGTTAGTTATCTAGATAATTTGGCGTTCCTAGGAATACACGCAATGACCTCAAAACATCCGAACGAAAACAAGTATTCACGTATTAATAATAAACCGACCATCTACCATATGCTTCCAAATCGGGTAAACAATTTCACACTTGACCTGAATGTGCGCATAGTTGAAATAATTTTATAATATTGCGTTCTACACACACATACACACACACATACACACACACACATATATATATATATACATACACACATACATACACACACACACATATATATATATACATACACACACACACATACACACACATATATATATATAGGGGCTGGCTGATCATTATCAGACACAGTTACACGGGCTGGCTGATCATTATCAGACACATTTACACGGGCTGGCTGATCATTATCAGACACAGTTACACGGGCTGGCTGATCATTATCAGACACAGTTACACGGGCTGGCTCAACTTGATCAAGCACAGCTATATGAGGTGGCTCATCATTATCAGACACAGTTACAGGGGCAGGCTGATCATTATCAGACACAGTTACACGGGCTGGCTCAACTTGATCGAGCACAGCTATATGAGGTGGCTCATCATTATCAGACACAGTTACAGGGGCTGGCTCAACTTGATCAAGCACAGCTATATGAAATGGCTCAACATTATCAGACACAGTTACAGGGGCTGGCTCAACATTATCAGACACAGTTACACGGGCTGGCTCAACTTGATCAAGCACAGCTATATGAGGTGGCTCAACATTTTCAGACACAGTTACAGGGTGTGTCTCAACATTATGAAACACAGTTACAGGGGCTGGCTCAACATTCTCATTTTAATACGGAATATAAAAATCAATATCAAAATGTTTTTTCTTTTACAGGCAAATATACAGGCAAACATTTTCAAGAAAGCAATCCAAGATAAACATTCGTTGAGATGCACGATACACCTCTATCTGTGATAAGCACAATGAACTGTCAGTATTCAGTTGGCGCAGTGTGGCAGTAAATTCAAAACGGTACAGTACGGGAGTAATGGTTCACGTGACATAGGACCACATGGAATACGGTTTCCGGTTTTGTTATAACGGAACTGTTCGTCGACAAGGTGCAGCCAAATGAAAATACTCTGACGTGGAAATCTGCAGCAAGCAAGCATGCAAGAAACAGACGACGCTGAGCATTAACATTCTCGTAAATGTCTTCAACATACCCTTTGTTTGATAGACACTGACGTCTGCACTGGACAGAGTGACGAGCCGGATAGAACACACAAGATGTAAATATCACTGAGACTAAAAAGAAGCGCGAATGATAATACATTCCATGATAGTCAAATTCCATTTCCTAATACGAAGGCTCAATATGGTCTTTACGGGGAAAAATGACATTGTTTACGGAATGTATATTAGTAGTCTGTGTTCACTTCCGGTTTCCTTCAAGTGTATACACAACACTCAGTTGCCTGTATCTGGATTTACTTCCGGTCTACCTTGCAAGTGTGTATACACAACACTCAGTTGCCTGTATATGGATGTACTTCCGGTCTACCTTGCAAGTGTGTATACACAACACTCAGTTGGCAGTATCTGGATTTACTTCCGGTCTCCATGCAAGTGTGTAGACAAAACACTCAGTTACCTGTATCTGGATTTACTTCCGGTCTACCTTGCAAATGTGTATACACAACACTCAGTTACCTG
This sequence comes from Archivesica marissinica, assembly GCA_014843695.1. Classification (NCBI taxonomy): domain Eukaryota; kingdom Metazoa; phylum Mollusca; class Bivalvia; order Venerida; family Vesicomyidae; genus Archivesica; species Archivesica marissinica. The sequence continues at coordinate 76,879,753 of CM026404.1, forward strand.
TATCTGGATTTACTTCCGGTCTACCTTGCAAATGTGTAGACACAACACTCAGTTGCCTGTATCTGGATTTACTTCCGGCCTACCTTGCAAGTGTGTATACACAACACCCAGTTACATATACAGTGTGAAATAGTAATTAAACTAATTGTAATTTGAGTGATACTCAAATCGAGTATCAGTATAGGTCAACGATCTCCGACCCCCGGAGAGAATGAAAGTGCTTATGTTTAGGCTGCAACGTTCAAGGCGCTACAATTATCTCATTGAAACTTGAACTTTGTAATGAATCAAAGCTGTGGCAATGTGCAATATAATTACGTTTTCGTCGAAGAAAGCTTGGCATTTCGGTTTATAAATATTAATATATGCTTTATAATGTATATCACACGTTGTTTCATGTAGCCTGGTATTTCATTTTGAATACTTGTCTTATAATTGTGATGTGATTATTATATAAGTTTGATATCGATTAATATGTTGAGTAACGTATTATGTATATAAATACGATAGCAATTAATATGTTAAGTAACGTATTATATATATAAATACGATAGCGATTAATATGTTAAGTAACGTATTATATATATAAATACGATAGCGATTAATATGTTGAGTAACGTATTATATATATATAAGTACGATACACGAGAATATGTTGAGTAACGTATTATATATATATAAGTACGATACACGAGAATATGTTGAGTAATGTATTATATATATATAAGTACGATACACGAGAATATGTTGAGTAACATATTATATATAAGTACGATACCAATCAATATGTGGAGTAACGTATTATATGTATATATATACGATACCGACCAAGACGTGGAGTAACGTATTGTATATATATAAGTACAATACCGACTAAGACATGGAGTAACGTATTGTATATATATATAAGTACGATACCGACCAAGACGTGGAGTAACGTATTGTATATATATAAGTACAATACCGACTAAGACGTGGAGTAACGTATTGTATATATATAAGTACGATACCGACTAAGACGTGGAGTAACGTATTGTATATATATAAGTACAATACCGACTAAGACGTGGAGTAACGTATTGTATATATATAAGTACGATACCGACTAAGACGTGGAGTAACGTATTGTATATATATAAGTACGATACCGACCAAGACGTGGAGTAACGTATTGTATATATATAAGTACGATACCGACTAAGACGTGGAGTAACGTATTGTATATATATAAGTACGATACCGACTAAGACGTGGAGTAACGTATTGTATATATATAAGTACGATACCGACCAAGACGTGGAGTAACGTATTGTATATATATAAGTACGATACCGACTAAGACGTGGAGTAACGTATTGTATATATATAAGTACGATACCGACTAAGACGTGGAGTAACGTATTGTATATATATAAGTACGATACCGACCAAGACGTGGAGTAACGTATTGTATATATATAAGTACGATACCGACTAAGACGTGGAGTAACGTATTCGTAGAAGATACATTCAACTCAGATAGCATATAGCAGAATTGCAATTAAAAAATGTAATGGAATTGTGTACAAATTGTGTAAAATACTCTTCATAATTTATGTGTTCTAACAATACTTTGTAAATCTCATTTCAAATGGCTTACTAGTAATACATGTATAATTATTTTAGAGCTTTTGGTAACGTATTGTTTTATTTCTTGTTTATTTAAAATCTAACAAAACACATCATTGTTCATAAGTCATCTATTTATTGTCTCATTTGTGAAATATGATTTTTATACTAAAATGAGAAAATAAATCTACAAAACTAATAGTGTCAGTTTACTTCACAGTGACAAACAAACCATTGCGTCTCTGATACCACCATTGCAGTATAACATAGACCGTTGTACTGCATGTACTATGGTTAAAGAGCGAACCAGTGCTCCCGAGTGTGTATTTATCGTCGCTACCGTTGCCCATATGAGCGACGCCTCCTGAAGAGATTAGTCATTTTAGATTGTTGGAGGATAGTGCAATAATACATTACCAGTCCAACATGTTAACCACTGGACTACATATCCATGTGTATGCCTTGGGTTATGAAAGGCGATCACGTGGGCTGAATCAGCCAATCAGACTCGCGAACGGTGATCACGTGGGCTGAATCAGCCAATCAGAATTGCGAACGGTGATCACGTGGGCTGAATCAGCCAATCAGAATTGCGATATTGCAAGAAGTTGTATTTATATGCTGAAAAAGTTCATGATTGTAGCACAGACGGATCTGTAGTCCAGTGGTAACACGCTGGACTGGTAATACAGGGATCGCAGGTTCGATCCCTACAGGGATCGCAGGTTCGATCCCTACAGGGATCGCAGGTTCGATCCCCCGTCTGATCCTAATAAAATGAACAGTCTTTCAGATGGGACGTTAAACCGAGGTCTCGTATCAGTGCTTTACACCGTGCACGCAAAAGAACCAGAGGAGCTCTATAATGGGTCTCTGTCTGTATCATTGCACTATCCTCCAAAAATCTAAAATAACTAATCTCTTCAGGAGGCGTCGCTCATATGGGCAACCGGTAGCGACGATAAATAAACGTACACACATTTATTGTAGCGCGTATTTATTTTCAGTTATATGCGACACGAGTTGAAAATGTCGAAGTCTGTTGAAAAGTACAGTTTTTTTGTGGCAAAATATTTGTGGGGAACATAAAATTATGATGGGACTGTAGTGTAATATTGCATATGGAGATTTTGACCATATACATGCAGCTTAGTATAATTATTAATATATATATATATATGGTGGGATCTTAGAATATTTCAACACAATATTAGTTTATACAAATTTATTTTAGCTCGATTGTGAAACAAGCTATTATAACTTATATTTATCACTCTCGAGACCTCATTCCTGATGGAATCCATCGCCACGAAGGAGAGAGAAGAGGCAATGTGGAATTTAAATGCCTTGCCTAAGGGCACAATCGTAACGGCTCCAGCGGGGCTCGAACTCTAGACCTTTCGCACCTGAAGCGAACGCGCATCCACTGCGCTATCACGACTTCCACAACACAATTGACTACTATAACATGGCTGTGGGAAATGAGCACGGGTCACGGTCACACGAGGAACTCGATTATGCTATACACTGTTTTTGCGAGAACAGGAAATCTATATTTATAGCGGACGTGACTTTAGGTAAAGAAGTCGTAAAGACTCCGTGGGATTTTAGAATAAGTCTACGATGATGGTTTTGACGATTATGTACAGGGCCGAGGGCTAAATATAAACCTGTATATTGATGATGATGATGATGATGATGATGATGATGATGATGATGATGATGATTTTGATGATGATGATGATGGTGGGTGGTGGGGTGGGGTGGTGGTGGTGGTGGTGATGATGATGATAATGATGATGATGATGATGATGATGGTGGGGGGTGGTGGTGGTGGTGGTGGTGGTGGTGGTGGTGGTGTGGTGGTGGTGGTGGTGGTGGATGATGATGATGTGCTGATGTTGTGGTGATGATGATGATTTTATTATGATGATGATGATGATGATGATTGATGGGATGGTGATGATGATGCTGATGATAGGTGGTGATGATGATGATGTTGGTGGTGGTGGTGGTGTGGTGATGATGATGATGATGATGATGATGATGATGATGATGATGGTGGTGGTAATGGTATCCATACCAATGATGTCTTGTATCTGGAACTGACCTTATTTACAATCCAGACGGAGGAAATCATAAAAGAAAAAACGGCTTTGTGAAATTCATAAAGTTTGACAGCATTAGTACAGTAATGAGATATATCAAATATTACACTGCATAAGAAAATATATTCACTAATTGAATTTAATTACGCGTCTTAGTTATATCCGACCGGTCTAGATTGTCAGTGCCATATTAAATGAACGTAAAATCGTATTGATGACTCTGTATGTAAACTTAATTGAGACAGTTCATATGATTTGTTTTCAAATTCTACCATTTGCATGTTTAACAAGCAGTTTTTGCTGTTAGTTAAAGCTGATTTATGTAATATTCCCCAGACAAAATGTGTCAAACTTAACAAATGCGGTATAAATTGTATATATTGTAGTACTACAGGAAACAGAAACACTACTATTTTCACGCTATTTTACTATAAATTGATCAAATATAGGATATAGGATGTCTCTACCACAACGATTATGCTGCATTATTTTCAATAGTCTGCACGTGTCAGATTGTACGTAAATAGAGGTCTAGTGTCGGCGCTTTATAACTTCCTAACATGAACAAAATATACACCTCCAGTGGGATTCGAACCTTTAGCGGTGAGAGGTACTTGATTTGAAATCAGCGACAGTGACGGCCCATTATGCGTTTGAACGTACTTGGTCAATCGTACGTCAACACTTCTCACGGATCTGTAGGTTCGACCCCCCGTCTGACCCTAATAAAGTTAACAGTCTTTCAACCGAGGTCTCGTGTCGGTGCTTTACACCATGTACATAAAAGAACCAGAGGAGACTCTGGAATTGATCTCTGTCTGTATTCATTGCACTATCCTCCAACATCTAAAATGACTGATCTCTTCAGGAGGCGTCGCTCAGTAGCGACGATAAATAACGTAAAACGCACGCACGCACGCACGCACGCACGGACTGCCCACCATGTCAGACCCTTAAATGTAGTAACGTGTGTGTAAAACACCGACACGAGACCTCGGTTTAAAGTTTCATCTGAAAGACTGTCTATTTTACTATGGTCAGACGGGGGGTCGAACCTGTAATGTAGTAAGCATGTCTATGGTGTACATATATAGGAAGTCGTGATAGCGCAGTGGATGCGCGTTCGCTTCAGGTGCGAAAGGTCCGGAGTTCGAGCCCCGCTGGAGCCGTTACGATTGTGCCCTTAGGCAAGGCATTTAAATTCCACATTGCCTCTTCTCTCTCCCTCGTGGCGATGGATTCCTTCAGGAATGAGGTCTCGAGAGTGATTAATATAAGTTGAAAGAACTTGTTTCGCAATCGAGCTAAAATAAATGTGTATACATATATCTGATCTAGGATTCGATAACTATTAAACTAATGTTGTAAGAAATTGTTTCACAATCGAGCTAAATAAGTTTGCATAGAAAATATAGGAGATAAGCTAAATGTAAACAAATCTACAGTTATTGGTGGAGTATGGCCAAAAATAACGAAGACAAGTAGATATTATAAAATCTCAGCTATATCTGTAATTATTAACATTTAGATTACGTCTACGCATTTCTTCTGTCAATATTTAAATTGCCTCGGTTATTCCATTGCACAAAGGCGGAAATGTAAATAACACAAATAATGCCAGGCTTATCTCTACTATACCAACAATATTAAAGGTGCATGAAAGACATTTCATGTGGAAGTCGGGATAACGTTCGCTTCAGGTGTGAAAGGTCCAGAGTTCGAGCCCCGCTGTAGCCGTTACGAGTGTGCCTTTAGGCAAGGCATTTAAATTCCACGCTGCCTCTTCTCTCTCCCTCGTGGCGATGGATTCCATCAGGAATCAGGTATCGAGAGTGATTAATATAAGTTGTAAGAACTTGTTTCGCAATCGAGCTAAAATAAATTTGCTCTTAAACAAATATACTAGACGAACACTAATCAGGAGTTTGTCTTGATCATTGTGGTGTACACATCGAACCATTCTCTATTTAGGGGAGACAACCATTGGTGTGGTCTAGCTGCGTGGTCTGTTTTCATGTTGCTGCGGGATGACCAACAGTGAGGACTGTGGCCTATTAAAAGACTCGAGAAACATAAACACAACTCAAAACAGCCTTTGAACTAACGAAACTATGTCACTGGTGGCAGCCACGCCATTTCACGGCGATTGGTTTGACCTACTTGTATTAGCCATCAGCGAAGACCGGCTTAATACCTATGGACTTCAATACTCTTGGAAGCAATCACCTACTGCACATACTATCCTTGGATTTCTAGCCGTCATGAACATAATATATGAAGAAAATAATCACTTTATAAACATCAATAACTAGACATAATCTTTGAAGATAATCGCCTTGAAAGTCCAAGAACTACACGCCACTTTTCTAAGATTCTACGAGACACCGACACACTTCAATGCAACTTCATCGATGATATTCGACCGCGCCATACGCGTTTTGCTTGTATCTAAATCACATCATCATCTAAAAGAGATTCACTCTGACAATATAGCCGGCTTAGTTTTCATCGACTTGCGAACAGCGTTTGATTTATATATAATGCTAGTTGATATAATATTATATCAGTTTTAAACGACTGCTGAGTATTTCTTTAACACTATTTTTATAAAAGCTAATCCACATGACATACTTACTATGGATTTGAACTAAACTATGATTAAACTAAACTACAATCCAAGAGGAACTCAAATAAAATCAGAGGATTAACAGAAACTGCACGGTGTACATCTATATCAAACATTAAGCTGTCAAATTTATGTTGAGACATTTGTCTGATCTTGTAGCTTTTTTATAGTCGCCACCGCTGAGGCATGTGGATGACTGGTTTCTCTAAGAAGTGTGTGTACATTGTGGAAGTCGTGATAGCGCAGAGGTAGCGCGTTCGCCTCAGGCGCGAAATGCCGGGAGTTCGAACCCCGCTGCAGCCGTTATGATTGTGCGCTTAAGCAAGGCATTTAAATTCCACATGTCTTCTTCTCTTTCCCTCATGGCGATGTATTTCATCAGGAATGAGGTCTCGAGCGTGATTAATATAAGTTGTAAGAACTTGCTTCGCAATCGAGCTAAACTAAATTTGTATAACTAATGAAGCTTCACTATTCTTCCTAGGGTGGCATGTCATGTATCGGTGTTCCTTTCTTTCGAGAACTGTCCCTTTTAGGGCCACATCCTCCAGAAGCTGACACACATATATACTCTCGTCAAGGGTTTTCGTAGCGTCAAGGCATCCCCGGGTTGTTCCCCTCATGCCAAACATACACGAGGATCCGAGTATGTGTCGAAGAGACGAAGTCTTGGATAATCTGCTACTGCGGGCCATGCCTAGGTCACGACGACGTGAACGTTGTGGAGGTAGACCTATAAAACTTTACTCCATTCTCAAAAACTCAGTCTCAAGCTTCTGATTGGTTCTGCTGAGTGTAACACTCAGAATCAACCAATCAGATCATTTGAGCTTGAGTTTGAGATATGAGAAAAGTTTTATAACCTCCAACCCTGCTCAAGCTTCTGATTGGTTCTGCTGAGTGTAACACTCAGAATCAACCAATCAGATCATTTGAGCTTGAGTTTGAGATATGAGAAAAGTTTTATAACCTCCAACCCTGGGTTTTGGGTTGGAGGTTATAAAACTTTTCTCATATCTAAACTCAGCTCAAATGATTCTGATTGGTTGATTCTGAGTGTTACACTCAGCCAGAACCAATCAGAAGCTTGAGACTGATTTTTGAGAATGGAGTAAGTTTTTATAACCTCCTGGCTTCTGGAGTACATTTAAACGGTTTTATCTCTGGTAATATATATATATAATATATATTATATATTATTATATTATATATATATTATATATACAGTCTACACCCGTTATGTCAACGTCGGTTGTGTCGAATTCTCCAGTTATCGCGAAGTCGGATCAAAGTCCCGTTTCAGACACTATCATTTTTTATATTACTGCATGGATCTGTTTATATCGAATTTCGTCAAACTTCGGTTATGTCGAAGTAGTTTGTTCGGTCCGACGTAATTCGACATAATGGATTTATATACACAGTCTGCATCCGTTATGTGGAATTCCGACGGATATATTTGATATATGTATTACCTTACTTTCGGAATGAGACTAATATCCCTCAACTACGAACTATGCATGCATAGCGCGGGCTAATTACGGTAAATCTAATATACGATAGATAGAATTCTAAGGTTACAGCGATAATTATTCTTGGAAAACATCATCGAAGGTACATTTAAGCTCTCATTCCTGGCAAGATCTAAATAATTCACAAGTGTAATGGTGTACAAAGGAACAAACAACTTAAAACTGCGAAAAACTACTAATAAACAGCAGACGTATTACACTTTTGAAATTACAATCGCAGGTTTAATATAAAACTTAACAAGGACAAATGTTCGTAAAAATACTTGCTGATACGAACTCGAAAATTGAAATCAAATTTTATTTACTATATCAATCTGTCATAAGGTCCACAATCAACGTATGTTATGTAAATAAAGGTGTTTGTTTATTATCGTGTTATTGAAAGGGCCAGACGGATATGTAGTCCAGTGGTAACACGCTGGACTGGTAATTCAGGGATCGCAGGTTCGATCACCCGTCTGACCCTAATAAAATTAACAGTCTTTCAGATGTGACGTTACACCGAGGTCTCGTATCGGTGCTGTACACAGTGCACGTAAAAGAACCAGAGGATACTCTGGAATGGGTCTCTGTCTGTATCATTGCACTATCTAAAATTACTAATCTCTTCAGGAGGCGTCGCTCATATGAGCAACCGGTAGCGACGATAAATAAACTTCACACACACGCTAAGGGCCAGCCATTACTGACTTATGAGACACCTCTTATGGACATCAGTATTTCCCGAATCCTATCCGTGAAGACCAGGCGCCTGGCTGATAAGCATCCGGTAACCATTATTTCACTAGCTGGCGGCTCACCAACCGGTCATATCAGAATGAACCCCTGACGAGGTTTCGAACTTTCGATATCCCGCTACGTAGGCGGACGCCTTAACCACTAGGCTACGGAGACGCTATGTATAGATTTTGACCGACATCATACAGTGATGTGGAAGCTTGGACTTCTCTTCCACTTCTAGCACATAATACAATTCCTAAAATATAGAACCCTTAATAATGTTGGCGTCCGTGGTCCAGTGGTAGCGGATTTGGAATCGAACGGTCCCGGGTTCGATACTCGGTCAGGCCACGTATGTAGTGTCATTGAGCAAGGCACCTCACACACATTGCTTAGTACTGGTTAACCACTTAGGTCGGCTAAGCCTACCCAGGAAAACATGTCTAAGTCCCTGCGAAGGGTTTGACATTAAAGGAACATACATATAATGATGATGAAGAATATAAACAGGTATGCATCCATCAATGTGTCTGTCAGAATATATATATTAATCATTCTTACGTACAAATTGTATAGAAATAGTTTGTTTCCTTCCTATTACAACATGACAGTTCAGTTGTGCAACCTAACTTCAGCTCTCGCGATTTTTCCTCATGTTGGTTGCTCGTTATTCCAGGAACGGATGGGCACCGGGTAGAACCGCCAACCTGCCAAAAGCTAGCTGTATAACTTACACATGTTTTCACCATAAACAAGTTATTTCAAACGATTTCCGTGTTCCGTTGCATTGGCGTTTTCACTATAAAGACTTTTTGTATTGTATCGTCTTCAACTTATCTTTTACTCTAAGAAAGGAATTGACCGTGTTTGAATCTGCAATAAAACATTGCTTAGCGAGATTATACTAGCATTTTTTATTTTGAAGTTTCCTCACGCCATTTATGCACTCAAAAAAATAACATCAACTGTATTTGCGGTTTTCAGACAGCTTGGTCATGTTATAATCGAAATAATATTTGTGTTTCAGTTATTCATAGTCGATGCAAACATGGTTTGCCGTTCTGAATGCAGGAATTAACAACTTAGGCTTACGGCCAGTGGGGGTTAATTCCTACGCGTCAGAACTCCAAACCATGTTTTATTCGCCAAGGAACCGCCCAACGCTATTATTCATGGACAAAAGATAGACGGTCAGTGTTCTAACAAGAGATGTCACTTTTTATTTGACGGTCTGAAATTTCAATTACCAGAAAAAAAGAGTCTGATTATGATCTGCACTTTTCGCATTGGAAAAAAATCAAACCAATCTGTAATACGACAAAACAAATATATCTAGTCAAATTATTTAAATAAAGTGTAAACAATAGATGGTTACGTTTTACGAAACATATTCTGTTTGCTCTCTGTAAATTAGATTTGCTATGTACCGCTGTTTAAACCCGTATTACTATATATATACCTCATGTTTGTATCATGTATGATGCACTGAGTGAATACATTTGATTTGATTTAGGTATCAACTCTTCACATGAACGATTGTGTTGTACCCTGTTGCACCGTGTGCTACTATTGATATCTAATTGTTCGTAAATTCTGTGTAGAAGACATCTGACATGTAAATTTAGAAGGAAACAGTGGGGATAGATTACGATCTGCCCCGGTATGTGAACACCGGAGTTCATGGCACTAGTCCATTACAATGGCGTGCTCCACACTGTAGATAGGACAGCGATAATGTACATCTCTCTCAGTGGCAGAACATGCAACAAGAATATGTCAATCTCCATGACAGTGGCATCTCGGCAATGCCGAGTATTTCCGCCGGTTTAGTTTTCTATTATAAATACTGGTATGTAAAACAGATCGAACATATTTTAATTACTGGACCGTTTTGCAATCGTCTACACAGATTTCTCGTGTTTCATACATCAAACAAATTGGCGATGAGTACAGAGGCTGGGTTACTTAAACTTGTTTAATGTTAATTAAAACAATATTGAAACTGAATCTGCAATGTCCCCCGCCCAAACTTATTAATAATAATAAAATTAAAGAAAATACTAACCCAAAAAAATTAGAATAAATATAAACAGATAATATTAATAGTTATAAAAAAACTATAACGTATTTGTCCTCAACATACTAGTATATACAATACATGATATCCATCTGTCATAAGGTCCTCAACATATATACAATACATGGTATACATCTGTCATAAGGTCCTCAACATATATACAATACATGATATCCATCTGTCATAAGGTCCGCAACATATATACAATACATGGTATACATCTGTCATAAGGTCCTCAACATATATACAATACATGATATCCATCTGTCATAAGGTCCGCAACATACTAGTATATACAATACATGGTATACATCTGTCATAAGGTCCTCAACATATATACAATACATGATATCCATCTGTCATAAGGTCCGCAACATACTAGTATATCAATACATGATATACATCTGTCATAAGGTCCTCAACATATATACAATACATGGTATCCACCTGTCATAAGGTCCTCAACATATATACAATACATGGTATACATCTGTCATAAGGTCCGCAACATACTAGTATATACAATACATGGTATACATCTGTCATAAGGTCCTCAACATATATACAATACATGATATACATCTGTCATAAGGTCCTCAACATATATACAATACATGATATACATCTGTCATAAGGTCCTCAACATATATACAATACATGGTATACATCTGTCATAAGGTCCTCAACATATATACAATACATGGTATACATCTGTCATAAGGTCCGCAACATATATACAATACATGGTATACATCTGTCATACGGTCCTCTGTATTGCAGGTATATTTAATGTACGGACTCGAATCTTGGTTTCGAGACACCATTTGTTCACATAGTGGTTGAGATTGGACTTGACCTCTAAATGTTTCAGTCTATCAAGCTATATAACTATACAGCTGCATTGTAGCAGACCGGTGGTTTTACCCGGGTACCTATTAATGTGCATTGTAGCAGACCGGCGGTTTTACCCGGGTACCTATTCATCTGCATTGTATCAGACCGACGGTTATACACGGGTACCTATTCATCTGCATTGTATCAGACCGGCGGTTATACACGGGTACCTATTCATCTGCATTGTAGCAGACCGGCGGTTATACACGGGTATCTATTCATCTGCATTGTAGCAGACCGGCGGTTATACACGGGTACCTATTAATCTGCATTGTAGCAGACCGGCGGTTATACACGGGTACCTATTCATCTGCATTGTAGCAGACCGGCGGTTATACACGGGTACCTATTAATATGCATTGTAGCACACCGGCGGTTATACACGGGTACCTATTCATCTGCATTGTATCAGACCGGCGGTTATACACGGGTACCTATTCATCTGCATTGTATCAGACCGGCGGTTATACACGGGTACATATTCATCTGCATTGTAGCAGACCGGCGGTTATACACGGGTACCTATTCATCTGCATTGTAGCAGACCGGCGGTTATACACGGGTACCTATTCATCTGCATTGTATCAGACCGGCGGTTATACACGGGTACCTATTCATCTGCATTGTAGCAGACCGGCGGTTATACACGGGTACATATTCATCTGCATTGTAGCAGACCGGCGGTTATACACGGGTACCTATTCATCTGCATTGTAGCAGACCGGCGGTTATACACGGGTACCTATTCATCTGCATTGTAGCAGACCGGCGGTTATACACGGGTACCTATTCATCTGCATTGTAGCAGACCGGCGGTTATACACGGGTACCTATTCATCTGCATTGTAGCAGACCGGCGGTTATACACGGGTACCTATTCATCTGCATTGTATCAGACCGGCGGTTATACACGGGTACATATCCAGCTACAATGCAGCAGACCGGTGGTTATACACGGGTATATATCCAGCTACAATGCAGCAGACCGGTGGTTATACCCGGGTACATCTGTCAGTAAATATTCTCGGATCGGAGCTATAGCCAATGTTGATTTGTTTGTTCTTTCCGACACTAAGTAACAGTTTGTATATTGAACCAATAAATTATATAAAAAAATAATGTCACTATACATTGGATCGTGTACTATATTGAACCTCAGACGATGTACAATAAATGTACGACACCCAACTCTAGTATAGCAGGCTTCCCACAAGCAGTAAGCCATAAGGTCGCACCTAAACTACCTAAACTACATTAATACAAGCTAAACGAGTAAAAAATAACTTGAGAATTTATATAATACCTTCGTAAAAGCTTTACTTGTGGTCGCAAAGACTTTTGCTAGACAGTTAGTCGCCGATGACTTAGACACAAATAATAACGATTAGGCGAGATAAAGAGCATTCCTACCAAATATTTGTTATCAATTTCAAACAATTAAATATAGATAAAATGGTTTGATTACGTATTTCTTACGGTTTCATTAAAACACGAATATTAAGTATAGTCAATTGACTGTCTATCTTCAATGAAAATCAATTCAAAACTTAATTTAAGACAACAATACACTTTCTGCTGTTATATTTAGGCGTTTGTTTCTTCATAGGCCGTGTTATGCGTGTGTTTTACGTTTATTTATCGTCGCTACCGGTTGCCCATATGAGCGACGCCTCCTGAAGAGATTAGTCATTTTAGATTTTTGGAGGATAGTGCAATGATACAGACAGATACCCATTCCAGATTCTCCTCTGGTTCTTTTACGTGCATGGTGTAAAGCACCGACACGAGACCTCGGTTTAACGTCCCATCTGAAAGACTGTTCATTATATTAGGGTCAGATGGGGGATCGAACCTGCGAACCATGGATTACCAGTCCAGCGTGTTACTACTGGACTGCAGCCCCGTCCGTGTTATCTATACTACATACTATATATAGACCGCGCTTACTTTTCTATTACCTCCCTTGGCAGATAAAGTCCGATTTATCCCGAAATGTATATCGTTCCTTTCAGTTGGAATCCTTTGTTGTTACTGTTGTTCCATAACCAGATGTTGCAGTATGATAAATGTGAGTTTATCAAAATCATGTTAATTAATTGATAACAAATGTATACAGATAAGTGCACATCGCATATACTGTAAGTAAGTAAAGGTAAGTGTCTGTTTATTATAGTATTACCCCTATTTAAAGGGCCAGTAATTACTGACTTATGATACACCTTTTTATGAACATCAGTATATCCCGAAAGCTATGCTTGTAGGCCAAGAACCAGGCTGGTAGGCAATCGGTAACCATTACTTAATTACCTAACTAGCTGGCGGCTCACCAACCGGCCATATCAGAACGAACCCATGGCGAGGTTCGGACCTTCAAACTCCAGCTGTGTAGGCGGACGCCTTAGCCACTATATATAATGTTTGTTTATTTTACGTTTATTTATCGTCGCTACCGGTTGCCCATATAAACGACGCATCCTGAAGAGATAAGTTAGTTTAGAATTTTGGAGGATAGTGCAATGATACAGACAGAGACCCATTCCAAAGTCTTGTTCTGTTACGTGCACGATGTAAAGCACTGACACGAGACATCGGTTAAAGTCCCATCTAAAAGACGATTAATTGTATTAGGGTCAGACTGGGGATCGAACCTGCGATCCCTGGATTACCAGTCCAACGTGTTAACAACTGGACTACAGATCCGTCTGTGCTTAACCACTAAGTCACGGAGATTGTATGCTATATGTGATATACTGAGAAAAACGAATTAAAATTGATAGCATGTTGTGCAAAGTAAACAATGATAAAAACAGAGGAAACCATTTAACTTAAGAGGACCTACATACTTATAGGGAGTATACAGGGGCAGTAACTAATATATATATATATATATATAACCGGTACATGTTTGTGTAAAATACATGTGTACATCATCATAATAATAATAATAATAATAATAATAATAATAATAATAGTGATGATGATGATGATGATGATGATGATGATGATGATGATGATGATGATGATGATGATGATGATGATGATGATGATGATGATGATGATGATGATGATGATGATGATGATGATGATGATGGATGATGATGATGATGATGAGATGATGATGATGATGATGATGATGATGATGATGATGATGATGATGATGATGATGATGATGATGATGATGATGATGATGATGAGATGAGATGATGATGATGATGATGATGAGATGAGATGATGATGATGATGATGATGATGATGATGATATGATATGAGATGTGATGATGATGATGATGATGATGATGATGATGATGATGATGATGATGATGATGATGATGATGATGATGATGATGAGATGATGATGATGATGATGAGATGATATGATGATGATGATGATGATGATGATGATGATGATGATGATGATGATGATGATGATGATGATGATGATGATGATGATGATGATGATGATGATGATGATGATGATGATGATGATGATGATGATGATGATGATGATGATGATGATGATGATGATGATGATGATGATGATGATGATGATGATGATGATGCTGATGATGATGATGATGATGATGATGATGATGATGATGATGATGATGATGATCGCTCGCTATACGTTGAGAAGACTGTACAAATGCATACTAGCAGGTATAGAGTGTTGCTAAGCAGAAACATAAGTAAAACATGAATACAGTATAGCCACTGGTTACTGACAGATTCCAGATACATAATAAAAGTAAAAATGTAACTTACACACCCTCTGTATCTAACTGTAGGTATTTAATGCACTTGAAATAATAAACAAATCAATAGCAGACGGATATAAGCTATTTTTGTAATTATCAATTGGACATTTATTTGCAAATCACTGTTTTGAATATAGATATTGACTGGAATATATATTAATGTAAATGTCCACTCTCTGCTACATGCGTAACAATGGTTGGCGTAGTACACCCAGTAAATCTATTAAAGCGACATTAAATCGTAATCGGCCAAAAAATATAGTTTACGTATAAAAAACATTCCTTCTACCAATTCTTCCAAAATAATTCGAACACTAACTTTCAAACAATAAACCGTGTTTTTGAGGGTCTGCAAACTCTCAAAAGTGAAAGTAGGATTTCATATAATTGTCAACCACGATCCTGAATTGACTGTGTTTAGTATTGGAGTCTATACTAAACGCGTGATAGGGCTACTGTCCTGAATCAGATCAATCTAAAAATAGATATGCACAGACACAACTGTGCACGGTACCATAAATGATGTTATTCGTGATACACCCTATTTACAATTATTTTGCTATGCCAACAAACGTCGTATACGACGCTTATTTGTTAGTTGAAATACTTATATTCTGAGACAAATATTTTGAGGGAAATTGGGGCCTCAAAAACTGAGTATTTCAATAAATAAACAAACGTCGTATATGCGGTTTGTTGACATAACAAAATAATGTAAATATGGTCGACATTCATGCGTGATACAGAGCGTTTATCCTGAATAGCACGAGTTTGTGTACATATTTACCGTGATATCTCACATACATATGTGTGCCTATGCATATTTATTTGTAGACTAATTTTAGTTAAATTATCTCTAACCGAAAATATCGCGACTTTAGTATTGACTTCAATGACAACAAACGTCAATTCAAGAGCGTGGATGACCATTATATAAAATCCTACTTTCACTTTTGAAAGTTTGTATACCACAAACACTGTTTATCATTCAATGTTAGTGTTCGAATGTATTCAGAAGAATTTGTAGTAGCAATGCATTAATACGTGAAAAAATGCATTGTATTTGTTTGTTGAGATGTAATGTCGCTTTAAAATAGCATCTAGTTTAAATGTGATGTATTTTTGGTTTGTTCTTTGATCATTGTGCTTAAAGGCCTGCAGTTTGACCCCGTCCAATTGTAAAGATTTATACTTTACTACCTGTTCCATGTGATTAGTGGCTTGTATCAACAATGTAGCAGTACATTCAGTATACTTTGGCGTATGTAGGTATTTTCTAACGGTTAATATGCACGATCACTCTGTGAGCTGAGAATTAGTCAAAATGAGGCCCTGACAATTTAAGTAAACGTATATTATTGATTGTAAAGAAAATTGATAGTTATGAGTATTCAAACTACATAATCCAGATCAGCCCAGGGACATAGATTACATGTTATGTAGGTGCCTCATCAGCCGTAGCGTAATCACTGAGACTGATAATTTGTATGCATGTATAATGTGCGCTATGGTTGTGATCTGTGCAATCTAATTCAAAATTCAGTTCATGTGTTGACCTAATCAAATATGTATGTATATAATATGTATGTATTTATATGAATAAACTATATGTGTTCGTTATATGGTAACCTTCATACTTCATTTAATTATATATCTACAGTATTATTCGCAAGTTTTCTGTTATATTTTAAATATTTCTCTGTGTCAGTGTGTGTTTACCGATATTGATGCTACATAATAATCACAGTGAATGCTATGAGTACATGTATAATATTATAATTATAATCTCTTGAACATACGAGTATTACACATATTCTGCCGATTTCTACAAGATGCCATTGAGTAAAATAACAATGTATGTAACTGATGAGCAGAGAAAAGAATTGCTGACTTTCTTGCAAAATAAGAACTGGGACGTAGAGATGGAAATAGAAGAAACAGCCACCGCCATGCCCGTTGCAGAGGCTGCTTACGTACCTCCCCCTATGCCTCAGCATGCTGAAGGTGTTGCTGAGTGTCCACTGTGCTTGTGTTCCCCTTGCATAATAAATGAACAGAACAAACAACTTTGGTGGCCTGCTAATAATCGTCCACCGCATAATCTAAATTCACATGAGAGAAAGCTTCTATACAGGAGGTTTTGGGCAATGCTATATAATTGTGGCGCATGGAAAGATGTCAGATATATAGAGAGAAAAGTAGCGGCTAGAAGAGGAGACTGTACTTGGCATAAGAGGGAACTGATGCCTGAATGTGTGGTACAGCAATGCAGGAACTGGCTGCCTAACCCGCGCAACCAGCCTTATTTGGGCCATAAGTGGAGTTGAATTGTTTATACCAGTTGTAAGTACTATAAAAATACAGAACTTCAATTTCAGCAATTTATAACCTCTGATATGTACGTGGGTCATAATAGATATAAGTGGTGCTCATGTATTAGATGTATACCATGCAGGGCCTCGCATGTGGCAAATACGATGTGCGTCGACCGTCAGATTTGTACCGCTATTCCTCGTGTGTTTAGTCGTCGACCGTCAGATTTGTACCGCATTCCTCTGTTTAAAGGCCTGCAGGTTGACCTATATTTGACCTTAAACACACGAGGAATAGCGGTACAAATCTGACGGTCGACGCACTAAACACACGAGGAATAGCGGTACAAATCTGACGGTCGACGCACATCGTATTTGCCACATGCGAGGCCCTGCATGGTATACATCTAATACATGAGCACCACTTATATCTATTATGACCCACGTACATATCAGAGGTTATAAATTGCTGAAATTGAAGTTCTGTATTTTTATAGTACTTACAACTGGTATAAACAATTCAACTCCACTTATGGCCCAAATAAGGCTGGTTGCGCGGGTTAGGCAGCCAGTTCCTGCATTGCTGTACCACACATTCAGGCATCAGTTCCCTCTTATGCCAAGTACAGTCTCCTCTTCTAGCCGCTACTTTTCTCTCTATATATCTGACATCTTTCCATGCGCCACAATTATATAGCATTGCCCAAAACCTCCTGTATAGAAGCTTTCTCTCATGTGAATTTAGATTATGCGGTGGACGATTATTAGCAGGCCACCAAAGTTGTTTGTTCTGTTCATTTATTATGCAAGGGGAACACAAGCACAGTGGACACTCAGCAACACCTTCAGCATGCTGAGGCATAGGGGGAGGTACGTAAGCAGCCTCTGCAACGGGCATGGCGGTGGCTGTTTCTTCTATTTCCATCTCTACGTCCCAGTTCTTATTTTGCAAGAAAGTCAGCAATTCTTTTCTCTGCTCATCAGTTACATACATTGTTATTTTACTCAATGGCATCTTGTAGAAATCGGCAGAATATGTGTAATACTCGTATGTTCAAGAGATTATAATTATAATATTATACATGTACTCATAGCATTCACTGTGATTATTATGTAGCATCAATATCGGTAAACACACACTGACACAGAGAAATATTTAAAATATAACAGAAAACTTGCGAATAATACTGTAGATATATAATTAAATGAAGTATGAAGGTTACCATATAACGAACACATATAGTTTATTCATATAAATACATACATATTATATACATGCATACAAATTATCAGTCTCAGTGATTACGCTACGGCTGATGAGGCACCTACATAACATGTAATCTATGTCCCTGGGCTGATCTGGATTATGTAGTTTGAATACTCATAACTATCAATTTTCTTTACAATCAATAATATACGTTTACTTAAATTGTCAGGGCCTCATTTTGACTAATTCTCAGCTCACAGAGTGATCGTGCATATTAACCGTTAGAAAATACCTACATACGCCAAATTATACTGAATGTACTGTTACATTGTTGATACAAGCCACTAATCACATGGAACAGGTAGTAAAGTATAACTCTTTACAATTGGACGGGGTCAAACTGCAGGCCTTTAAAAGCATTTGATGATGTATACGTATTACGTACGTAAACCATTATATAGCTCATTTAGGCGGTGTCTTGTTATCATAGTTTTAAAATCAGCTATGTTGACTTAGTTAAAATCTAGCCTTTGATTGACATCGATTGATAACCCTTCCGACTCTAAGTACCCTCCCTCGCGTGGGGTACCATCCGCTTACTTAAACAGTTTTTTTGACAAATGACAATCAAAGTGATTGAAACGATCTTAAAGGCAGGTATTCAAAGATGGAACACAACATGTAGGGTGTCGGACACACAGCATACACGGCCATATTCTCTGACAAACAACTTACAGAGCCATATCGACAGCTGTGTATCTGTATCTCTGTAACACGTTTATTTTTACCTCTGAATGGCTCTGATACACTAATCGGGGGTGGGGGTGGGGGTATTTATACGTCAGATGCCCGACATCGGTCTCAGCTTGGTTCTTTCCAAAAGTGACCTGGATGTAAACTTGGACACTGTTCATGCATTTATACTAACATTTCTGTTTTGCAACAGTAGGTTGTGGTGTGTATGTTAACTCAATTATGGAACGATGGGTTGCTATAAAATACATATAGTGGTTAAGGCGTCCGCCTACGCAGCGGGAGGTCGAAGGTTCGAATCTCGTCAGGGATCGTTCTGATATGGCCGGTTGGTGAGCCGCCAGCTAGTTAAATAATGGTTATCGAGTGCCTACAAGCCTGTCGCCTGGCATACAAGCATAGGATTCGGGAAGTACTGATGTTCATAAAAAAAAGAGGTGTCTCATATGTCAGAAATGGCTGGCCCTTTAAATAGGGGATGACACTATAATAAAAAAAACACTGTTATAGTCCGGAGTCCCATAACTCCCTTAAAACATCACTACATCGTATATATAATAAATATATTACTAAATTTGAAATTTTGCGAACAAGTATCAAGCTCCTATTACACATGCTTCCATTATAATTTGAATAATTGTTTTCAGTCAGTATTTAGAGTAAACAGCGTTTTTTAAAAATATTATAGCAAACTGAACGTGATGGTGATTGAGCTTATTTAATCTCGCCTCCGGCTAACCATGTGGGCGAGTGTTAACACTGAACGTGAAAGTACGACTGTCCTGAATCGGTTTGCCACGCCATGTGTACATTCGGATGGCATCGCTATCTATCGGCAATCAGAACAAACACAGTCAGACAGCTGCTTCAACGCGTTTATTGTGTTTGTGGATAAACAATACGACGCTGCTACATTTATTTGATTGTTTTTGTTTATGTGTGTATAATTGGACTTTATAAACACTAAATCATTGGGAAATATTTGTCTTTAAATATCTGGTGCATTTTACCCAAAACCCCCAAAACGTCCTGTATTCCGATAGTGTCGCTTTAAAGCTCATCGCTCCACTGAGTAACAACGTTTAACTGTCCAAATACCCACGCGCAACTGGGTGTATATGCTGTAAACAGTTCACATCTTACGTAACAATATTTAAACATACATTGCACAGTTCTTTCTTAAATGCTTACCATTGTACACCAAATGTTTTAGCAATCTACAATCTGTTGTATTTTGACAATTCTGAATCGTATCTACACTCCCCGATGAGATGATACGAATTGACTGTTGAAATGTACCGCCGAACAATCTTAATGTTTGCTATATTTATTCAATTTAAAAGATGATTTGAAGATATTGTAAGTGTCTGCAGTTATGCGGAGACATGCAAAAATGTGTGTGTTGTTTAATAATTAGCAATGTTTACGACCAATTTGGCACAATGAATTAAAATGTGACATCGTACCGTTTGATGTTAGCCTGGGACTGTTCGCACTACAATGTAATAAGGCATGCCGGAAAAATTGTTGACACTATTTCTGAATTGTTTGTTTGTTTGTTCGGGTTTTACGCCTGCATCAACACCGTTTTGGGCTATATCGCAGGCAGGCAGTTTACCTAACGACACCGTTCCTGGACAGGCTCCAGTAGTATTTGGTGCACCAACATCAAGAAACTGCCAACGGTTTCATATAAATGAGACACGGCCTCGAACCGGTGACCATCAGTGATGATTCGTTACAGTGGAATACAAGTCAGCGACCGTAACCATTTGACCACGGAGGTGAACTTTCGCCGAAATATAAATAGCGATTTTGCAATTAGATATACACAATGTAGCGTACAATGCCTTGGTATTTAGCGCAGAGCCGTTATTGGTGGAGAACATGTTTTTTGTTGCAGAGCCGTCAATGCTTGCAATTGTGGAAAAGGACTTTCTGTTGAAAACCGTCAATGGTGGAACAAAGCTTTCTGCTGCAAAAACATATTTCTGTTGCCGCAAAGCCGTCAATGGTGTAAAACATATTTCTGTTGCCGCAAAGCCGTCAATGGTGTAAAACATATTTCTGTTGCCGCAAAGCCGTCAATGGTGTAACACATATTTCTGTTGCCGCAAAGCCGTCAATGGTGTAAAACATATTTCTGTTGCCGCAATGCCGTCAATCGTGAACCGAGCTCGATATCTGTTGCAAAGCCGTCAATGGTGTAAAACATATTTCTGTTGCCTCAAAGCCGTCAATCGTTAACCGAGGTCGATATCTGTTGCAAAGCCGTCAATGGTGTAAAACATATTTCTGATGCCTCAATGCCGTCAATCGTGAACCGAGCTCGATATCTGTTGCAAAGCCGTCAATGGTGTAAAACATATTTCTGTTGCCTCAATGCCGTCAATCGTGAACCGAGCTCGATATCTGTTGCAAACACGTTAATGGTGGAATAAAACATTCGGCTGAAATTCAGACGCCAATGGTGGTGCAACTATTTATTATTTAGAGGATAGTGACTATTCAGAAGACACATCTCTTCCATGAGCATCCCTTACTCTCGTAGGGCCGGTTACATGATTCATAGCACAATCCGAAATACAAAACGCACAATCCGAAATATTATGAGGAGGGGGAGGGGTATATACCCATGAGTCCTGGATTTGCAGTACAACCGTGTTAATCACTGTACCATCCATCCGTACAAAACGCACAATCCGAAATATTATGATGGAACAGAGGAAGGGGAGGGGTATATACCCATGAGTCCTGAATGTGCAGTACAACCGTGTTAATCACTGTACCATCCGTCCGTACAAAACGCATCAAATAACAAGTAGCCATTGACATAGCGTGTACTGTGCTCATACAGAGAATACGACGGGGCAGTGGTCCTGTAGTTAATAACGTTGGATTGCGAATCCAGGGATCGCAGGTTCGATCCGCCGTCTGACCATAATAAAACTAACAGTCTTTCAAGCGGGACTATATATAAAATGGAGCCGTTACGATTGTGCCCTTAGGCAAGGTATTTAAATTTCACGTTGCCTCTTCTTTCTCCCTCGTGGCGATGGATTCCACCAGGAATGAGGTCTCGAGAGTGATTTATATAAGTTGAAATAACTTGTTTCGCAATCGAGCTAAAATAAATTTGTATAAACTAATATAAAATGTATCGGTGCCGTACACCGGGCATGTAAAAGAACAAGTGGTGCTTCTGGAATTGAATCATATGTATGTTGCTCTATTCACCAACACAATAATATTACTACTATTTTTCTGGAGCCATCGCCCCGATAAAACGTACACAATAAATGCTACTGTCGCACACTGTGCCGGCGTTCATGTTACACTCCATTCTCAATCGATCAAACAAAAGTCAATGTATCATATCTGCTACATATCATTGAACCAAATAAATACTCATTAATAACTGCTACTATCCTATCAAATCAATGACGGTGGTCTACTTAATTTTGAATGGGATTCGTAGTCAATACGGCTGTGAGATGCGTCCTTTTATAGTATTACAAGCTATCGTTGATAGCCAATGTCTGATTCCAGCGGCGTAGCTGTTGTTCACCTAGGGTGACTGCTTGCTAGGATGTAGCAACTTCTTACACACTGTCGTCATGTGCCACTAACTGCACCACTTGTCAATACTATTAAATGTCTCGTAAACTCCATACTGTGTAGGAGCTGAATAAACACATGTTTAAACTAAGTTGTACATTCCTGAATAAGCCCATGGTCGTAACACACCCATGGTCGCAACATACCCATGGTCGTAACTCAGCCATGGTCGTAACACACCCATGGTCGTAACCTAACAATGGTCGTAACACACCCATGGTCGTAACTCACCCATGGTAGTAACACACCCATGGTCGTAACACATCCATGGTCGTAACACACCCATGGTAGTAACACACCCATTGTCGTAACTCACCCATTGTCTTAAGTCACCCATGGTCGTATCTCATCCATGGTCGTAACACACTCATGGTCGCAACACACCCATGGTCGTAACTCACCCATGATCTTAAGTCACCCATGGTCGTATCTCATCCATGGTCGTAACACACCCATGGTCGTAACACACCCATGGTCGTATTTCATCCATGGTCGTAACACACCTATGGTCGTAACTCACCTTACCGATGATCGTAACTCACCCACGATCGTAACTGGAGACAGGTTAATCACTTTGACAGCGGTGTAAGCTACAGTCAAACCTGTGTTAGTGGACACCTCCATTAAGCAGTCAACCTGCATTAAGCAACCAGTTTCTATATTCCCAATATGTTCTTTTTATTATACATTTGCCATCTGTTAAGTCACCTGTGCTAATACGTTTGGACATTGAATACTTAATAATAGCAATTGTTTATGATTCAACTGTCATGGTTGTTGGATAAATGATCATATTAGTTCTATGAGAGATATCTCTAATTTTCTGTTACCTACCTTGGCAGATAAAGTCTGATTTATCCCCAAATCGTCCTTTTTGTTGGAATCCTTTGTTTTTACTGTTGTTCCCTTACCATGTTGCGGTATGATAATGTTGTTTTTATGAAAATCGTGTTAATTAACTGATAACATTGTTTTGCAAATAAGTACACATTGATAACACTGTATGGGATCTGTCGAGATCTAGTAATTTAATACTCATAATAAGTGATAGTGGTTAAGATTGCTAGCATGTTGTGCAAAGGAAACAACGGTAAAAATAGAGTAAACACTTGATAGGACCTATATATCTTTAGGGAGTATTCAGGTGTCTCTCATTGTGGAACTTTATGAATATATTACAGTGAGAAATCTTGGAGCACATTAACAAACAAATGTTGAAATCTGTATAAATAGTGTAACTCGGCTTAATTTAAGCAAGGACATGCTTCGCTCCCCTTTATGAAGTACGCCATTTGTCAAGTTTTAAGGGGAATCACTATTGTTCACTAAGTTTTAATATCGCATTTGTCTGGTCATATTTGAATAATTCAAGGGCCGTAACTATGTGGTATATTATCCGATTAGGCCCGTTATTAAGCTTGACTGAATTAGCTTGGCACACATTTAGTTATGAACGGGTGTAAAACGTGTCTGTGTGTGTGTGTGTAAAACTACGCATATTTATCGTCGCTACCGGTTGCCCATATGAGCGACGCCTCCTGAAGAGATTAGTCGTATTTGAGAGTTTTGGATGATAGTGCAATGATACAGATATACCCATTCTAGAGTCTACTCGGGTTCTTTTACGTGCATGGTGTAAATCACCGACACGAGACTTCGGTTTAACGTCCCATCTGAAAGACTGTTAATTTTATTATGGTCAGGCGGGGGATCGAACCTGCGATCCCTGGATTACCAGTCCAGCGTATTACCATTGGACTACAGATCCATCTGAAGAGAGACTTGTATACAGCTACGCTACTGCTTTATAAAGTTTAAGTCTTAATAAAGCATTCTTCTTCTTCTTCTTTATAGTTGTCATCTATCATTAAATCATTACCAAAGTTCGTCATGATTGTAGTTACTAATTAGCCCTTTGTATTCCCGCTGACACCCCACTTAATGAATTCCTCTAAACCTGCTTCGTAATTTATTTACTGTCGCTTGAACCTGGATTAGATTATAGCCTTGTATATAATGATATCAGGTCTATAACTTGATATTTATGTCATAAAGAGTGCCATATAAGAATAAGTTGGTTTTAGGTATGTTAAAACAAAACAAAATACATTATAATGCGCGCAGATTATCGGAGTTGTGAATCTAATTTATATTAATTTACGACGATTGAACAATAGGACTGCATATCACATTGACTGCGGAATTTTATGGTCTCGATAATTAATACAAAGACAGTGTGTACTTGTCGAAAATAAGAAACAAAACATAGGCTCTAATGTTCACTATTTTCAAAACTGAAAATCACAATATCCGTGGAAAATGAATGACATAGGTGGTAGGCTGAGAGAACCAGTCACACAAGTACTCTAGTTAATTTAATAGACGAGAAATAAGGCAAGGTCATAAGACAAGGCCATGAAACCACATGCGCTTGGTGTCTGGACAAGTGGTTTCGGTTTCCAAACCAAATCTTTGTTGTATGTATGTATGTACCATTAATGTCAAACCCCTTGCGGGGACCTAGACATGTTTTCCTGGGCATGCTTAGCCGACAATAGCGGTTAACCAGTACTAAGCAATGTGTGTGAGGTGCCTTGCTCAATGACACTACATACGTGGCCTGACTGAGTATCGAACCCGGACCGTTCGATTCCAAATCCGACGCTCTACCATTGGACCACGGATGCCACTGTCGGATGCTGTTTAAGAGCATTTTGATAAACCATAGGCTTGACACTGCATACACAACGTTTGGCCATATCCATGCACACAGTCTACATCCGTTATGCCAAAGTCGGTTATCTCGAAGTATCCGGTTATCTCGAAGTCAGATCAAAGTCCCGTTTCAGACACTATTATCATTTTACATATAACTGGCTCCGTTTATATCAAATTTCGTTAAGTCAAACTTCGGTTATGTCGAAGTATTTTGTTCGGTCCGACGGAATTCGATATAACGGATGTAGACTGTATTTTAAAATGACACCCGTCACTAAACTACACACTGGCCCAACCCATAAGGGAAGAAATTAAACTATACTGTGACCCGTATCTTAAGCGAATAAACTATACTCTGGTCCGATGTTTTAGGAGAATAAACTATACTGTGACCCGAATCTTAAGCGAATAAACTATACTCTCGTCCGATGTTTTAGGAGAATAAACTATACTCTGGCCCGAATACTAAGCGAATAAACTATACTCTGGTCCGATGTTTTAGGAGAATAAACTATACTGTGACCCGAATCTTAAGCGAATAAACTATACTCTGGTCCGATGTTTTAGGAGAATAAACTATACTCTGGCCCGAATACTAAGCGAATAAACTATACTCTGGTCCGATGTTTTAGGAGAATAAACTATACTGTGACCCGAATCTTAAGCGAATAAACTATACTCTGGTCCGATGTTTTAGGAGAATAAACTATACTCTGGCCCGAATACTAAGCGAATAAACTATACTCTGGCCCGATGTTTTAGGAGAATAAACTATACTCTGGCCCGAATACTAAGCGAATAAACTATACTCTGGTCCGATGTTTTAGGAGAATAAACTATACTCTGGCCCGAATACTAAGCGAATAAACTATACTCTGGTCCGATGTTTTAGGAGAATAAACTATACTCTGGCCCGATGTTTTAGGAGAATAAACTATACTCTGGCCCGAATACTAAGCGAATAAACTATTCTTTGACCCGATGTTTTAGGAGAATAAACTATACTCTGGCCCGAATACTAAGCGAATAAACTATACTCTGGCCCGATGTTTTAGGAGAATAAACTATACTCTGGCCCGATGTTTTAGGAGAATAAACTATACTCTGGCCCGAATACTAAGCGAATAAACTATTCTTTGACCCGATGTTTTAGGAGAATAAACTATTCTCTGACCCGAATCTCAAGCGAATAAACTATACTCTGGCACTAATCTTAAATGAATTAACTATTCTCTGATCCGGATCTTAAGCGAATAAACTATTCATTCTCTGACCCGAATCTCAAGCGAATAAACTATACTCTGGCACGAATCGTAAGTGAATAGTGAGAAACTATGTGTGTTTAAGTATACGATGTCATTATATATATATATGCGCCCATATAACTGCAACTGTTAGACACGTGACTCGGATATTTAATATTAATAAGCGACATGTCAGTATTCATCATCACTGTCGGACCACCAGATGTCTGTTTATAAATAAAAACCCCCACAAAAACGACTCTTCAAAATGGCTGTAAATGTTAATTAAATCAGCGATTGTCTACGAGAAGGTCAACAGGAAAGTTGTCCACAGCTTTGTCTATTAAACAGTGACGATTAGCTACCGGTTTTCTATGTCTATTATCGTCAAACCAAAGGCGGATATATCACGCTCTTCGTTCGCACTGTGCTTCTCTCAACAGCTCTTTCGAAATCCATATCACGAACAAAGCGTGAGGCTTCTCGGTATTTCCGCGAAACATTGTTAAATAATTGAGTCAACAGCGACGACCTTTCATTTAACGTTACACTGAATACCCAATGTACACCCCCGCTTTATCGCGTT
Source organism: Archivesica marissinica (assembly GCA_014843695.1). Taxonomy (NCBI): domain Eukaryota; kingdom Metazoa; phylum Mollusca; class Bivalvia; order Venerida; family Vesicomyidae; genus Archivesica; species Archivesica marissinica. The sequence goes on from CM026404.1 coordinate 76,907,511, forward strand.
CGCATGCATTTATACCTCCAGGAAGACGCATCTACTCCAATTTCCTGTTTCATCACGACATTCGCAGTACTAGATAATGGTTTTAGTTGTAGTGGGCGGATCATTGTGGGTTCGGAACCGTGTATACCATCATATCCAACCAGATCCACTACATCGACGGAACTGTGAATTGTGATACAACGAAACAAAAACGATTTGTGGAAGTCGTGATAGCGCAGTGGTAGAGCGTTCAGTTCGGGTGCGAGGTAGAGCGTTCGTTTCGGGTGCGCGGTAGAGCGTTCGTTTCGGGTGCCGGTAGAGCGTTCGTAGAGCGTTCGTTTCGGGTGCGCGGTAGAGCGTTCGTTTCGGGTGCGAGGTAGAGCGTTCGTAGAGCGTTCGTTTCGGGTGCGAGGTAGAGCGTTCGTAGAGCGTTCGTTTCGGGTGCGCGGTAGAGCGTTCGTAGAGCGTTCGTTTCGGATGCGAGGTAGAGCGTTCGTTTCAGGTGCGCGGTAGAGCGTTCGTTTCGGGTGCGCGGTAGAGCGTTCGTTTTGGGTGCGAGGTAGAGCGTTCGTTTCGGGTGCGCGGTAGAGCGTTCGTTTCGGGTGCGAGGTAGAGCGTTCGTTTCGGGTGCGCGGTAGAGCGTTCGTTTTGGGTGCGCGGTAGAGCGTTAGTTTTGGGTGCGCGGTAGAGCGTTCGTTTTGGGTGCGCGGTAGAGCGTTCGTAGAGCGTTCGTTTCGGGTGCGAGGTAGAACGTTCGTTTTGGGTGCGAGGTAGAGCGTTCGTTTCGGGTGCGAGGTAGAGCGTTCGTTTTGGGTGCGAGGTAGAGCGTTCGTTTCGGGTGGGTTGGGGTAGAGCGTTCGTTTTGGGTGCGAGGTAGAGCGTTCGTTTTGGGTGCGAGGTAGAGCGTTCGTTTTGGGTGCGAGGTAGAGCGTTCGTTTCGGGTGCGAGGTAGAGCGTTCGTTTTGGGTGCGAGGTAGAGCGTTCGTTTTGGGTGCGAGGTAGAGCGTTCGTTTCGGGTGCGAGGTAGAGCGTTCGTTTTGGGTGCGAGGTAGAGCGTTCATTTCGGGTGCGAAAGACCCGGAGTTCGCTGTATGCGTTATGATCGTGCCCTTTAGGCAATGCATTTAAATTCCACATTGCCTCTTTCTCTCTCACTCGTGGTGATTTTTTAAATCATATTTGATTGCAAATCAATAGTACATATGTCATACATGTAAAGATACAATACATAGCATGAAAATACAAATGGTTTGAGCCACACGTTTTAACAACATTAGACAACGGCCCGCACCTCGTGGCGATGGATTCCATCAGGAGAGAGTGATTAATATAAGTTATAAGAACTTGTTTCGCAATCGAGCTAAACTAAATGTGTATCAACTAAGTAGGATAACACTAAACTGTACTTAATGTACTTATTCTAAAATAAAACATGATTTATTTTGAAAGGCCTTCATGAAAACACTATAAAATGACGTCTATCTCATTCGCTTATTGTCATTGTTTATAGTTTACGTATATTAGATACGTATTCAGCGCACATTCATTTGAAATATTGCCTTTTTTTTTACTAGTTCGCATGTTGTAAAATAAACTATTTTTGCTGATGTAATTTTATCGCTATGAACGTCAATTTGGAGCGTTTTTTAAATATTTTTTTTTATATAAAACCTACAATAATTATATTTCAGTTTCTAGTCACCCAGATGCATTTTAAAAACAGATAAAATACATAGTATGAAAATGCAAATGGTAGTCGCCCAAATGCATTTATGCGGTGGCGACTTTAAATAAACTTATATAGATAGATGCAAATGGTTTCGTGTATGAGCATAGCCTGGGAACAGGCGTTGATATATTTTGCCTTGTCAGTCATATAAATATATATTTAATACCGAGATCAATACTTGAGCCGTATTGAGATTCTGATAATGTTGCCAGAAGTAAATTGGTGACAAATCGACAGACTGGAACCCAGACTAGTATAAGCACACAAGCACCCCATGCTACCGGATACAACGCATCGTCTTTACTGTATCATCTGATATCACGGAACACGAACTTCGGTTGAGAGGGAGGGTATTTAGGGAGGGAAGGAAGGAAGATACAATGTGTGAAATATTTTCAAGCTATGTATTGTATCTTTATGTATATGACATATTTACTATTGATTTGCAATAAAATAATTTTATGATTTTTAAAAAAATCACCACGAGGGAGAGAGAAAGAGGCAATATGGAATTTAAATACCTTGCCTAAAGGACACAATCGTAACAGCTACAGTTGGGCGCGAACTCAGGGCATTTCGCATCTGAAGCGAACGCGCTATAACAAATCCTAGTTCCATTATGCATCAAATAGAATGACGAATACATGTACATTGTATTTTATGAATTGAAAACTATATTCAAAAGTAGGCCTACAGTTATAACTGCTTCTTTATTTTTTCGATATTCTTAAAATATCGATTTGATGTAAAAATCACAAATTTGTTATATGCCCCTTATAGTACGCAATACTATCGGTGTTTCTTTATAATCCATAATTAATTAATGCAAAGCGAAAATACGTCGTTTAAGTGCATTATTACATATGGGAAATGTGACCAAATTTTATTTTCAAAATGTGACAATCGAAAACATAAAATGTGTTATTTATGATTAATAGTTATCCTCCAGTCATATTCGATATATTGTTTTTTAATTATACATAATGTACCTTTACGTGTGCTCATCAAATATAGGCGTGTGTGTCTTTTTACGTTTATTTATCGTCGCTACCTGTTGCCCATATTAGTGACGCCTCCTGAAGAGATTAGTCATTTTAGATTTTTGGAGGTTAGTGCAATGATCCAGAGAGAGACCCATTCCAGAGTCTCCTCTGGTTCTTTTACGTGCACGGTGTAATGCACAGACACGAGACCTCGTAAATGTATCTTAGAATATCTCAGTATACAGCACCAGTAAATGTTTCTTAGAATATCTCGGTATACAGCACAAGTAAATGTTTCTTAGAATATCTCGGTATACAGCACTAGTAAATGTTTCTTAGAATATCTCGGTATACAGCACTTTTGTTTGGTTGAAGTAAATGTTTCTTAGAATATCTCGGTATACAGCACAAGTAAATGTTTCTTAGAATATCTCAGTATACAGCACTTGTAAATGTTTCTTAGAATATCTCGGTATACAGCACAAGTAAATGTTTCTTAGAATATCTCAGAATACAGCACTAGTAAAGGGAGAGAGTGCGCTCGGGTTTTATCTCAACATAATTTTTATGTAGATATGACGTCATTGTCATCTACATACACATATTCAAAATGGGAGCCATTTTGAAAACTATGTCAAATATCGATCGCTGCTTTATTTGAAGTGCGATTTTCAACTTTCGTTCTGTATTATGCTCGCATTTCCATAATGCGTAAAATATTCACATTCAACTGATGTAAATGTTGATGTCTAAATATGGTGAATATTGAATTCAAATTACTGGGTCCATGCTGCTTCCAATTCAGTAGTGGGGCGACCATTCCCTACCCAGCGGGTCCTCAGGTGGCGGATAGGGGAACGGCCCTCATATATGGGGGTTAGCTGTGAATCAAATAAGCAGTCCCGGACCATATGGCGGTGTACCTACCAGGACGGGGCAGGATAGCACATGGCAAAGCTACTCCTATTAAATTCTCCACGTGTCCCACAACGGGTGCATCAGGCGAATATATGGACCGCCTTAAAAGTCCTAGCCTAAGGGTGAGGTAACCCCAACAGAAACCTCGAATGCTGATGACGGAAGTACTGGGCCGCACGGCGCATTCTAATAAACCACGGTACTACGCATAAACGCAAAATGAATCACAATGACAGAAAGAGTAAACCGAGATGGTGTTGGACCTGTGAAGACCCGCTAAGCAGGTACAGTGCCGGGTTCCATACCTCGAAGGAACCCATCCTTAGCTACTGGAGGTCACCCTAAGCCGCCCTGTGGAGCCAGGGGACGGCGAAGGACAGCTACTGGCCGAAACGTGAAGCAGAAACCTCTTGTGCTCATGCAGTGGAATGCTGAAGGAGTCTTTAACAAAAAGACTGAACTGGAGCAAGTACTACAGGACAAAGAGGTAAGTGTTTGTTGCATACAGGAAACACACCTGAACAAAGACAAGACGTTCAAAGTACGAGGCTACCAGTGCCTCCGAGCAGACCGACAAGACAGACACAAGGGTGGTGTGCTCAATATAGTCCGGAACAACATCAATGCGAGCGAAGTGAAAACCTACATTGAAGGAGCGGAATACCAGGAGTTCAAGATCAAGACCAAATCAACTGAGTTGAACCTCGTCAACTACTACTGCCCAAATGACAAAGCCCTTGCCCTTGACACTATTGGAGCCTCAAATAGTCGATACATGGTTGTTGGTGACTTCAATAGTCATTCCCAGAGTTGGGGATATGCACAGTCTGATAGGCGTGGGGATGAAGTGGAGGACTGGCAGGATGAGCACAACTTGATTCTTGTCAACCAGCCCTATGATGTACCAACCTTCTACTCTAGGCGATGGCACACTACTACCTCTCCAGATCTAGCATTCTGCACAGAGGACATCCAGAAAGGTACGGTTAGAGAAGTTGGCGATCAACTTGGTGGACGTGACCACAAACCAGTGTTCCTCACACTCAGCAGTGAAGTGATACAGACAGACCATCCCTACCCTAGATGGAACTACAAGAACGCCAAGTGGAGTCTCTTTGCTATTCGGTCCAATTCTCTTACTCGAGGCATACAGGTACAAGGAAGAGATGTTAACAACGTGGTGAAAGAGTTCAACAGCTGCATACTCAAAGCTGCCCATGAAACCATCCCGAGAGGTGCGAGAAGAGAATACAAGCCCTACTGGACCAATCAGTTGCAGACCGTTCAAGATGAACTCACTGAAGCAAGGAACAGGGCAGAAGAACAGCCATCACAAGAAAACCATGAACAACTTCAGAAAGCAAAAGCACAGTTTCAAAAATCTAAACTGGAAGCTACACGACGAAGTTGGAGGGAGAAAACTGCTGCCCTGAACATTGAGAAGGACGGGAGGAAGTTATGGAGGCTCACGAAACAGCTAAATGATGAAGAAAATAGCAGACAGAAAATCACGTTGGATGAGGATGGGAAACTGTTGACCGGCAAAGAGACTGCAGACTGTCTCGCCAAAGCCTACCAGAAAGAGGGCAACATCAAAGTCACACACCAACAGCAAAGAGAGGCACGGAAAGAACAGAAGGATAGAAGTAAAAGGCATGCGGAACAAGACTCCATGAAACTTCCACTTACATACCAGGAACTGTACACAGCGCTCAGACAACTGAAAAGGAGGAAATCACCTGGACCAGATGGAATCTCCAATGAGATGCTAACTCATCTTGGATGCTCAGCCATGCTGAAACTTCTTGACATCTTCAATCTTAGCTGGGAAGAAGGCATAGCTCCGCAGATCTGGAAGGAAGCCAACGTTATCCCAATCTACAAGAACGGCAAGGATAGAAAGAAAGCTTCCAGCTATCGCCCTATTAGTCTCACTAGCTGTGTGGTCAAGACAATGGAGAGGATAGTTAACAAGAGACTCATGTGGTACCTTGAGACAGAAAACCTCCTATCCAAGGAACAAGCAGGATTCGAACAGTTCAGATGCACAGAGGACCAGGCAACATACCTCGCTCAGGAAGTTGAGGATGCATTCCAAGGCCAGAAGGTAGTTTTTGCAACCTGGATAGACCTCCAGAAGGCTTTTGACAAAGTCTGGACTGATGGGCTGCTGGTCAAGATGCAACGATGCGGAATTGCCGACAAGATGCTCCGATGGACCAACTCCTTCCTACACAATCGCAGAGCCAGAGTACTTGTTGACAACCAGAAGAGCAAGCAATTTCTCATCCGACACGGTGTTCCTCAAGGAGGAGTGATCTCGCATACGCTGTTCCTCATCTACATCGATGACTTGCTTGCAGAGCTCCCAAAAGGTATCAAAGCAGCACTCTATGCTGACGACTTGGTCATGTGGTGTGTTGAAGAACATGCAACGACTGCCACATACAGAATGCAGATGGCTGCAGACAAGCTCACAGCATGGACAGAAGACTGGTGCATCTCTATTAATAAGGAGAAGTCGTCAACCACACTCTTCACACTTTCCACCAAACAGAAAGATGGAACCATCAAAGTCGGTGGAACTGCCTTGAAGACGGACAACGAGCCAACATACTTGGGGTGACATTTGACAGACGGCAGACATGGAAGCCACATATCCAGAAAGCAGAGGCCACAGCCAAGCGCAAGCTTGCAATCCTTCGGAAGCTTGCTGGCACCACATGGGGTGCCAACGATCACATCCTGAAGACTATATACCAAGGTGTGGTCAGGCCTCACCTGGAATATGGATCCACCGCCTGGACAACATCAGCCAAGACCAACCACCAGACACTCGACAAGGTTCAGAACAAGGCTCTCAGGCTGATCACAGGTGCAATGAAGAGCACTCCAATCAAGGCCATGGAGAAAATTACTTCCATCCAGTCACTGCAAGAACGTCGCGACACAAGAATTCTTCTACAGACAGAGAAGTTTCGATGTCAGGAAGAACAACCGATGAAGCAGAGAGTTGAGGCACTAACGAAGAATCGTCTAAAGCGAAGCAGTTTCATCCACCAGTCCAAGAAGCTTGCTCGAAAGCACACCAGCCATCTCCCAGCCAAGATATTGCCTCCAACGCCATTTCTATCCAGGCCATGGTTGACTAGCGATGAATCCAAGGTTACCATCTGCAGTACAATCCCATACATGACATCCAGAGATAGACAACATGATGACGTCAAACGTGCCCTCACACTAGCACACATCGACAAGAGGTATCCTGGAGAAGCATGGCTACAAGTCTACACAGATGGTTCAGCCACAAGAGCAGTAGCAAACGGAGGAGCAGGCGTGTATGTCCGATACCCAGATGGACACACACAGTCAGTTGCTCTACCTACTGGAGTACACTGCAGCAACTATGGGGCAGAAGTACAGGCCATTGAAACAGCAGCATCTCTAGTACACAACACTGTGGAGTGTGCCCAGGTTGTCTTCCTGACTGATGCGCTCTCAGTTCTGGATGCCCTGTCTAACAACAAAGAACCCCACCTGATGGAAGCCCTTCGAACAGTCAGCGTAACTAAAGGAACTGTCCTCCAGTGGGTACCTGCACACATAGGCATTCCTGGCAATGAAGCCGCTGACCAGCTTGCCAAGCAAGGTTCTACCGAGAGGCAACCAGACAAAGATTTGACTTACAAGGAGAAATGCACCATAATCAAATCTGCATCAAAGCCAACAGTCGAGAAGGATGACTACCACCTTCTCACCAGACCGGAGCAAGTCACGATATTCCGGCTTAGAACAGGGGATAACCGCCTGAACTTCCATATGTGTCGGAAGCTTGGACTAGCTCCATCAACTGCCTGCAGCTGCAAAATAGGGGACCAGACTGCAGAACACATCCTCCAGGAGTGTCCCTTCATGGGCTGAGGAAAACAACCTGGGCAACAGATACTTCTCTCCAGACGAAGTTACATGGCTGCCGGGAGGATCTGAGGAGGACGGCCCATTTCGTGTTTGCTGCCGGCTTGTCCATGTGATTCGCGAACGACAAGAAGAAGATTTCAAATTATAATGGTTGCATTGTTGGTTAATGAAACCGGTTAGATTCTACTTACATTGATTTCAACTGCTATTGAGGAAGACCCCATGTACCCCACCAATCAGCATCAGGCACGGACGGACACCCGGGTAAAGCCGTCGACCTTCCGTAAGCCAGCTATGTAGCTTCCTCAGATGTAAGAATTCGACCCGACCAGATGTATACGGCATGTGATTACAACAAGTATAAACCCTCAGATATATGCGTTTACCTGTGCTGTATACCGAGATATTCTAAGAAACATTTACTAGTGCTGTATACCGAGATATTCTAAGAAACATTTACTCGTGCTGTATACAGATATATTTTAAAAAACATTTACTTGTGCTGTATACCGATATATTCTAAAAAACATTTACTCGTGCTGTACACCGATATATTCTAAAAAACATTTACTCGTGCTGTATACCGATATATTCTAAAAAACATTTACTTGTGCTGTATACCGATATATTCTAAGGATAGTTTACTAGTGCTGTATTCTGAGATATTCTAAGAAACATTTACTAGTGCTGTATACCGATATATTCTAAGAAGCATTTACTCGTGCTGTATACTGAGATATTCTAAGGATAGTTTACTAGTGCTGTATTCTGAGATATTCTAAGAAACATTTACTTGTGCTGTATACCGATATATTCTAAGAAACATTTACTAGTGCTGTATACCGATATATTCTAAGAAACATTTACTAGTGCTGTATACTGAGATATTCTAAGAAACATTTACTAGTGCTGTATACTGAGATATTCTAAGAAACATTTACTAGTGCTGTATATTGAGATATTCTAAGAAACATTTACTAGTGCTGTATACTGAGATATTCTAAGAAACATTTACTTGTGCTGTATACTGAGATATTCTAAGAAACATTTACGTGTGCTGTATACTGAGATATTCTAAGAAACATTTACTAGTGCTGTATACGAGATACTAAGAAACAGGCTGTTCGATTAGCACGCTCGCTTCTCACCAATGCAACCCAGGTTCGATCCTCGGACCGGGAAGTATGTGAGATGGTACGGTGATCGCAATATCGGACAGGTGGGGTTTCTCCGGGTAGTTTCCTCCCACACGAATGACCACATATACGCTTTCATCCGCGTCAACGAGAGTGATTGATATGTTGTTTAAAACTTGCTTCGCAATCGTAAAAAATAAATAAAGTTTAAACTAAGAAACATTTACTTGTGCTGTACAGCGAGATATTCTAAGAAGCGGCTGGTGTGTTTTACGTTTATTTATCGCCCGTATGAGCGACGCCTCCTGAAGAGAATAGTCATTTTAATTTTTGGGAGTATAGTGCAATGATACAGACAGAGACCCATTCCAGAGTCTCCTCTGGTTCTTTTACGTGCATGGTGTAAAGCACCGACACGAAACCTTGATTTAAAGTCCCATCTATAAGACTGGTTAACAGCTGGAGCATGCCCAGGAAAGGTGTTGTTAGGTAAACTGCCCATCACTCAAATGGGAAACTGGTAGCAACGTTAAATAAACTTAAATAAAACACAAACATTTGCATAAGAAGTATAGTTCCATTTCAAGATATTTTTTAATACAAATTTATTTTAGCTCGATTGCGAAACAAGTTCTTATAACTTATATTAATCACTCTCGAGACCTCATTCCTGATGGAATCCATCGCCACGAGGGAGAGAGAAGAGGCAACGTGGAAATTAAGAAATTTCAAGATATAAAGAATGCTTTCCGATTTTCCAAGGCAAGCAATGGCCATAACTTGCATTAAAGTCTCTTTTTGCATTGTACTTCTTTAATTGGAAAAATAATGCAATAATTAATATGCAAATGTATCCTTGTGTTAACTTTAGTAAATCACTATGTACAGAGTCATAGGGGATGTTGTTAAAAAAATACCCATAAAGGGAGGTAATTTCACAAATGCAGGTTCGTTTGTGGCCATATTTCCATAGTTTACCTATACAGTAATAATTTATTATTGAAACCAATAATCACAATATCTAACGATCCGCTCCTTACAATATCTCAGTGTGCAGCACATTCTAAGCAAACGCATAATGTGGCTTGAAATGTAAAATTTAGAGTTATCTAACATCCTTACTTCCTAGGTTTTATAAATGGCGTCGAGTAGTGTCAATCAAATACATGCACTGGCGACTACGGTTTGAACTTGTTACATACATGTCTAGCAAGTGCCATTAAGTTGTTTAAGTTGTTTTAAATGTATCAACAGTTGTCTAACTTGTTCATTTTAGCACTTTTTACATCTGATTAGAGTTGTGTGAATTATTCAATCAAACAAAGATATGATCGAACACACAAACTTCAACCGAAGGTGTGACGTAATTGGCGAACTTGGGCAGTAGAATAATCTCACACCAATGTGTCGGTGAGTAGAATAACTTCATGTTGATGCACAGTTGAGTAGAATAACTTCATGTTGATGCTCGGTTGAGTAGAATAACTTCATGTTGATGCTCGGTTGAGTAGAATAACTTCATGTTGATGCACAGTTGAGTAGAATAACTTCATGTTGATGCCCGGTTGAGTAGAATAACTTCATGTTGATTAGAATAACTTCACATTGAATACCAGGTGAGTACAATAACTCATTCGTCCTATTCTCTGGATATTCATGCAAGCAACATGACTAAACATGTGTGGATTACGGTAGTGAATTTAGTATGAGCCTATCTGTGAACAAGCATTACGGTAGCTTCGCGATATTTTTCATATTCTCTGTTAACCCTTTGAGATAGAGATTTAGATTAATAATTATACTATTATATCTCCATACAAACGACAGCCATTTAGTTATCACGCAGTGGATAAGTAGTCGCCATATCTATCCCACCTCCATAGATATTACTGGGACTTTATAGAGATTTAGGTTAATATACTATTATATCTCCATACAAACGACAGCCATTTAACTATCACGCAGTGGATAAGTAGTCGCCATATCTATCCCACCTCCATAGATATTACTGGGACTTTATAGAGATTTAGGTTAATATACTATTATATCTCCATACAAACGACAGCCATTTAGCTATCATGCAGTGGATAAGTAGTCACCATATCTATCCCACCTCCATAGATATTACTGAGACTACATAGAGATTTAGATTAATATACTATTATATCTCCATACAAACGACAGCCATTTAGCTATCATGCAGTGGATAAGTAGTCACCATATCTATCCCACCTCCATAGATATTACTGGGACTACATGAGATTCTGGCCTTTGTTATGAACATTGGTTTGGCTACTACATTGTCAATGTATGTGGTATTGGTACTGGCGTCAAGAGGTGTTTCTATGAGGGAAGGGGTTAATGAACATTGGTTTGGCTCCTACATTGTCAATGTATGTGGTATTGATACTGGCGTCAAGAGGTGTTTCTATGAGGGGAAGGGTCAATGTATGTGGTACTGGCGTCAAGAGGTGTTTCTATGGGGGAAAGGGTCAATGTATGTGGTACTGGCGTCAAGAGTTGTTTCTATGGGGGAAAGGATTTATGAACATTGGTTTGGCTACTACATTGTCAATGTATGTGGTATTGGTACTGGCGTCAAGAGGTGTTTCTATGAGGGAAGGGGTTAATGAACATTGGTTTGGCTCCTACATTGTCAATGTATGTGGTATTGATACTGGCGTCAAGAGGTGTTTCTATGAGGGAAAGGGTCAATGTATGTGGTACTGGCGTCAAGAGGTGTTTCTATGGGGGAAAGGGTCAATGTATGTGGTACTGGCGTCAAGAGGTGTTTCTATGAGGGAAAGGGCCAATGTATGTGGTACTGGCGTCAAGAGGTGTTTCTATGAGGGAAAGGGTCAATGTATGTGGTACTGGCGTCAAGAGGTGTTTCTATGAGGGAAAGGGTCAATGTATGTGGTACTGGCGTCAAGAGGTGTTTCTATGGGGAAAGGGTCAATGTATGTGGTACTGGCATCAAGAGGTGTTTCTATGAGGGAAAGGGTCAATGTATGTGGTACTGGCGTCAAGAGGTGTTTCTATGGGGGAAAGGATCAATGTATGTGGTACTGGCATCAAGAGGTGTTTCTATGGGGGAGAGGGTTAATGTATGTGGTAATGGCGTCAAGAGGTGTTTCTATGAGGGAAAGGGTTAATGTATGTGGTATTGGTACTGGCATCAAGGTGTTTCTATGGGGAAAGGGTTAATGTATGTGGTAATGGCATCAAGAGGTGCTTCTATGAGGGAAAGGGTCAATGTATGTCGTATTGGTAATGGCGTCAAGAGGTGCTTCTATGAGGGAAAGGGTCAATGTATGTGGTAATGGCGTCAAGAGGTGTTTCTATGAGGGAAAGGGTCAATGTATGTGGTAATGGCGTCAAGAGGTGTTTCTATGAGGGAAAGGGTCAATGTATGTGGTACTGGCGTCAAGAGGTGTTTCTATGAGGGAAAGGGTCAATGTATGTGGTACTGGCATCAAGAGGTGTTTCTATGAGGGAAAGGGTCAATGTATGTGGTACTGGCGTCAAGAGGTGTTTCTATGGGGGAAAGGGTCAATGTATGTGGTACTGGCGTCAAGAGGTGTTTCTATGAGGGAAAGGGTCAATGTATGTGGTACTGTCATCAAGAGGTGTTTCTATGGGGGAAAGGGTTAATGTATGTGGTACTGGCGTCAAGAGGTGTTTCTATGAGGGAAAGGGTTTATGTATGTGGTATTGGTACTGGCATCAAGAGGTGTTTCTATGAGGGAAAGGGTCAATGTATGTGGTACTGGCGTCAAGGTGTTTCTATGGGGGAAAGGGTTAATGTATGTGGTACTGGCGTCAAGAGGTGTTTCTATGAGGGAAAGGGTTAATGTATGTGGTATTGGTACTGGCATCAAGAGGTGTTTCTATGAGGGAAAGGGTCAATGTATGTGGTACTGGCGTCAAGAGGTGTTTCTATGGGGGAAAGGGTTAATGTATGTGGTATTGGTACTGGCATCAAGAGCTGTTTCTATGAGGGAAAGGGTCAATGTATGTGGTACTGGCGTCAAGAGGTGTTTCTATGAGGGAAAGGGTTAATGTATGTGGTACTGGCGTCAAGAGGTTATGGGGGAAGGGTTTATGAACATTACAGTTTGATTATAGCTTACATCTCCTGCTGTGATAAACGATTAGACAAGCACACAGTCAGTCCGATTATCACAGTTGATCGTACGCTCGCATCTCACCAATGTAACCCAGGTTCGATCCTCTGACCAGGCAGTATGCGAGATGGTACCGTGATTACTGGATCGGACAGGAGGGTTTTCTCCAGATACTATCGTTTCCTCCCACACGAATGCCCACATATATACAGTCAAACCGTTGTTAGTGGTCACCTCTATTAAGCAGCCAACCTGTATTAAGCAGCCAGTTTCCAGATTCCCAATATGTTGTTTTGTTATACATTTGACCTCTGCTTAAGACATGTTGGACTGTATATACATATAATAAGACAGGTTGGACTGTATATACATATAATAAGACAGGTTGGACTGTATATACATATAATAAGACAGGTTGGACTGTATATACATATAATAAGACAGGTTGGACTGTATATACATATAATAAGACAGGTTGGACTGTATATACATATAATAAGACAGGTTGGACTGTATATACATATAATAAGACAGGTTGGACTGTATATACATATAATAAGACAGGTTGGACTGTATATACATATAATAAGACAGGTTGGACTGTATATACATATAATAAGACAGGTTGGACTGTATATACATATAATAAGACAGGTTGGACTGTATATACATATAATAAGACAGGTTGGACGTATATACATATAATAAGACAGGTTGGACTGTATATACATATAATAAGACAGGTTGGACTGTATATACATATAATAAGACAGGTTGGACTGTATATACATATAATAAGAAGATATAATTATTCACTGTTTAATCTACGAGAACAATCGATGCATAGAAATTCTCCACATGTATAAAATAATACTATATCTTCATACAGCTCAAGTGTGGCCCCTGTAGTGATACTGTACAGTTAACCCCATTCAACACCAAGTAACTGACATGGACTGGTCCACGATATTATTAGACCAATAAATTAATAAGAAAATTACATTTGGACCAGTTCATTTATCAAAATGGGTAATTTTGTTTAAAAATAGAAATATTACTGGCAAAAGTGCAGATCCTGATGAGACGGCTCGTCATGAGCCGGGTCATCTGGATCTACACTTTTTGCAAGCTTAATTAGAGGTCTGTAGTGTTGAAAGGGTTAATATTTATGTCTACCGAGGGCAAAGACGAAGGTCAATATCACTTTTCAATTACATTTTATTAATTATGTATCTGCATAATATTTACATCGCTATTACATTTCCTTCGATGAACGTATGTGCCCTGATTGTATCCATTTTTGTATGAATTTCCTTACTAATGATGTGCAGCCGACATGTGCACTCGAAGTTACAGGCATGCACAATCGCAGTGTTAGGCAGCAGAGAATAAGCGTGTCTTACGGTGACTAAATACATTTTAGATGCAAAGTGTGCTATATTTTTTAGTTGTGTCATTGAAAAGAATAATTAATGTAAATATAAGAAATTAATCGCGGGATAATAATTTCCATCGGAGTATGAACTACATTGGGCATGTTACATTAGTGTGGATGCCTTCAGCCTCCACATACTTCGGCGCCTCCACATATTTTAAACACACCCAATGTAATTCATACCCCGATGGAAATGAGTTATTAGCCGGCGATTCATCCCTTAACAAAAGGAAGAATATCACAATTAGCCTAGGTACGAGACAGTTTCAACCAATCACAGAATTCAGCAAGGGAGAGTATATATATATAATATATCATTAGATCAGCGGTTGATACGCAGAACTCGTAATCCAGGGATCGCAGGTTCGTTCCCCTGTTGCACCATACTAAGGCGACTAATATAGTACACCTTTTGGATGAATCAGGTCTCCTGTCGGTGATTTACACAGTACACAGTAAAGTAAACAGAGGAGCCTAGAGAATATGGTTCTGTCTATCATTGCATTTCCACAACATAAAATTATTAATATTTTCAGTGGACTGTCGGTCGTGTGGGCAACAGGTAGCGACGGTAAATAAATGCAAAAAATATTCCGAAGTATCAGCTTGGTGACAGCTCCTAATGTGCAGCGCATTATAAAAGAGCTATATTCATACTTTCACCCAGCCTGGTAATAAAACACAGGTAAGTAGCACAAACTTTAATATCGGGTACCGGATATTTGAATTTTGTAAAAGTTTAAACTTTATTTACTTTACAACGATCGTGAAACAAGCTTCGTCAACTTATAGTAATCACTTTCGTTATGTTATATTTCGGGTTTTACGCCTGCATCAGCACCATTTTGGGCTATATCGCCGGCGGGCAGTTAACCTAACAACACCTTTCCTGGGCAGGCTCCAGCGGTTAACCAGTACTTGGTGCACCAACCTCCGTAAGAAACTGCCAACTTTTTCATATAAATGAAACACGTTCTGAGCGGGGCTCGAATACGTGACCATCAGTGATGATAGGTTACAGTATACAGGTATACAAGTTAGCGACCTTAACCACTCGACCACGGAGGCGGACCAATCACTTTCGTTTGCATGGGAGGAACCTGGTGACCACAGTACCATCTCACATACTTCCCGAATTGTACTTTGAAGAAAAATAACCTCATTTTTGTTTGTTATCTAAATAAAATCCATGTAATTCTTTTCAGGTTTCATTTTTATATAGACTCCATTCTCCAAAACCATAACTCAACTAATTTTGTTTATGCATGAATGAACGGTGCTGGTCCGCGAGACACATAACAAAAGACAAGCATAAATTGGTGAGCAACACGTCTAAAAAAACATATCAGAAACCTACATATAGCTTATGTATGACAAAGCATGTATGGAAATAAAATAGTCACAACCAGGTAGATAGTCATGTGAATATTGACTATAAAAATGCATTATTAACTCTTTGCATGCTGGGTAAATTAAAGGCTATAAATAGTTCAAATAATTATAGCAAACAGCAGTTCATTAATGGATTTTCTTATTTGTAGATGAAAACCCTGGAAGTATGTTGTGAAGTTTTATTAGAATTGTGTCGTTTGCAACAAAATTCTATTGAAATGGCGTGTTACGTTCAGGCCCGTTGCTGGGCATACGCAAGTACGCATGTGCGTATCATTGGTCTCAGAAAATGAAAACTCCAAAAATGCATTAAAACCCCAGGTGGGTGGGGGGGGGGGGGTAGTAGGGATACATAGGCGTCGTGATGTGTGGAGTGGTGGAATAATTGAGCCCATTGCAAAAATGGTGCATCTCGAAATTTAGTTTGTGCTATTTTACGTGCTTGTTTAATTGATAATGGCGATAGATCATGTATATTATACATCTAGCCTTAATTTATACCTTTATACGGATTGTCGTAAGAACTTTAGTCCTGCAATTGTATGTTACAAAATGCATTGAAATGCAGGAAATTGCTTACTCATTTCATGCCATGCCCCCCCGGACCCCCCTAGCGTATTTGCTCGCTATGCTCCAGCGATGGCCCTGACGTTTGACTGTTATTTTCACCGCTAGCGTGCAAAGAGTTAAGGATTGATAAGATCACTGGATTCACTCGTCTTTTAAATGATGTAAGAGTATGGTCCTGTATATAGCTGCCATTAGTATCAGAATTTATGAAACAATTTCTGGGCTTGGCATGAAAATGTTGCATCTTCTTTCTCTAACATTCGGACGTTAAATTATCCACAATCTGATGCGAAATTATCCACATTCTGACATGAAATTATCCACATTCTGACGTTAAATTATTCACATTCTGACGTTAAATCATTCACATTCTGACGCTAAATTATCCACATTTTGAACCGAAATTATCCACATTTTGACGCTAAATTATCCACATTCTGACGCTAAATTATCCTTTCTGTCCTACAATACAGTCAATCTTACTCGAAATCCACTTGTATTAAGAGACCACTTTTTCAGTTCCCATTTGTGTTATTAAGAAACAAATTAGCCTGTACAAAGAGACCATGCTTAAGAGACCCCATTTTAACCTTCCCTTTGGTGGTCTCTTAGTACAAGTTTCACTGTAGTTTCACTGTTCTAATTATTTCATTTTGGCCATTTTACATTATTCGAAATATGGTTTGTCCTTCTGCCATAGCTCATTGATGACATCATTGACATCGTCGACACCGTTCGAAGGAAATCTGTCGATCCAGGATTGTATAAGACCCTCAGCCTTGGCTTCGTAGCATTGTATACCAATACTACCATCTGAAATACAACACAACATCTTGTCAATCAATAATAGACATAGGTTATTAAATTCCAGTAGGATTTCAAGCCCATGAGTGTGTGTTTTACGTTTATTTATCGTCGCTACCGGTTGTCCATATGAGCGACGCCTCCTGAAGAGATTAGTCATTTTAGATTTTTGGAGGATAGTGCAATGATACAGACAGAGACCCATTCCAGAATCTCCTCTGGTTCTTTTACGTGCACAGTGTAAAGCACCGACACGAGACCTCGGTTTAATGTCCCATCTGAAAGACTGTTAATTTTATTAGGGTCAGACGGGGGGATCGAACCTGCGATCCTTGGATTACCAGTCCAGCATGTCACCACTGGACTACAGATCCATCTATAAAGCCCATGAGGACATACATACATATTATATACAGTTGGCGAACAGTGCAAACATAATGTATACATTATATATAAATCAATGTGAGCTCCCACAATCATAGCCGTGTATGTTTATTTCTATGTGTAAATACATGTAATATGTGTGTTTTACGTTTATTTATCATCGCTACTGGTTGTCCATATGAACGACGCCTCCTGAAGAGATTAGTCATTTTAGATTTTTGGGAGTATAGTGCAATGATACAGACAGAGACCCATTCCAGAATCTCCTCTGGTTCTTTTACGTGCACGGTGTAAAGCACTGACACGAGACCTCGGCTTAATGTCCCATCTGAAAGACTGTTAATTTTATTAGGGTCAGACGGGGGATCGAACCTGCGTGCGATCCTTGGATTACCAGTCCAGCATGTCACCACTGGACTACAGATATGTCTGTAAAGCCCATGAGGACATACATACATATTATATACAGTTAGCGAACAGTGCAAACATAATGCATACATTATATATAAATCAATGTGAGCTCCCACAATCATAGCCATGTATGTTTATTTCTATGTGTAAATACATGTAATATTGATCTGATATGTGTCTTATAATTAAAGCAAAACAGTTCTTTATTTCGAACACGGAGATACTACAAGCAGAGAAAGCCCACCCACAAGTCATATGCATTCAGTAGTTTTATATGATGATATAAACAGAATGGTAAATTGTCAAATAATAAGACAAATGTGTAAATACAATGGCAATTCTCAAGCTTAACTCTAAACTAAAGTCGCTTTTGCAAACAGCATAGAGCCAGATCAGACGGCACATAATGTGCCGTCTGATCAGGCTCTATGCTGTTTGCTCTTCGGATAGGAGCTAAAACACTTGTCTGAATAGCAAACAACATAGATCATGATCAGATGTGCGTTACGCCGCAGCTAATCTGCATCTATGTTGTTTACACATTCTGTTAAATTTATTCAGCAGGTTATGGCTTAATAATCACTTCTCAACATATATATATGTGTGTAACTTCCAATGTATATTTAATTCCAATGTCGCATTGTCATTCAATGTATAATTGTCAATGTGTAAGTTTGACTTGTAAGTTCTAATGCATATTTCCAATGTGTAATTTCCAATGTGTGTATTTCTAATGTGTAAATTCCAATGTGTATTTCCAAGGTGTATGTGTAATTTCCAATGTGTATGTGTAATTTTCCAATGTGTATGTGTAATTTCCAATGTGTATGTGTAATTTCCAATGTGTATGTGTAATTTCCAATGTGTATGTGTAATTTTCCAATGTGTATGTGTAATTTCCAATGTGTATGTGTAATTTCATTTTCCACACATTTGTTTTGTCGAAAGCTTACTTAATAATGTGATAAATATCACAAGTCTATGTAACTTATGGGACCAAAATTCAACATTCAATAGGATATTAATAAAAATACATACCGATATTATATCCAAAATAATGTATATACTTAAAATGTTCATGTACACACCTTCCAAGAGAGTGGTATTGTGTTGAACAAACATCTTTCTTGGCTGTTTTCTGGCGAGAACAATTTCTCGGAGAGTTATAAAATGCGGTTCCTCATGGTCATGCACGTCCGAGTACTTTTCGTACATACTCCTGCCTGCTTTAACATCCGCCGTGGCTTTGTACACCTGTAATAACACACATTGTTACTTACCGGGTAGGTATGAATTTGAGCCTATTTTTGGATATTATTTACCTACCACAATACACAGGTTGATACGCTGTGTTTCCAATATGCTATCACGTTTTCTGGTTTAATATCACGTTTTCTGGTTTAATATCACGTTTTCTGGTTTAATATCACGTTTTCTGGTTTTGGTTTAATATCACGTTTTCTGGTTTAATATCACGTTGTCTGGTTTAATATCACATTTTCTGGTTTAATATCACATGTTCATATCATGTGTTCTGGTTTAATATCACGTGTTCTGGTATAATGTCACGTGTTCTGGTTTGATACGACCCTAAAAGTTTATAACCTCGGGCCCAGGTTTCATTTTTGTCCCAGTTACAAAGAGTAAAACGTAAGTCTATGTAGACATGTGATAATCCAAATCTATCTATAAGTCGAGCTTGAATAAATTACCTGCAGCTTCTTCAGGAAGTTTCCTATCGCCGGTTTTCCGACGGAGTTGATTTTTGAGCGATCCAACGTGACAACAACATCGGGCTCCCCGTCGTCGCCCATTATCTTCTCAACATTCACAAGACCTTCCCCGGCCTCCAGCAGAACACGCAGAATCACAAATCTACAATCAGTTAGTGTAATGTTTCAGCGTCACGTCGACAGCTTAGGTTGTATGATAACCGCATGTATACCCCTTGGTGGTTTAGTTGTATGGTAACCGCATGTATACCCCTTGGTGGTTTGGTTGTATGGTAACCGCATGTATACCCCTTGGTGGTTTAGTTGTATGGTAACCGCATGTATACCCCTTGGTGGTTTGGTTGGGCACCTGATTAGAATGTTCCGCAAACCAGCTGGTCAGCTACCTCACATGAAACACTTCAACATCATTTCAGGCACAATACCACAAGGATTCAGTGCGCCTGGGGGTACCAGTATATTAACCCTTTCCCTCATAGAGGTTTATGTTAACATACTATTAGATCTCCATACAAACGACAGCCATTTAGCTATCCTGCAGTGGATAAGTAGTGGCCATATCTATCCAACCTCCATAGATATTACTGAGACTACATGATATTCTGGCCTTTATTATGAATATTGTTTTGGCTACTACATTGTCAATGTATGTCGTGTTGGCAATGGTATCAAGAGGTGCTTCTATGAGGGAAAGGGTTAAGCACAGGGTGTCAGATTTGGCACCGATCAACAAAATGGCCCTATCTCAAACGATTTTAAACAAATCTGTCCAAATATAACGCCTATCCCGAGTACATATATATTGTTCTTCAAATAAAACACAACATTAAGCTACATGCAGGTATACTTTCAAACAGTTGCACCAGACATTTGCCCCGCCCCCATCATGCCAAATTTCACTCAAAGACACGGGTTCGTTCATGAAACAATACCATTTTCGATGGGCGAGCTTCAATAATGTAGATTTCGTGCGGAGCGGAAGTCGTGATAATGCAGTGGTAGTGCACTCGCTTCAGGTGCGAATTACAGACTACACGACATCAAACACAATACAGGCTACACAACATCAAACACAATACAGGTTACATGACACCAAAGTTTGACACAATACAGGTTACACGACATCAAACACAATACAGGCTACATGACATCAAACACAATACAGGCTACACGACATCAAACACAATACAGGTTACACGACATCAAACACAATACAGGTTACATGACACCAAACACAATACAGGTTACATGACACCAAACACAAAACAGACTACATGACATCAAACACAATACAGGTTACATGACACCAAACACAAAACAGACTACATGACATCAAACACAATACAGGTTACATGACACCAAACACAAAACAGACTACATGACACCAAACATAATACAGGTTACATGACACCAAACACAAAACAGACTACATGACATCAAACACAATACAGGTTACACGACATCAAACACAATACAGGTTACACGACATCAAACACAATACAGGTTACACGACATCAAACACAATACAGGTTACACGACATCAAACACAATACAGGTTACACGACATCAAACACAATACAGGCTACACGACATCAAACACAATACAGGCTACACGACATCAAACACAATACAGGTTACACGACATCAAACACAATACAGGCTACACGACATCAAACACAATACAGGTTACATGACATCAAACACAATACAGGTTACACGACATCAAACACAATACAGGCTACACGACATCAAACACAATACAGGCTACACGACATCAAACACAATACAGGCTACACGACATCAAACACAATACAGGCTACACGACATCAAACACAATACAGGCTACACAACATCAAACACAATACAGGTTACATGACACCAAACACAATACAGGCTACACGACATCAAACACAATACAGGCTACACGACATCAAACACAATACAGGTTACATGACACCAAACACAATACAGGCTACATGACACCAAATACAATACAGGTTACATGGCACCAAACACAATACAGGCTACACGACATCAAACACAATACAGGTTACATGACACCAAACACAATACAGGCTACACGACATCAAACACAATACAGGTTACATGACACCAAAGTTTGACACAATACAGGTTACACGACATCAAACACAATACAGGCTACATGACATCAAACACAATACAGGCTACACGACATCAAACACAATACAGGTTACACGACATCAAACACAATACAGGTTACATGACAACAAACACAATACAGGTTACATGACACCAAACACAAAACAGACTACATGACATCAAACACAATACAGGTTACACGACATCAAACACAATACAGGTTACACGACATCAAACATAATACAGGTTACACGACATCAAACACAATACAGGTTACACGACATCAAACACAATACAGGTTACACGACATCAAACACAATACAGGCTACACGACATCAAACACAATACAGGCTACACGACATCAAACACAATACAGGCTACACAACATCAAACACAATACAGGTTACACGACATCAAACACAATACAGGCTACACGACATCAAACACAATACAGGCTACACGACATCAAACACAATACAGGCTACACGACATCAAACACAATACAGGCTACATGACATCAAACACAATACAGGCTACACGACATCAAACACAATACAGGCTACACGACATCAAACACAATACAGGTTACATGACACCAAACACAATACAGGCTACACGACATCAAACACAATACAGGCTACACAACATCAAACACAATACAGGTTACATGACACCAAACACAATACAGGCTACATGACACCAAACACAATACAGGTTACATGGCACCAAACACAATACAGGCTACACGACATCAAACACAATACAGGTTACATGTGTGTTGTTGGCACCAACACAATACAGGTTACATGACACCAAACACAATACAGGCTACATGACATCAAACACAATACAGGTTACATGACATCAAACACAATACAGGCTACACGACACCAAACACAATACAGGTTACACAACATCAAACACAATACAGGCTACACAACATCAAATACAATACAGGCTACATGACATCAAACACAATACAGGCTACATAACATCAAACACAATACAGGCTACACGACATCAAACACAATACAGACTACACAACATCAAACACAATACAGGTTACACGACATCAAACGCAATACAGGTTACACGACATCAAACACAATACAGGTTACATGACATCAAACACAATACAGGTTACATGACATCAAACACAATACAGGCTACATGACATCAAACACAATACAGGCTACATGACATCAAACACAATACAGGCTACATGACATCAAACACAATACAGGCTACACGACATCAAACACAATACAGGCTACACGACATCAAACACAATACAGGCTACACGACATCAAACACAATACAGGCTACACGACATCAAACACAATACAGGCTACACGACATCAAACACAATACAGGCTACATGACACCAAACACAATACAGGCTACATGACATCAAACACAATACAGGTTACATGACACCAAACACAATACAGGCTACACGACATCAAACACAATACAGGCTACACGACATCAAACACAATACAGGCTACACGACATCAAACACAATACAGGTTACATGGCACCAAACACAATACAGGTTACATGGCACCAAACACAATACAGGTTACATGACACCAAACACAATACAGGTTACATGACACCAAACACAATACAGGTTACATGGCACCAAACACAATACAGGTTACATGACACCAAACACAATACAGGTTACATGGCACCAAACACAATACAGGTTACATGGCACCAAACACAATACAGGCTACATGACATCAAACACAATACAGGCTACACGACATCAAACACAATACAGGCTACACGACATCAAACACAATACAGGTTACATGGCACCAAACACAATACAGGTTACATGACACCAAACACAATACAGGTTACATGACACCAAACACAATACAGGTTACATGACACCAAACACAATACAGGTTACATTACATCAAACACAAAGTGTGTCAATATCCCAGGTTTGGGAGCAAACAATTCCAAGGGAAACTGGCCCACTCACAGACAGTGTTGAATCAGTTTATATAATTATCTCTGCCTTACCTTGCATTCATATGGGCTTGCCTCCATGCTTGGGTATCTGGGGAGTAAAACTCCAAGGCAATAAGGCCCGAACGGACCATGTTGAGCCAGTTTATGTAGATAATGTTGTTAGCGTCAACATTCGTGTGCCCAAATATCCTGAAACATATATCGTGTACAATGAAACATACATCGCATACAATGAAACATACATCGTGTACAATGAAACATATATCGTGTACAATGAAACATATATCGTGTACAATGAAACATACATCGCATACAATGAAACATATATCGTGTACAATGAAACATACATCGTGTACAATGAAACATACATCGTGTACAATGAAACATACATCGTGTACAATGAAACATATATCGTGTACAATGAAACATATATCGTGTACAATGAAACATATATCGTGTACAATGAAACATACATCGTGTACAATGAAACATATATTTCATACAATGAAACATACATCGTGTACAATGAAACATACATCGTGTACAATGAAACATACATCGTGTACAATGAAACATACATCGTGTACAATGAAACATATATCGTGTACAATGAAACATACATCGTGTACAATGAAACATACATCGTGTACAATGAAACATACATCGTGTACAATGAAACATATATCGTGTACAATGAAACATACATCGTGTACATGAAACATACATCGTGTACAATGAAACATACATCGTGTACAATGAAACATATATCGTGTACAATGAAACATACATCATGTACCATGAATCATACATCATGTACCATGAAACATACATCATGTACATGAATCATACATCATGTACCATGAAACATACATCATGTACATGAATCATACATCATGTACCATGAATCATACACCAACAAAGCTAGGTTAAACACAAATAAACATAGACATTGCCCGTGTAATTATTGAAAGAGATTGTATGTTTATGGAAAGTGGCAGCGGTATAATTGTTTCATTCTCCATATGTGTGTATTCCTCCCTCCACACCTCTCTACATCTAGTACATACCAGCTGAACACCTCCCTACATCCAGTACATACCAGCTGAACACCTCCCTCCATCTAGTACATACCAGCTGAACACCTCCCTACATCTAGTACATACCAGCTGAACACCTCCCTACATCTAGTACATACCAGCTGAACACCTCCCTACATCTAGTACATACCAGCTGAACACCTCTCTACATCTAGTACATACCAGCTGAACACCTCCCTCCATCTAGTACATACCAGCTGAACACCTCTCTCCATCTAGTACATGCACACCTCTTTACATCTAGTACATACCAGCTGAACACCTCCCTACATCTAGTACATACCACCTGAACACCTCTCTCCATATAGTACATACCACCTGAACACCTCCTTACATCTAGTATATACCAGCTGAACACCTCTCTCCATCTAGTACATACCACCTGAACACCTCCCTACATCTAGTACATACCAGCTGAACACCTCTCTCCATCTAGTACATACCAGCTAAACACCTCTCTCCATCTAGTACATACCAGCTGAACACCTCTCTCCATCTAGTACATACCAGCTAAAACACCTCCCTCCATCTAGTACATACCACCTGAACACCTCCCTACATCTAGTACATACCAGCTGAACACCTCTCTCCATCTAGTACATACCACCTGAACACCTCTCTCCATATAGTACATACCAGCTGAACACCTCCCTACATCTAGTACATACCACCTGAACACCTCCCTCCATCTAGTGCATACTAGCTGAACACCTCCCTACATCTAGTACATACCAGCTGAAAACCTCCCTCCATCTAGTACATACCAGCTGAAAACCTCCCTCCATCTAGTACATACCAGCTGAAAACCTCCCTCCATCTAGTACATACCAGCTAAACACCTCTCTCCATCTAGTACATACCAGCTGAACATCTCCCTACATCTAGTACATACCAGCTGATCACCTCTCTCCATATTATAGTACATACCAGCTGAACACCTCCCTACATCTAGTACATACCAGCTGAACACCTCTCTCCATCTAGTACATACCAGCTGAACACCTCTCTCCATCTAGTACATACCAGCTGAACACCTCTCTCCATATAGTACATACCAGCTGAACACCTCCCTCCATCTAGTACATACCAGCTGAACACCTCTCTCCATATAGTACATACCAGCTGAACACCTCCCTACATCTAGTACATACCAGCTGAAACTCTCTCCATCTAGTACATACCAGCTGAACACCTCCCTACATCTAGTACATACCAGCTGAACACCTCCCTCCATCTAGTACATACCAGCTGAACACCTCCCTACATCTAGTACATACCAGCTGAACACCTCCCTCCATCTAGTACATACCAGCTGAACACCTCCCTCCATCTAGTACATACCACCTGAACACCTCCTCCATCTAGTACATACCAGTTGAACACCTCCCTCCATCTAGTACATACCAGTTGAACACCTCCCTCCATCTAGTACATACCAGCTGAACACCTCCCTCCATATAGTACATACCAGCTGAACACCTCCCTACATCTAGTACATACCAGCTGAACACCTCTCTCCATCTAGTACATACCAGCTGAACACCTCCCTCCATCTAGTACATACCAGCTGAACACCTCCCTACATCTAGTACATACCAGCTGAACACCTCTCTCCATCTAGTACATACCAGCTGAACACCTCCCTCCATCTAGTACATACCACCTGAACACCTCCCTCCATCTAGTACATACCAGCTGAACACCTCTCTCCATCTAGTACATACCAGCTGAACACCTCCCTCCATCTAGTACATACCACCTGAACACCTCCCTACATCTAGTACATACTAGCTGAACACCTCCCTCCATCTAGTACATACCACCTGACACCCTCTCCATATAGTACATACCACCTGAACACCTCCCTACATCTAGTACATACCAGCTGAACACCTCCCTCCATCTAGTACATACCACCTGAACACCTCTCTCCATATAGTACATACCACCTGAACACCTCCCTACATCTAGTACATACCAGCTGAACACCTCCCTACATCTAGTACATACCACCTGAACACCTCCCTACATCTAGTACATACCAACTGAACACCTCCCTACATCTAGTACATACCAGCTAACACCTCCCTCCATCTAGTACATACCAGCTGAACACAATGATTTCATACAACTCTCGAGAGGTGAGAGAGAGAGAAGTATCTGGTATGTTTTCTCTATCCACGGGTTAAAGGGATATGCTATAGTTTCCTCAAAAATATTTGCATACTCAGAATTTCTTCAAACTTTGTACATTGTTAGTTTGAACTGGATCTGAGATACAGACAATGGGATTGAAAGTGTCAAAGTGTATAATCGAACTAAATCAAATTTGTATGAACAATAAATATGTGAGCATATGTGTTTATGTGGGAAAGGGATAGAACATGTGTAGCTTCTAGATGACATTGTGTTAACTGGCACAGTATGAAGGTTGGCCTACCTGAGAGCATCTGTGTTTATGTGGGAAAGGGATTGAACCTGTGATGGTTCTAGATGACATTGTGTTAACTGGCACAGTATGATGGTCGGCCTACCTGAGAGCATCTATGTTTATGTGGGAAAGGGATTGAACCTGTGATGCTTCTAGATGACATTGGGTTAACTGGCACAGTAGGACGGTCGGCCTACCTGAGAGCATCTGTGGACAGACACAGGTAGAGTCCTACACACTCCGCTCTGCATTCCTCATACGTAGCTGCTACTGTGGAAAACTGACTATCCCACGTCTCCCCGGTCTTGTACCAACTCGTTATCTGTAACGATTTAGTTTTTGGGTTTGAAAGTCGCACCAAACTTCGTGGGTCATTTGACAGCTCTCCAGCTATTATTGGTGGAGGAAGACTGCGTTGCCCCCGATGAGCAGTATTTCAGGCGAGAACCCAGGTAGAACCACTAATCTATTGCACACCAGCTGGATAGCTTCCTAACATGAAATAATTCTCTATTCCCATTGGGCTAGAAGCTATGGCAGTGAGGGACATGAGTTGAAATACACGATATCTCTACCAAGTTTCCTTGCCGGAGAATATATCGGAGGTTTTATAATACATATACATGTGTTATTGCTCATATCCCTTAAACAGACAACCTGTATTAAGCAGCCAGTTTCCAGAATCCCAGTATGTTGCTTTATTATACATTTGACTTTTATTAAGCAGCCACCTGCAATAAGCAGCCACTTTCTGTGATTCCCTTGGCTGGCTGCTTAACACAGGTTTTGACTGTACAAATCTAACAAATGTCATCCATCTTGTGAGTCAAGCGTGCACAAATCTATCAATAAACCGAAAACAAACAGCTGAAAACAGAACAGACTGCTAAATGTGCATTGAATGGTATAAATAAACCGAAAACAAACCGCTGAAAACAGAACAGACTGCTAAATGTGCATTGAACGGTATAAGGGAGACAATTGATCAAATAAGCAAGATAACCCGAAAACAACAACGGAAAAGACGACTTTGTATCATACAACTTTATGTCATATTTCTGCTCTCGAGTCATTTAATTGGTCGACTTATATAATTACTTGTTTAATATAATAAAGTAAGTCTGGTGTGCTTCTTTTGGTGTTTCTCAGTTCATCAGTCCAATAGGGTCGTCCGTTAGTTTTTCTTGACATAAATAAACTGCAGTGGCTAAGAGTAATGTAAAATATAATGCTTGTGGAAGTCGTGATAGCGCAGTGGATGCGCGTTCGCTTCAGGTGCGAAAGGTCTGGAGTTCGAGCCCCACTGGAGCCGTTACGATTGTGCCCTTAGGCAAGGCATTTAAATTCCACGTTGCCTCTTCTCTCTCCCTCGTGGAGATGGATTCCATCAGGAATGAGGTCTCGAGAGTGATTTATACAAGTTGAAATAACTTGTTTCGCAATCGAGCTAAAATAAATTTGTATAAACTGATGCTACCAATTTGATTGGATAAAGCATTGGGCAAGCAGGAATAATCGAGTCTAGCGATACATTTTAAATCTCTATCATAGATCGGGATACAGTCAACCTTGCTAGAAAGACCACGTTTATTAAGGGACAACTTGTATTTAGCTACCTTTTTATCGGTTCCCGTTTGTGTTGTTAACCCATTCAACACAAAGTAACTGACATCGACTGGTGCATGATATTTTTAGACCAATAAATAATAAGAAAATTTATCATAATTAATAAGAAAATTACATTTGGACCAGTTCATTTATCTAAATGGGTAATTTTGTCGAAAAATAGAAATATTACTGGCAAAAAGTGCAGATCCTGATGAGTCACGAGCAGACTTATCTGGATCTACACTTTCTGTAAGCTTATTTAGAGGTCTGAAGTGTTGAAAGGGTTAAGAAACAAAGTTGCCTGTGTTCCGACACCATTCATGCCAAAGAGTCCGCTCCTTGCCCTTCTCTTTAACTGTATCTTCAAACAGGGACTGACATTGAGAATGCAGTATACTAAGGTGCTACCTACCTTCTGGTCGGTTTCTGTGTGCTTCAAACAGGGACTGACATTGAGAATGCACGGTAAACTAGGGTATACTACGGTGCTACCTACCTTCTAGTCAGTTTCTGTGTGCTTCAAACAGGGACTGACATTGAGAATGCATGGTAAACTAGGGTATACTAGGGTGCTACCTACCTTCTGGTTGGTTTCTGTGTGCTTCAAACAGGGACTGACATTGAGAATGCATGGTAAACTAGGGTATACTAAGGTGCTACCTACCTTCTGGTCAGTTTCTGTGTGCTTCAAACAGGGACTGACATTGAGAATGCACGGTAAACTAGGGTATACTACGGTGCTACCTACCTTCTGGTCGGTTTCTGTGTGCTTCAAACAGGGACTGACATTGAGAATGCATGGTAAACTAGAGTATACTAAGGTGCTACCTACCTTCTGGTTGGTTTCTGTGTGCTTCAAACAGGGACTGACATTGAGAATGCATGGTAAACTAGGGTGCTACCTACCTTCTGGTTGGTTTCTGTGTGCTTCAAACAGGGACTGACATTGAGAATGCATAGTAAACTAGAGTATACTACGGTGCTACCTACCTTCTGGTCGGTTTCTGTGTGCTTCAAACATGGACTGACATTGAGAATGCACGGTAAACTAGGCTAAACTAGGGTATACTACGGTGCTACCTACCTTCTGGTCGGTTTCTGTGTGCTTCAAACAGGGACTGACATTGAGAATGCATGGTAAACTAGAGTATACTAAGGTGCTACCTACCTTCTGGTTGGTTTCTGTGTGCTTCAAACAGGGACTGACATTGAGAATGCATGGTAAACTAGAGTATACTAGGGTGCTACCTACCTTCTGGTCGGTTTCTGTGTGCTTCAAACAGGGACTGACATTGAGAATGCACGGTAAACTAGGGTATACTACGGTGCTACCTACCTTCTGGTCAGTTTCTGTGTGCTTCAAACAGGGACTGACATTGAGAATGCACGGTAAACTAGAGTATACTAGGGTGCTACCTACCTTCTGGTCGGTTTCTGTGTGCTTCAAACATGGACTGACATTGAGAATGCACGGTAAACTAGGCTAAACTAGGGTATACTACGGTGCTACCTACCTTCTGGTCGGTTTCTGTGTGCTTCAAACAGGGACTGACATTGAGAATGCATAGTAAACTAGAGTATACTACGGTGCTACCTACCTTCTGGTCGGTTTCTGTGTGCTTCACGGTGTCCACATCGAAATTCAAATTGCCGTGCTCATCCTACGTCGTACAGGAAGAAAGAACACAGGAATCAAACAAATACACACCTAGTGGTTAAGGCATCCGCATACGTAGCGGGAGGTTGCATAACAAATGTAGACTGTACCAGTGAAGTAATCAATGAATTCAACATTGTATACAAGCTATATTATCGTGAACATTAAATATACACTGCTCAAAACAATTAAAGGATCACTTTTTATAATGACTCTAGAGTAATCATTTTGGTATCGACATATATATTGTCCATTACTATGCACTAATACATGTCTCTTATGAATACACACGGGTAAATCAAGCGGTTTGCTAGTCAATAAGCTCGTACAAATTGTTATTGAAATCAATACCCCTATAAATTGGCCTGATTTGTGGTATGGGAGTCAATTGCCATCTTTCGTTATAGTGATCAGTATAAACTCTTTTTGGCTTTTATTGAGACTTTATGTACTTATTTACACATGCGATTGTGTTAGGCGTCACTTAAATCCACCCGAGGTCGCCAGGGCGGTGTAAATGATACAGGATGGACACTCGCAGCGCAATGTGGCTAGATCACTAGACGTCTCCCAGAGCGTGGTTGCATGTTTGTTAGTGCGGTATCAGGAAACGGGACAGTACACCAGACGTCCTGGTCAAGGTCGTTCATGATGCACAACCAATGCCGATGACCACTATATACGGTTATTGGCCTTAGGAAACCGTCGTGGTAGTGCAGTGCGGCTCCAGATAGACTTCCAGCTGACCACCGGGCAACGAGTATCCACCCAAACCATCCGTAATAGACTCCACAATGACACCATGAATGCTAGACGCCTAGCAACCGGCCATGTTGACACGTGCGCATCGCATTTGGAGACTCGAATTTGCTGAGGACAACCTTAACTGGGGACTTCGAGATTGGGAGCATGTGTTGTTCACTGACGAGAGTAGATTCCATTTATCATCATGTGATAGGCGTACTCGAGTGTGGAGACGGCCAGGTGAACGATATGCGGACTTTAACATTATGGAATGGGATCGTTTTGGGGGTGGCTCAGTTATGGTTTGGGGTGGGATCTGCTTACGAGGGCGCACGGACCTCTATGTGTTTAATCGAGGAACAGTAACTGCTTTAAGGTATAGGGATGACATTCTATCACCGATTGTAAAGCCATTCGCTGGAGCTAACTGTGTTGACTTCATTTTAATGCAAGACAATGCCTGCTCACACACTGCTAGGATAGCCATGTACTACCGTAATCAGGAATGTATTGAAGTAATGGACTGGCCGGCGCGTTCACCCGACCTAAATCCTATAGAACATGTGTGGGACTACATTTATAGATGGATTATGGAGCGCAACAATCGACCACTTACTCTACCGGACTTCACACATGCGCTCATTCTGGAATGGAATGGCCTACCCCAGCAGGTGATAGCCACCTTAATCAGGAGTGTGCCTAGGCATTGCCGTGAGTGTTACAATAGACGAGGGGGGCATACTCATTATTAGCAGAAATTATTGGAGACAGTTCTCTGGTCTTAAACACAGTTTTTCTCATTATGTTAGCATTATGCCATTGTTAAGAAAATTGATACTTTCTGATTAAGCCAGAGTTTCTACGGTCAGTTACGTTGTTGCTTGTTTTCCTGTTACTGCTTCGTCATGTAAATGTTGGGAATACATGCATATAAAACCCGTTTCTAATTATTATTTCGTATGGACCAATTAATTCCAAATATGTGTAAGATCCTTTAATTGTTTTGAGCAGTATACATACGTGTATTATATACATTGTTATATTTGAGCTTACAATCGTTGCTGGCTAACCATTTGGGCTAACGTACCAAACATGAGGGCGAAAAATATAAATATATACAATGTACAACTTATATTTGCATTGGTAGTCGCTTCAAGGGCGAAAGACTCGGAGGTCGAGCCTAGCTGGAGCCATTACAATTGTACCCTTAGGCAAGGCATTTAAATTCCACGTTGCCTCTTCTCTCTCCCTCGTGGCGATGGATTCCATCAGGAATGAGGTCTCACGAGCGATTAATATAAGTTGTAAGAAATTGTTTCGTAATCGAGCTCAAATAAATTTGTATAAACTAAACTATAGTTGCATTACCGTTTATTGATTTTCATTTAGTGGTCTCAAGCTAGAGGGAGAATTTGGAGAAATACTCTCCCTCAGCTACCTCACTTCTCCCTAGTTTCAGATGAGGGAGGCAATATATAATTATTTTTTTTATAAAATATATAATATAGAAGATATAGCAAGAACTTGGTTGAAACTGCTCCCTAACATACCTCATTAAACAATTTGCCGCTGCCATGTCCCAACAACTCGTGCAGTCCAACTTGAACCTCGAATGATGCTATCTTCAGTTCACTGTACATTTCCTGAAGCATAAAGATAAACTTGTGGATTAACTATAATCCACCTCCGCAGTAGGAATGGCTGTTATTGTATTTGGCTGCGTTTGTGCGTCTCTCTCCACCGAATAACTCATAAACTTGTTAATGGATTATACAGAGTGATGGTTTAGGATGAAGTGATCCGATTTTGTGAGAAAAATCGGCTAAGGCTTGTGGTCAGGACAGTCCGTGAAGTGTGTGTGTTTTACGTTTATTTATCGTCGCTACTGGTTGCCCATATGAGCGACGCCTCCTGAAGAGATTAGTAATTTTAGATTTTGGAGAATAGTGCATGATACAGACAAGTGAAGTTTCCCAATTTATTACAGACTGTATTAGAGACTATTTTTGGCCAAAATTCAGGTTCAATGTCACTCTTTGGGTGGGTGGGACTTGTTGTGGGACAGGGAACAACCCCTAGGAACAGTAAGCTAGTTATCAAAGAATTAAATTTGCATTTTATTTAGTTATATATATATAATTGTGGTGAACGCCGCCAGAACAGTGACTGCTTAGTCTCACTTTGGGCGAGATAAAAATCAAATCACTTCCACATAGACAAACTCTTTATATCCACACACTTTCATCAACATCCATAAACTTTCATCAACATCCACAAACTTTCATCAACATCCACAAACTTTCATCAACATCCACAAACTTTCATCAACATCCACAAACTTTCATCAACATCCACAAACTTTCATCAAAATCCACAAACTTTCATCAACATCCACACACTTTCATCAACATCCACAAACTTTCATCAAAATCCACAAACTTTCATCAACATCCACAAACTTTCATCAAAATCCACAAACAACTTTTTGAGTTATCTTGTACACAGACAGTAGATCACATACAAGTGCGGGGGTTTGTATCTCTCCGAGCGCTATTCTCGGAAGGAGTCCGGCTCAATAACTACTCAAACCTACAACCATAAGGGGGAAGGGATTACGGTCCACGATGCTACCGACCGGCCATGAAGGTACCCTGAACATTTTGTCATATCCTTACATTTATTACTGTTGAATTGTCCGCTCTGTATTTGTATCAAGTTATTTCAAAAACATTATTTCAATTTGTGGAAGTCGTGATAGCGCAGTGGATGCACGTTCAGGTGCGAAAGGTCCAGAGTTTGAGCCCCGCTGGAGCCGTTACGATTGTGCCCTTAGGCAAGGCATTTAATTTCCACGTTGCTTCTTCTCTCTCCCTCGTGGCGATGGATTCCATCAGGAATGAGGTCTCGAGAGTGATTAATATAAGTTGTAAGAACTTGTTTCACAATCGAGATCAAATAAATTTGTATAAACTATTATTCCAATCGGTTTTATAAATATGTACGGGATATGATTTTGTGAAGGAAACACCGACCACTGGATCGACATAGTGATTCCTATACGCCCCTTCTCAGACTTAGTTTGACCGGGATATAATTACCTCTTTGCATGCTAACGGTGCAAAATTCTAGTACGACAATTCTAATGAAATTTCATAACTATGACAATTCTAATTTCATAACTATGACAATTCTAATGAACTTTCATAGCTACGACAATTCTAATGAAATTTCATAACTATGACGATTCTAATGAAATTTCAAAACTACGACAATTCTAATGAACTTTCATAACTACGACAATTCTTATGAAATTTCATAACTACGACAATCCTAATGAAATTTTATAACTACGACAATTCTAATGAAATTTCATAACTACGACAATTCTAATGAAATTTCATAACTACAACTATTCTAATTTCATAACTACAACAATTCTAATTTCATAACTACGACAATTCTTATGAAATTTCATAACTACGACAATTCTTATGAAATTTCATAACTACGACAATTCTAATGAAATTTTTATTACTACAACAATTCTAATGAAATTTCATGATAGACTTCCAAGAGTTTTCAGTTACAAATAAGAAAAACACATTAATGAATTATCGTCTGCTCCAAGTATTTGAAATATTTATAGCCTTTATTTTACCCAGCATGCAGAGTTAATATTGTCTAAATCCAAACTGCGACCTCAAATTTCACAGTCTTTACCTTATCTTTCTCTGCAAGGAACGTGATCTTTGTATCCTTGTATCCGGCAGTTAGAACATTTCCCAAGGACACGTTCTTGAATCCCTCATCCTGTCGGATCTCATTGTCTGCAAGAAATACCCCGAGTATTTACACAACATAAACATCATGTGTTGTGTATTGTCAGTTACCCCCGAGTATTTACACAACATAAGATCATGTATTGTCCATTGTCAGTTACCAAAGTATTTACACAACATAACCTCATGTATTGTTATGTTATATTTCGGGTTTTACGCCTACATCAGCACCATTTTGGGCTATGTCGCTGGCGGGCAGTTTACCTAACAGCACCTTTCCTGGGCAGGCTCCAGCGGTTAACCAGTACTTGGGTGCACCAACCTCCGTAAGAAACTGCCAACTTTTTCATATAAATGAGACACAGCCTGAGCGGGGCTCGAACCCATGACCATCAGTGATGATAGGTTACAGTGGTATACAAGTCAGCGACTGTAACCACTCGACCACGGAGGCGGACTATCATGTATTGTGTAGTGTCAGTTACCCCGAGTATTTACACAACATAACATCATGTATTGTGTATTGTCAGTTACCCCCGAGTATTTACACAACATAACATCATGTATTGTGTAGTGTCAGTTACCCCGAGTATTTACACAACATAACATCATGTATTGTGTATTGTCAGTTACCCCGATACGTCTTCGATTATGTTATGGTATATCTTATGGCTCTATCTTGTTAACGATCAGAAAACAAGGTTCAGAAGACGTATTCCTGCACGAGGAAAGGTGCTAATAACGTAAATGCATTTGGTAACTAAAACATGTGAGAAAAATGTTTATAAAACACAATTTCTGTATATCTTTAATGAAACTTACAATTTGGAATATTGATGCCAGCTGGAATTCCTGAACCTCCGAATGTGAGCACGTCGAGGGATGTAAAGTCCGGTTTCAGAAAATTGTCCTTCTCATAGCATGATGGCCATGGCAACAATGCCAATAATTGTTCCGCGTTCTCCACAAGCTCGCCAAATTTGGCACTCATTTCCTTGTTAACCACGGCAACAAATCCTGCATAGATATGAAATCATAAATGTAGATTTAGACGACTCTATTTGGGCTCAATCTAGGTGAGAATGTTTGGGAGAAGTGCGCGACCGCGTCCTTAACCCATTTCATTCTGGATACAGTTCAAACGGTATTTGCAAAGAACATAGAGCCAGATCAACCGCCACGGAACGTTCCGTCTGATCAGGCTCTATGCTGTTTGCTATTCAGATGATCTTGCTAAGACACTTGGCTATGTAGCAAACAACATAGATCCTGATCAGCACACAGCATTACGCTGCGGCTGATCTGGATCTATGTTGTTTGCAAAAGCCTTTAAATGTATCCAGAATGAAATGGGTTAAATGATGATATTTAATAAATGTCAACAAAATATGGTTAAATGCACAGTATGACTATTAAATACAACATTTGAATAGAAGGCGTGCTTTATAATGGGCCAGTGTATCTTACTGGACAAAATTTTGTATGAAAATTGTAAAAAAATAAATAAGTTTAAATGTTTGTTTAGGGAGAAATGGGGGCCCCAGGGCGACTATTTCACCTAAATCACCCTCTAGAATGAGTCCTATCTATGGGAGAACAAATCACTAATGTTTTGTTTTTGTGGGTTTAATTTGTAAATACTGTAGTAAATGTGTTTAAACAATGCGTGTTTTATTTCCAAAGTATACAAATTTTGATAAGTTACAAATGACTAAGTTATAAAAGTAAATATGCAAACTGCTAATCCATTGACCATGATGGGTATGTGGCAGCCACAGGTTATACAACACAACGGTGTTTTGGGGGTGGGGATTGGGGAATAATGTCACACCAACAGTTCATGTGATATGGCGTCTCTCCAGCTGTTACTGGTGGAGGAAGACGCTGGGAGCCCAGTCGAGACATATTTCAGGCATGGACCCAGGTAGAACCGATTCTCAAGGAACTGGAAATACCCACAATGTTTTGATCGAAAACAGAAAATACTAACCGTATCGCTTGTTTTTTCAGGTCATATGGCGACTATATAGCTTTTAGTGGTGAAGGAAGACAGACCATGGATGCCCCTCCGAGCAGTATTGCAGGCACGGACAGGCACCCAGGTAGAACCACCGACTTACGTTAAGCCAGCTGGATAGCTTCCTCACATGAAAGAATCCGACCCCCCAGTGGGATTAGAACATACAGTAATAAGGGGCAAGAGATTTGAATGAGGGGCAAGATATTTGAATGAGGGGCAAGAGATTTGAAAGAGGGGCAAGAGATTTGAATGAGGGGCAAGAGATTTGAATGAGGGGCAAGAGATTTGAATGAGGGGCAAGATATTTGAATGAGGGGCAAGAGATTTGAATGAGGGGCAAGAGATTTGAATGAGGGGCAAGATATTTGAATGAGGGGCAAGAGATTTGAATGAGGGGCAAGATTTGAATGAGGGGCAAGATATTTGAATGAGGGCAAGAGATTTGAATGAGGGGCAAGAGATTTGAATGAGGGGCAAGATATTTGAATGAGGGGCAAGATATTTGAATGAGGGCAAGAGATTTGAATGAGGGGCAAGAGATTTGAATGAGGGGCAAGAGATTTGAATGAGGGGCAAGATATTTGAATGAGGGCAAGAGATTTGAATGAGGGGCACGAGATTGAATGAGGGGCAAGATATTTGAATGAGGGCAAGAGATTTGAATGAGGGGCAAGAGATTTGAATGAGGGGCAAGATATTTGAATGAGGGCAAGAGATTTGAATGAGGGCAAGAGATTTGAATGAGGGGCAAGAGATTTGAATGAGGGGCAAGATATTTAAATGAGGGCAAGATATTTGAATGAGGGCAAGAGATTTGAATGAGGGCAAGAGATTTGAATAAGGGGCAAGATATTTGAATGAGGGGCAAGATATTTGAATGAGGGCAAGATATTTGAATGAGGGCAAGAGATTTGAATAAGGGGCAAGATATTTGAAGTCAACGACATTAACCACTCGACCACAAAAGGCTTATTTTGTGAAATTGAGAATGTGCCGTCCGTCTGCTTTACTAATTTACTCTGCTGACGATTGTTTTACCCGATCAAGAGTTCATAATTCATAAAAAAATAAACATATTCAGACGACAATTCACTAATGTATTTTTCCTACTTGTAGCTGAACACTCTGAATACAAGAGGTCTCTTGTACCCTCAAATTCTCACACTGAACAGATCTCTATAAGATTCCATAAACCCACTATAGAGACAAATTCTCCCCCTACACTAAACATTATTATTATTATATTTCGGGTTTTACGCCTGCATCAGCACCATTTTGGGCTATATCGCCGGTGGGCAGTTTACCTAACAACACCTTTCCTGGGCAGGCTCCAACGGTTAACCAGTACTTGGGTGCACCAACCTCTGTAAGAAACTGCCAACTTTTTCATATAAATGAGACACGGGTCTGAGCGGGGCTCAAACACGTGACCATCAGTGATGATAGGTAACCCTACACTAAACAGATATCTATAAGATTCCATAAACCCAATATATAGACATATTCTCTCCTAACATCAAACGGATCTCTACAAGATTCCATAAATTCAATATACCTTCAAATTCTCCCCTAACACCAAACGGATCTCTGTAAGATTCTATAAATCCGATATATCTGAAAATAAGAACATACACATAGTGTTGTATCTACCATCTGCAATCACAGGAGAATTGTTGAGAACGAGGTCAATGATGGCTTCAATGATTTCTATATCCTAACTTTCACTTCATCACACCCTTGTCACTATGCATCTTTACAGTGAAAATTGGAGCAAATGGAACATGAATTAATTAGTTTACACTTTATTTATTTTTACAACGATTGCTAAGCAAGTTCTAACCACTTATATTAATCGCTCTCGTTGGCGCGGATGAAAGCGTATATGTGGTCATTCGTGTGGGAGGAAACCGGAGTACACGGGGAAAAACCCACCTGTCCGATCTGGCGACCACCGTACCAACTCACATACTGTCCGGTCCGAGTACACTTTCATATACCAAACTGGTACTGGTTTGTGACACAGATCACTTACGTTTCAACGACGGGGCCCTTATTTCTAATCCAAAATCGTGAGCCCTCTTTGTGTGAGGCTATTGAGCCTGTGGTGAAACTTTTCATATATTCACTTAACATGTTGGCCTCCATATCATTGGCTGCTGAACTCTACAAGAAAGGATATTTTCAACAAAAGTCAAAATATTGTAAATTATACTGCTTAAAATAAACACTGGCAGATACAGTAGAACATGTACTGTTTGCAATATAATAGAGGATGAATTCCACTTTGTTTTACAATGCAGCATAGAGGATGAATTCCACTTTGTTTTACAATGCAGCATATGATATATACATATCTAAGAAAAAGGTACATACAAATATAGCTATCCAAATATGCTCCAGAATGAAGCTGTAATAGATGTGGTTCTATAGAATTGTCCAAGTAATGTTGTAACCTTGAAAGACCATTCAGATCATGCCCAGGACCCATTCAGGTCTTACCTAGGCTCATATAGGTCTTGTCTAAGACGCAATGTCCCTTTAAGACTGTCTCTACAACTAAGATGCAATGTCCCT
Organism: Archivesica marissinica; assembly: GCA_014843695.1. Taxonomy (NCBI): domain Eukaryota; kingdom Metazoa; phylum Mollusca; class Bivalvia; order Venerida; family Vesicomyidae; genus Archivesica; species Archivesica marissinica. The sequence continues at coordinate 76,947,050 of CM026404.1, forward strand.
TTAAGACTGTCTCTACAACTAAGACACAATGTCCCTTTAAGACTGTCTCTACAACTAAGATACAATGACCCTTTAAGACTGTCTCTACAACTAAGACGCAATGTCCCTTTAAGACTGTCTCTACAACTAAGACGCAATGTCCCTATAAGACTGTCTCTACAACTAAGATGCAATGTCCCTTTAAGACTGTCTCTACAACTAAGACGCAATGTCCCTTTAAGACTGTCTCTACAACTAAGACGCAATGTCCCTTTAAGACTGTCTCTACAACTAAGATGCAATGTCCCTTTAAGACTGTCTCTACAAGACAAGTTAGTATCTCAACCTCGCTTCAGAAGCAAATGTACTTTTATGCTAATTCAGTGCCGTACATGGTACAGTTACACCTCCATTATAATGTCATCCAATAGATAGAGTTTGTTTGTTTTAGGGGTTTAAAGTCGCACCAATAGCGTAGGTCATATCGCAGGTTCTATCCCCAGTCTGACCATAATAAAAATAACAAGTCTTTCAGATGGGACATTTAACCGAGGTCTTGTGTGACGGTGCCAGTGCTGTATCACGTGTACGGAAAAGAACCAGAGGAGACCAAGGGTTTCTCTCTGTATCATTGCACTATCCTCCAAAAATCTAAAATGACTACCGTATTTAGCTATGTATAGTGTGCACATTTCTTACTGAAACCCTCATCCATTTTATCTACTGCGCATTATACACCAGTACAGACATCAGGACATTTTTTTCCGGACCAAAATTTCGTGAAAAAACTGAAATTCGACCCGAACGCCCACAGTCATTCTATAAGTTGTTACATTCGACACTCGTTATAAACTAGCTATTAAAACCAGTTGCCGATAGTCTATATAAATAAATCAAATGAATAAGACCACAAAATTAGCATATATTTCGTTTATTTTGGCAAACTTTGAAGAATTTAATTGAAATTAGTAAATGCATAAAAAATGGCGATTTGATAACATCACATGGTTTTATCGTATGTAATATTTCCCGTACTTTTCGAGAACGTGTCGAGAAATTTGAGCAGGTGTGCCTGAGTGCGTTACCGTTACTCGATGAGGTATATCTCGAGTGATTAATATAAGTTGTAAAAATCACGGAGCACAATTTTTAGCGATTCTTGAGAAATGTTAAATTTTGACTTGGAAAATTGCGTTTTTCACGTGCGCAGTATACATCGGAACTCAGTTTTTCCGCCGATTTTCGTGCCAGATCGTGGGTGCGCACTATACACGGTAGCGCACTATACATAGCTAAATACGGTAATCTCCACAGGAAGCCTTGCTCATATGGGCAACTGGAAGCGAGGATAATGACTATTGTTACGCAAAGTAAACCTGATTTGTTTACAACATTTATCCAACACTTGACAATCAGACCAAACCTGCATAAAACTGAAATAAATGAATGAAACTTTTATCAACCTTTGCTTTCTCCAGATTTTGTGAGATGAGAGCCATCAGTTTAGAGTAATCTCCCCTTGTAACATGGATTGTTGCTGGCTTGGCCCAACCATTGGGTGTGAACTGGTGAGGTCCTAGTAAATCATCCGCACATCCCGGCATTGAACCAGCTACAGCATAAAATACATGTATATACTGTGTTATATAACCAGCTATAGCATAAAATACATTAATATACTGTGTTATATAACCAGCTATAGCATAAAATACATGTATATACTGTGTTATATAACCAGCTATAGCATAAAATACATGTATATACTGTTATATAACCAGCTATAGCATAAAATACATGTATATACTGTGTTATATAACCAGCTATAGCATAACATACATGTATATACTGTGTTATATAACCTTCAGTCAGTCTTGATTGGATTATACAAATTTATTTTAACCCGGTTACGAAACAAGTTTTTACACCATTAGATTAATCGCTCTTAGTTTATGCAAATTTATGTTAGCTCGATTGCGATTAGCTAAGTGGTTAGCATGCTCACTAATGCAATGCGGGTTCGATCCTCAGACCAGGAAGTATGTAAGATGGTACGATGGTCTGTGTACTCCGGTTTCCTCCCACACGAATGACCACATATACGCTTTAATCTGCGCCAACGAGCGTGATTAATATAAGTTGTTAATGCTTGTTTCGCAATCGTTGTAAAATAAATAAAGATTAAAAGAATCTAACATTGGATTAGACACTTTGAATTGCATCCAGTTTCTGCTGCGGCCAGCCTAACTTTGTACTCCACATGGTTTGATATAAGTTGTTAATGCAGCAGATTGCTTGTTTCGCAAGATTAAAAGAATCTAACAATGGCTTACACACTTTGAATTATCCCCTGACTTACATCCAGTTTCTGCTGCGGCCAGCCTAACTTCGTACTCCACAAGGTTTGACTCTGGATTGCATTTCTTGAACAATCTCGTATTATAAGCACTTAGATTTTTGGCTGTTAAGAATTCTTGGACAGCTTCCGCATCTTGTTGGTCACAGTTGCTGGAATAGTAGCTGGTGGTTCCCTGGTGGCATACAGAAAATAATTACTTCACTTGTGAAGAACTAGTACATATGACTGTGACTATGACATCAGACTGTGTCTGATAAGATTGGATGAAACGTGTTAAAATAAATGCTGATAATTTTTTATGATGCAATATGATGCCTGTAAAATCGCAAACAAAATAATATGTTGAAATGTATATGATCACCTATTTAATAAAATTGTTAGAAAACAAACGTTTCACACAAAATAAAATGTGTTACCATAGCAACCAGTATTTTTTTATTCAAGATTTATTTCCTGATCAATATAAACAATAATTACACATATTCAAAACATGTACATGTAACCAGTATTATCCATGCAGTAAAATCTTAAAAAATAGAACACTATTTTCTTAAAAAATAATATGGTACAAAAAGTGTCGAACTACTTTCTTTCAGATGTATGTAAGTAGATCTACGTTAACGATAGAGGTGTAACGATAGGTCGACCTATCGATAGGTCACGATAGTGGAGCTGGCGATAGCAATAGGTTGATAGCAAAACTCCAAGTCGATAACTATCGCCGATAGTCCATCGAACTATCGATAGTTCGCTTAAAATTCAATGTTGTCGAATGTTTTCACTTACAATTAACAGCGATGCTTTTGAAAGTGAAAGTAACTACTCCAGTTCGCACAGGCGCTTATTTGATTGTATTGTGTACCCGCTGAAAGCTCCCTGGCGATATGATCGCGCAATTGCCCTAGAGGGGTGCGGTAAATGGTCAATACCCTGTAGTGTACTAGACGACTGCTATGCAATCGTAACTGGAAGTAGTGAACTGTGTATGACAATGGCATGTGCCATGATGAGATTGATGACGAGTAATGACAAGTTAAATGTTATCGTCCTGCCGGGTACATGTGCCATGCGCAGACAGCAGGGCCCGAGCTGCCAATTGCCATTCTCGCCAATGGCTACAATATTGCAAAATTGGCTAATAAAAACTCAGTTTGGCGAAAATGATAAAAACGGCAAAAATCTGTAAAATATTCGAAAATTAGAAATTCCCCCGAGTCTATTTGTGGAAAATTACTCGGGTCAAGGTGAAATCATGTCGTGCGTGACTAATATCTCTGACGATAATTAGCTGGAGAATCATACAAGCGTGTTGTTTGTTTATTTAGCGGGGCATAATGTTTGATTAGTGTGCAAACACGAGACACACTATGAATGCTTATTATATTGAGCAGGTGATAATTAAGAGCAGGGCGGCATTACATTGTCGTCCAAATCCTTTGTAGACGAAAATTATGCTACCAAATTGAAAAGCTTTACACGACTGTTAGACGTAGAGTGGTGGAACCTATGCTCGGCGTATATCCTACATATCATGGCCTATAAAAACAGTTAAATGAACTTGTCGTATATTATTATTTTCTTAAGTCGTGAACACAACTTCCAACAAATTGTTGCTGAAAATGTTATGCTTTATTACGTGACCATGCGCCTCAATACAGCTATAGCAATGGCACCTGTTTCTATGGGGAACTAGATACTTTAGGGCAACTATGCACGACGTACATGAATATTTTTATTTATGTCACAGTGTAGCTCTAGATCTGCCTGCGCATCCGCCAATGCCAATGCGCAGGCTGATCTGGAGCAACACTGTTCGCATATGGCATGCGACAAATGCTACCTGTGGCAGGTTAAGTGTTAAGAGTTAGACATGTTTGTTTAAGTTTCATACTGTTTTTTAAGTTTCATACTAAGTATAAGTCTGTGTTCTAGCTACTTAACCTATTCTAGTCATATTAAACTCTTTTTTGCATTGATATAGATTCATTAAATCAGTGTCAAACCAATATTGCATATTACCTGTGTTTACCCAAACTATCGCAATAGTATCGTGATAGCATAGTGACTATCGCAATAGTATCGTGATAGTATTTTCAACTATCGTGATACTATTGTGATAGTCATTTTGGCCTCAATAGTCACCTCTAGTTAACGATAGAGGCAGTAACGAAATATACAATTGGCAGTAATCTTGGGACAATTGGCAGTAATCTGGGCATTAGGGTTAAAGCTAAATTTGATCTTCAATTGAAGAGCATTCTACTGTTCAGCTTTAGTTTACTGCCACCTGTTTTGTGGGATTACTGCCTCTATCCCTAACCGTAGATCTAAGGTTTCAAAGAGAACTGTTCAATTTTATATCCAATTGATATCATTGATGCTGTGATATTCCATGTGTGACATATTCGAGTCACGACAGATCTCAAATATTTACCTCATGTAGCTGAAATTGCGAAATAATGCAAGGCAAGGTCACGACAAATAATGCAAGGCAAGGTCACGACAAATAATGCAAGGCAAGGTCACGACAAATAATGCAAGGCAAGGTCACGACAAATAATGCAAGGCAAGGTCACGACAAATAATGCCAGTAGCGTGCTTTACAATTACAGTCAAACCTGTGTTAGTGGTCACCTCTATTAAGCAGCCAACCTGTATTAAGCAGCCAGTTTCCAGATTCCCAATATGTTGTTTTATTATATATTTGACCTCTATTAAGCAGCCACCTGTGCTAAGCAGCCACTTTCTCTGACTCCCTTGGCTGGCTGCTTAACACAGGTTTGACTGTAGTTACAATAGTTTTACATTACAATTGCAATAGTTTCTCCAAATTCCGTAACGCAAAGCAAGGTCAAAAATTATAATAACAATAGTTTCTCCACATACCTTTACTCCAAGGCCGAGTTCCCTCTGTCTGTCTTGCAGTGAGTACATCCGTTCTGACAAGGCATTCCACAGGGACTTCATGGATTCATAGTCAGACTGAGCAACACAGCCGAGTGCCACAGCCCCAAACTTCTCCTATGTAATCAAACAGGTTATCCATATATGACATGTTGAGAAGTAATTTAACAAATTAACAGTATTTTAGATGGGACTTTAAACCGAGGTTTCGTGTCGGTGCTTTACACTGTGCACGTAAAAGAACCAAAGAAGACTCTGGAAAGGGTCTCTCTCTCTGTATCATTGCACTATCCTCCAAAAATCTAAAATGACTAATCTCTTCAGGAGGCGTAGCTCATATTGGCAATCAGTAGCGACGATAAATAAACGTAAAACGCACACACATCCGAATTTTCGGCTTAAAAAACCTTTTCAAGGAAAGTTTCTAACAAAAAACTGGCTAATTCATTTTCTTCAAGATTGTTATGAATCAATTGGAATGTGAATATTCGTAAACAAATTATATTTGCAAAAATGAAATAAACTTTCATAAATCAGATACATCAATGTTGTTTTCTTTTGACGAATACTGTAATATTATTCGAACGAAAATTCTTGACATAACTAAATTTTATATATTAAAGATATTTTGACAGTGTGATAGCTGTATATTAGTCCCTGTGCAGTAGGCTGCATAAATTTTACTGGAAGAACTTTATTTAACTGTGCAAAAATTAAACATGCTAGAAACTGGATTTTTGTGAGAGACTTTTATGAAGATATGAGGATTGCTATGATATACATGCCGTGTGGATTACTCATTGGAATATTGTGTTTTAGTGATGTGAAACAATTGGATATATACATAAATATTTATAATAAACCAGTTATTTCATCAAATTTTGTGAATTCGATCTCACTCCGGATTATGGATAAACTTACCCAATACAATAGAGAACAATTACTGGATTTAGCCAATGTGCCCAGAAGTCTTTCTATACCTAACAAAGAAACCTTGACCATATTGAAGAAACATAATTTGTTGAACTATAGATATGCTAGAGGCGGTCAAGATCAGGAATTACGTATGTGGAACACCAATCAAGGAGTAGTATATTGTGAAATTTTGACAATCTTGCCGCAAGCAATTCCAACCATTGTGTCAAGTGATAGAAACACATCTTGCAACAAGATCAAAGGGGCAAATCTAAAGTCTCTCATTTCCATAAAACCTGAAAACTTAAAACCAGTAAAGGGCCAAAGAAACATTCAGTTATGCTGTATAAACCCAAGATCAGTAAAGAACAAAACTCTATCTTTGTGTGACTACATACTTTCAAATAACTTTGATATTGTAGCTATTACTGAAACTTGGCTGGGAACATCTATTGACAAATCATGTCTTGGTGAACTTCTACCCGACGGTTACAAAATAAAACACGTTCCCCGTTCTGGTCGCAAACGTGGCGGCGGTGTTGCATTTATATACAAGTCAAACATAGTCATTCAAATCGTTTCGTCGACCCGTGATAACAGCTATTCTACATTCGAACATATAGATTGCAATGCAACAATAAATGGGTTCTCATTACGCATTGTGGTTATTTACAGACCACCTCCTTCAAAAGAAAATGGGTTAAAGACGAGCGTATTTCTCGAAAATGAATGGCCACGTTTTCTGGAAACATTCATAACACTTGACAAACATTTCATACTAACTGGAGATCTAAACTTTCACTTAGACGCCCCAATAGACCATGATACTCAAAAATTCCAAAGTATCTTACAATCATGTGGAATGAAACAATATGTCAATGAGCCAACTCCTGTCCGTGGCCACACATTAGATGTACTGATTACAAGCGACAAAGGAAATACTGTGTCGAACATAGAAATATCAGACCCTGGATTCTCAGATAACTCTGGAAAAGTTAGTCAGGATCACTTTGCTGTTACATTTCAAGCAGTTGCTGCCAAACCACCATCAGTTCGAAAAACTGTTACATTCAGGAAACTTCGTTCTATTGACACAGATTCGTTTAGGTCAGATATAGCCGGGTCTAAAATTCCATGTGAGACAATGCAATGTACAGATGTTGAGGAGCTTGTGAATACATACACAAGTGAACTTTCATCACTGATTGAAAAACATGCGCCTGAACGTACTAAAACAATCACGTTAAGACCCACATGTCCTTGGTACACTGAAGAACTACAAAATGAAAAACATCTGAAAAGGAATTTAGAGCGCAAATGGAAAAAGAGTAAATTAACCATCAATCATGAAATTTACAGGAAACAATGTGCTGTAGTTAATAAAATGTTGAAACGGGCCAGAATCAGCTACTATTCTGATAAAGTATCATCTTGTAGCAGTGATCAAAAAGGTTTACATAAAATAACAAAACATTTATTGGAAGGCCCAGACGAAATTGCCCTACCATCTGGCAAATGTTCTGAAGAATTGGCCCAAGATTTCAGTGATTTTTTCATAAATAAGATAGATGGAATCAGAAATGAAATAAATTCAGTGACAATCCCAGGTACATGCCCCGTCATTTCAGAAACCGGTTGATTACCGGGTAACAAATTAGTAGAATTTGCCCCAGCATCTACTGAAGAGGTGAAAAAACTTATTACAAAATCTGCTAGTAAATTGTGCGAACTTGACCCTATTCCAACATGGCTTCTTAAGTCATGCTTGCCCGAACTTCTGCCAATCATCACAAAGATTATAAACCTTTCATTAGAAACTGCAAGTGTACCAGCGTCATTTAAACAGTCACGTATTAGACCTCTTTTGAAAAAGCCAAGTCTGGATCAGAATACTCTAAAAAATTATAGACCTGTTTCGAATTTGCCATTTGTATCTAAAGTGCTGGAAAAGGTTGTCGGTAGTCGTATCGAAGAACATCTGAAAACAAACAACCTACACGAGGCCCACCAATCTGCTTATAGAAAATGCCATTCCACAGAAACTGTTCTGATGAAAGTTCAGAATGATATACTACTTTCTCTAGATCAGAACAATGTCACCGTTCTCGTGCTTCTTGATTTATCAGCTGCGTTCGACACTATAGATCACACAACTCTGTTACAACGACTTGAACACGATTTTGGAATCACAGCAAAACCGCTTCAATGGATTTCATCCTATTTTGAAGATCGCCATCAAACAGTTTGTATTGATGGTAAACTTTCAAAACCAGTACTTATGAATTACAGTGTGCCACAAGGATCAGTTTTAGGGCCAAAGTTTTATACAATGTATACGAAGCCAGTCGGAGCAATATGCAGAAAACACGGACTACAAAAATCATTTCTATGCCGATGACTCACAACTATATTTATCATTTAAGCCAACAGATCAAGTATCACAATCCAAAACAATACAGCGTGTGGAACAATGCATGGAAGACATAACATCATGGATGAATTCAAACATGCTCAAACTGAACGCTGAAAAAACTGAAGTCATCGTTTTCTCATCAAAGCATAACTCCAGGCATATTGGCGACATCTCTGCTACAGTGGGTGGCTCAAAGATCAAACCATCAGAGTGTGTAAGAAATTTGGGCGCTTTGTTTGACTCTTGGATGGACATGGAGGCCCACATTAACTCCACCAGTAGATCATGTTACACGCAGTTGCGCAAAATCGGCCACATCAGACAATACCTTCCAAAAGACGCTACAAAATCTATTGTCAGCTCATTGGTAACATCTAGGCTGGACTACTGTAATGCTCTTTTGTATGGTGTCCCGCAGACAAAAGTGAACAGACTACAGAATGTACAAAATACGGCAGCTAGAATCATTTCAAGGACTTCACGCTACGATCACATTACACCTGTACTCAAAGATCTGCACTGGTTGCCAATACAATACAGGATAAAATACAAGATTCAGACTCATACATACAAAGCTTTACATGAACAATCACCTGTCTACATCAGAAATCTATTGAATATCTACACACCTCGGAGAACTTTAAGATCACAAAATGATTCATCAACATTAGAAGTGCCGAAAAGCAGGAATGTCTCTCTTGGTGATCGCAGTTTCGCCGTAGCGGCTCCAAGATTATGGAACTCACTTCCCTCTGGAATCAGGGACGCTCCGTCCCTATACTCGTTCAAGCGGTTGCTCAAGACACACTATTTCATTGAGATACATGGGAACTAGCTGAATTTGTTTAGGAAAAATATATTTGATTTCATTCCAGTAATTGGAAATTTGGGTTTTATTCCAGTAATTGGACTATTTATTACTACATGTATTTACTTTTTTTTTATGTACTACATTACAATCACTTGAATTTTTAAATTTATATTCGTTTATTAACGTAAGTGTCTCTTTTAAATATCATTGGTCATAGCGTTTTATTCGTAGGTTACGTTATATAATTTTTAAAAATATTTTTATCTATAAAATTCTTTAAGCCCATTTCAGTCTATCGATTCATTCTCTCATTTTATTAAATTTATACCAGCATTATATTAATTGTTCGTAGTTGTCCTTGTCTCATATGAATTTGTTTTATCGGTCAGATTTAAGATCTATTATCACCTTAAAACATGTTGTTTTGTTTGCATATACTATGTTTTATCATTGTTATTATGTTTACATATCTGTGATATGTCATATGTTATTATGTAAAGCGCCCTTGAACGTGTATTTTTACATGAAAAGGGCGCTCAAGAAATCTGGTATAATAATAATAATAATATTAACTTGACATTGTTAATAATAATTTGGACGCATGACCTTACATCGCTGATAAACGTCCATATATGGACATATGTTTTATACAATAACATAACCTGTACCTTGGTACAACAACAAACCTCTACACATTTTATGCACACAAGTACCCGGGCATAACCACTCACCTTACGCAAGCCTAATAAGTTTAATCATATTTTATTTGCTATTTTACATTATACCTGTACATAAAAAGGTTGCTCTATGGAAATTGAAAACATTAGTAAACTGCCTGTCCCAAAGATATTAGATAACATCAAAGGGTCTCAAAGGGTCACACTAGAAGTTCCAACAACATTAGTAAACTGCCTTTCCCATGGAGATTAGGTAATGCAAAAGGGTCGGGCAACAAGTTCCAACAACATTAGGAAACTGCCTTTTCCAAGGAGATTACGTAATGCAAAAAGGTTGGGCAACAAGTTCCAACAACATTAGGAAACTGCCTTTCCCAAGGAGATTACGTAATGCAAAAGGGTTGGGCAACAAGTTCCAACAACATTAGGAAACTGCCTTTCCCAAGGGGATTAGGTAATGCAAAAGGGTCAGGCAACAAGTTCCAACAACATTAGGAAACTGCCTTTCCCAAGGGGATTAGGTAATGCAAAAGGGTCGGGCAACAAGTTCCAACAACATTAGGAAACTGCCTTTCCCAAGGGGATTAGGTAATGCAAAAGGGTCGGGCAACAAGTTCCAACAACATTAGGAAACTGCCTTTCCCAAGGAGGTTAGGTAATGCAAAAGGGTTGGGCAACAAGTTCCAACAACATTAGGAAACTGCCTTTCCCAAGGGGATTAGGTAATGCAAAAGGGTTGGGCAACAAGTTCCAACAACATTAGGAAACTGCCTTTCCCAAGGGGATTAGGTAATGCAAAAGGGTCAGGCAACAAGTTCCAACAACATTAGGAAACTGCCTTTCCCAAGGGGATTAGGTAATGCAAAAGGGTCAGGCAACAAGTTCCAACAACATTAGGAAACTGCCTTTCCCAGGGATTAGGTAATGCAAAAGGGTTGGGCAACAAGTTCCAACAACATTAGGAAACGGGCTTTCCCAAGGGGATTACGTAATGCAAAAGGGTCAGGCAACAAGTTCCAACAACATTAGGAAACTGCCTTTCCCAAGGGGATTAGGTAATGCAAAAGGGTCAGGCAACAAGTTCCAACAACATTAGGAAACTGCCTTTCCCAAGGAGGTTAGGTAATGCAAAAGGGTTGGGCAACAAGTTCCAACAACATTAGGAAACTGCCTTTCCCAAGGAGGTTAGGTAACGCAAAAGGGTTGGGCAACAAGTTCCAACAACATTAGGAAACTGCCTGTCCCAAAGATATTAGATAACAGAGGGTCACACAACAAGTTCCAACAGCATTAGGAAACTGCCTTTCCCAAGGAGGTTAGGTAATGCAAAAAGGTCGGGCAACAAGTTCCAACAACATTAGGAAACTGCCTGTCCCAAGGGGATTAGGTAATGCAAAAGGGTCGGGCAACAAGTTCCAACAACATTAGGAAACGGGCTTTCCCAAGGGGATTAGGTAATGCAAAAGGGTTGGGCAACAAGTTCCAACAACATTAGGAAACTGCCTTTCCCAAGGGGATTAGGTAATGCAAAAGGGTTGGGCAACAAGTTCCAACAACATTAGGAAACTGCCTTTCCCAAGGGGATTAGGTAATGCAAAAGGGTTGGGCAACAAGTTCCAACAACATTAGGAAACTGCCTTTCCCAAAGGGATTAGGTAATGCAAAAGGGTCAGGAAACAAGTTCCAACAACATTAGGAAACTGCCTTTCCCAAGGAGGTTAGGTAATGCAAAAGGGTTGGGCAACAAGTTCCAACAACATTAGGAAACTGCCTTTCCCAAGGAGGTTAGGTAACGCAAAAGGGTTGGGCAACAAGTTCCAACAACATTAGGAAACTGCCTGTCCCAAGGGGATTAGGTAATGCAAAAGGGTTGAGCAACAAGTTCCAACAACATTAGGAAACTGCCTTTTCCAAGGAGATTACGTAATGCAAAAGGGTTGGGCAACAAGTTCCAACAACATTAGGAAACTGCCTGTCCCAAAGATATTAGATAACATCAGAGGGTCACACAACAAGTTCCAACAGCATTAGGAAACTGCCTTTCCCAAGGAGGTTAGGTAATGCAAAAGGGTTGGGCAACAAGTTCCAACAACATTAGGAAACTGCCTTTCCCAAGGGGATTAGGTAATGCAAAAGGGTCGGGCAACAAGTTCCAACAACATTAGGAAACTGCCTTTCCCAAGGAGGTTAGGTAATGCAAAAGGGTTGGGCAACAAGTTCCAACAACATTAGGAAACTGCCTTTCCCAAGGGGATTAGGTAATGCAAAAGGGTGGGCAACAAGTTCCAACAACATTAGGAAACTGCCTTTCCCAAGGAGGTTAGGTAATGCAAAAGGGTCGCAACAAGTTCCAACAACATTAGGAAAGGGCTTTCCCAAGGATTAGGTAATGCAAAAGGGTCGGCAACAAGTTCCAAACATTAGGAAACGGGCTTTCCCAAGGAGGTTAGGTAATGCAAAGGGTTGGGCAACAAGTTCCAACAACATTAGGAAACGGCTTTCCCAAGGGATTAGGTAATGCAAAAGGGTCAGGCAACAAGTTCCAACAACATTAGGAAACGGGCTTTCCCAAGGAGATTAGGTAATGCAAAAGGGTTGGGCAACAAGTTCCAACAACATTAGGAAACGGGCTTTCCCAAGGGGATTAGGTAATGCAAAAGGGTCGGGCAACAAGTTCCAACAACATTAGGAAACTGCCTTTCCCAAGGGGATTACGTAATGCAAAAGGGTCGGGCAACAAGTTCCAACAACATTAGGAAACGGGCTTTCCCAAGGGGATTAGGTAATGCAAAAGGGTCAGGCAACAAGTTCCAACAACATTAGGAAACGGGCTTTCCCAAGGAGATTACGTAATGCAAAAGGGTTGGGCAACAAGTTCCAACAACATTAGGAAACGGGCTTTCCCAAGGGGATTAGGTAATGCAAAAGGGTCACACAACAAGTTCCAACAGCATTAGGAAACTGCCTTTCCCAAGGGGATTAGGTAATGCAAAAGGGTCGGGCAACAAGTTCCAACAACATTAGGAAACTGCCTTTCCCAAGGGGATTAGGTAATGCAAAAGGGTCGGGCAACAAGTTCCAACAACATTAGGAAACTGCCTTTCCCAAGGAGGTTAGGTAATGCAAAAGGGTTGGGCAACAAGTTCCAACAACATTAGGAAACTGCCTTTCCCAAGGGGATTAGGTAATGCAAAAGGGTTGGGCAACAAGTTCCAACAACATTAGGAAACTGCCTTTCCCAAGGGGATTAGGTAATGCAAAAGGGTCGGGCAACAAGTTCCAACAACATTAGGAAACTGCCTTTCCCAAGGGGATTAGGTAATGCAAAAGGGTCGGGCAACAAGTTCCAACAACATTAGGAAACTGCCTTTCCCAAGGGGATTAGGTAATGCAAAAGGGTCGGGCAACAAGTTCCAACAACATTAGGAAACTGCCTTTCCCAAGGAGGTTAGGTAATGCAAAAGGGTTGGGCAACAAGTTCCAACAACATTAGGAAACTGCCTTTCCCAAGGAGGTTAGGTAATGCAAATGGGTCGGGCAACAAGTTCCAACAACATTAGGAAACGGGCTTTCCCAAGGGGATTAGGTAATGCAAAAGGGTCAGGCAACAAGTTCCAACAACATTAGGAAACGGGCTTTCCCAAGGAGATTACGTAATGCAAAAGGGTTGGGCAACAAGTTCCAACAACATTAGGAAACGGGCTTTCCCAAGGGGATTAGGTAATGCAAAAGGGTCAGGCAACAAGTTCCAACAACATTAGGAAACGGGCTTTCCCAAGGGGATTAGGTAATGCAAAAGGGTCAGGCAACAAGTTCCAACAACATTAGGAAACGGGCTTTCCCAAGGAGATTACGTAATGCAAAAGGGTTGGGCAACAAGTTCCAACAACATTAGGAAACGGGCTTTCCCAAGGGGATTACGTAATGCAAAAGGGTCAGGCAACAAGTTCCAACAACATTAGGAAACGGGCTTTCCCAAGGGGATTAGGTAATGCAAAAGGGTCAGGCAACAAGTTCCAACAACATTAGGAAACGGGCTTTCCCAAGGGGATTAGGTAATGCAAAAGGGTCAGGCAACAAGTTCCAACAACATTAGGAAACGGGCTTTCCCAAGGAGATTACGTAATGCAAAAGGGTTGGGCAACAAGTTCCAACAACATTAGGAAACAGGCTTTCCCAAGGGGATTAGGTAATGCAAAAGGGTCACACAACAAGTTCCAACAGCATTAGGAAACTGCCTTTCCCAAGGAGGTTAGGTAATGCAAAAGGTCGGCAACAAGTTCCAACAACATTAGGAAACTGCCTTTCCCAAGGGGATTAGGTAATGCAAAAAGGTCGGGCAACAAGTTCCAACAACATTAGGAAACTGCCTTTCCCAAGGAGGTTAGGTAATGCAAAAGGGTTGGGCAACAAGTTCCAACAACATTAGGAAACTGCCTTTCCCAAGGAGGTTAGGTAATGCAAAAGGGTTGGGCAACAAGTTCCAACAACATTAGGAAACTGCCTTTCCCAAGGAGGTTAGGTAATGCAAATGGGTCGGGCAACAAGTTCCAACAACATTAGGAAACTGCCTTTCCCAAGGAGGTTAGGTAATGCAAATGGGTCGGGCAACAAGTTCCAACAACATTAGGAAACGGGCTTTCCCAAGGGGATTAGGTAATGCAAAAGGGTCAGGCAACAAGTTCCAACAACATTAGGAAACTGCCTTTCCCAAGGGGATTAGGTAATGCAAAAGGGTCGGGCAACAAGTTCCAACAACATTAGGAAACTGCCTGTCCCAAAGATATTAGATAACATCAGAGGGTCACACAACAAGTTCCAACAGCATTAGGAAACTGCCTTTCCCAAGGAGGTTAGGTAATGCAAAAAGGTCGGGCAACAAGTTCCAACAACATTAGGAAACTGCCTGTCCCAAGGGGATTAGGTAATGCAAAAGGGTCGGGCAACAAGTTCCAACAACATTAGGAAACTGCCTTTCCCAAGGAGGTTAGGTAATGCAAAAGGGTTGGGCAACAAGTTCCAACAACATTAGGAAACTGCCTTTCCCAAGGGGATTAGGTAATGCAAAAGGGTTGGGCAACAAGTTCCAACAACATTAGGAAACTGCCTTTCCCAAGGGGATTAGGTAATGCAAAAGGGTCAGGCAACAAGTTCCAACAACATTAGGAAACTGCCTTTCCCAAGGGGATTAGGTAATGCAAAAGGGTCGGGCAACAAGTTCCAACAACATTAGGAAACTGCCTTTCCCAAGGGGATTAGGTAATGCAAAAGGGTCGGGCAACAAGTTCCAACAACATTAGGAAACTGCCTTTCCCAAGGAGGTTAGGTAATGCAAAAGGGTTGGGCAACAAGTTCCAACAACATTAGGAAACTGCCTTTCCCAAGGAGGTTAGGTAATGCAAATGGGTCGGGCAACAAGTTCCAACAACATTAGGAAACGGGCTTTCCCAAGGGGATTAGGTAATGCAAAAGGGTCAGGCAACAAGTTCCAACAACATTAGGAAACGGGCTTTCCCAAGGAGATTACGTAATGCAAAAGGGTTGGGCAACAAGTTCCAACAACATTAGGAAACGGGCTTTCCCAAGGGGATTAGGTAATGCAAAAGGGTCAGGCAACAAGTTCCAACAACATTAGGAAACGGGCTTTCCCAAGGGGATTAGGTAATGCAAAAGGGTCAGGCAACAAGTTCCAACAACATTAGGAAACGGGCTTTCTCAAGGAGATTACGTAATGCAAAAGGGTTGGGCAACAAGTTCCAACAACATTAGGAAACGGGTTTTCCCAAGGGGATTACGTAATGCAAAAGGGTCAGGCAACAAGTTCCAACAACATTAGGAAACGGGCTTTCCCAAGGGGATTAGGTAATGCAAAAGGGTCAGGCAACAAGTTCCAACAACATTAGGAAACGGGCTTTCCCAAGGGGATTAGGTAATGCAAAGGGTCAGGCAACAAGTTCCAACAACATTAGGAAACTGCCTGTCCCAAAGATATTAGATAACATCAGAGGGTCACACAACAAGTTCCAACAGCATTAGGAAACTGCCTTTCCCAAGGAGGTTAGGTAATGCAAAAAGGTCGGGCAACAAGTTTCAACAACATTAGGAAACTGCCTGTCCCAAGGAGGTTAGGTAATGCAAAAGGGTTGGGCAACAAGTTCCAACAACATTAGGAAACTGCCTTTCCCAAGGAGGTTAGGTAATGCAAAAGGGTTGGGCAACAAGTTCCAACAACATTAGGAAACTGCCTTTCCCAAGGAGGTTAGGTAATGCAAATGGGTCGGGCAACAAGTTCCAACAACATTAGGAAACGGGCTTTCCCAAGGGGATTAGGTAATGCAAAAGGGTCAGGCAACAAGTTCCAACAACATTAGGAAACGGGCTTTCCCAAGGGGATTAGGTAATGCAAAAGGGTCAGGCAACAAGTTCCAACAACATTAGGAAACTGCCTGTCCCAAGGATATTAGATAACATCAAAGGGTCACACAACAAGTTCCAACAACATTAGGAAACTGCCTTTCCCAAGGGGATTAGGTAATGCAAAAGGGTCGGGCAACAAGTTCCAACAACATTAGGAAACTGCCTTTCCCAAGGAGGTTAGGTAATGCAAAAAGGTCGGGCAACAAGTTCCAACAACATCAGGAAACTGCCTGTCCCAAGGAGGTTAGGTAATGCAAAAGGGTCGGGCAACAAGTTCCAACAACATTAGGAAACAGCATTTCCCAAGGAGGTTAGGTAATGCAAAAGGGTCGGGCAACAAGTTCCAACAACATTAGGAAACTGCCTTTCCCAAGGAGGTTAGGTAATGCAAAAGGGTCGGGCAACATGTTCCCCAACATTAGGAAACTGCCTTTCCCAAGGGGATTAGGTAATGCAAAAGGGTTGGGCAACAAGTTCCAACAACATTAGGAAACTGCCTTTCCAAAGGAGATTAGGTAACGCAAAAGGGTCGGGCAACAAGTTCCAACAACATTAGGAAACTGCCTTTCCCAAGGGGATTAGGTAATGCAAAAGGGTCGGGCAACAAGTTCCAACAACATTAGGAAACAGCATTTCCCAAGGAGATTAGGTAACGCAAAAGGGTCGCATCAACAACATTAGGAAACAGCATTTCCCAAGGAAATTACGTAACGCAAAAGGGTCGGGCAACAAGTTCCAACAACACTAAATTGCAAAGGCATGTGATTATAAACCATACACATACAGCACCCTTGTTCAATCTAACAATTTGTATGAGGCTATGTTGTGTAGATACTAGGGTAACTGACATTGCATAGTTCCAACATTTTGGTTTTTGATCTACAATTACATTTAGAGCATGCAAGGACTATACATGTAGGTCAATGACCCATGTCACCGTATAAGTATACCTTTGGTAAGTTAGGCACAAACTTGCTGTCCCCAAATGACTTGTAGTTGCCCATATTGGAGTAGAACCCAGCTGCATAGATCAACAATGCCTGCAAATAATAGAACACTAATTAATTCTGCAAATCATAGAGCACTCATTAATTCTGCAAATCATAGAGCACTCATTCATTCTGCAAATCATAGAACACTAATTCATTCTGCAAACCATAGAGCATTCATTCATTCTGCAAATCATAGAACACTAATTCATTCTGCAAACCATAGAGCACTCATTAATTCTGCAAATCATAGAGCACTAATTCATTCTGCAAATCATAGAGCACTAATTCATTCTGCAAATCATAGAGCACTAATTCATTCTGCAAATCATAGAGCACTAATTCATTCTGCAAATCATAGAGCACTAATTCATTCTGCAAATCATAGAGCACTAATTCATTCTGCAAATCATAGAGCACTCATTCATTCTGCAAATCATAGAGCACTAATTCATTCTGCAAATCATAGAGCACTAATTCATTCTGCAAATCATAGAGCACTAATTCATTCTGCAAATCATAGAGCACTCATTAATTCTGCAAATCATAGAGCACTCATTAATTCTGCAAATCATAGAGCACTAATTCATTCTGCAAATCATAGAGCACTAATTCATTCTGCAAATCATAGAGCACTCATTCATTCTGCAAATCATAGAGCACTCATTCATTCTGCAAATCATAGAGCACTCATTCATTCTGCAAATCATAGAGCACTAATTCATTCTGCAAATCATAGAGCACTAATTCATTCTGCAAATCATAGAGCACTAATTCATTCTACAAATCATAGAACACTCATTCATTCTGCAAATCATAGAGCACTAATTCATTCTGCAAATCATAGAGCACTAATTCATTCTGCAAATCATAGAGCACTCATTAATTCATTCTGCAAATCATAGAACATTCATTCATATGTTCGTTCACGCTGGCATTATTTCAAACGTTCACGCTGGCATTATTTCAAACGTTCATGCTGGCACTATTTCAAACGTTCACGCTGGCACTATTTCAAACGTTCACGCTGGCATTATTTCAAACGTTCACGCTGGCATTATTTCAAACGTTCACGCTGGCATTATTTCAAACATTCACGCTGGCATTATTTCAAACGTTCACGCTGGCATTATTTCAAACGTTCACGCTGGCATTATTTCAAACGTTCACGCTGGCATTATTTCAAACGTTCACGCTGGCATTATTTCAAACGTTCACGCTGGCATTATTTCAAACGTTCACGCTGGCATTATTTCAAACGTTCACGCTGGCATTATTTCAAACGTTCACGCTGGCATTATTTCAAATGTTCACGCTGGCATTATTTTAAACGTTCACGCTGGCATTATTTTAAACGTTCACGCTAGCATTATTTCAAACGTTCACGCTGGCATTATTTCAAACGTTCACGCTGGCATTATTTCAAATGTTCACGCTGGCATTATTTCAAACGTTCACGCTGGCATTATTTCAAATGTTCACGCTGGCATTATTTCAAATGTTCACGCTGGCATTATTTCAAACGTTCACGCTGGCATTATTCCAAACGTTCAGTGGCTGGTATTCATAATCATAAACTGTAACGTCACATTTTATTTCACTGATAAATTTTTTATGTTTCATTGGAAAGCATAGGATAAACTTAAAGTGCAACTCTCCTCACCTCAAATTCATCAGAGGTTAGACCTTGCTCCTTGGCCAATTCGCGTAGTTTATCAACCGGCTTAGATCTAAACATCTTCTGTAGCAACACGTATATACCAGGTGACTCCGGGGATGTCTGAAATATAACAGCAACATGAAGACGAGGCTCTGAGACAATGGTGATACAGGTCAGTTATATGTTATATTTCGGGTTTTACGCCTGCATCAGCACCATTTTGGGCTATATCACCGGCGGGCAGTTTACCTAACAACACCTTTCCTGGGCAGCCTCCAGCGGTTAACCAGTACTCGGTACACCAGGTGATACAGTGAATAAGACCGTACTTCACTCTGATTAAGTTGACTTATCATTACCATTGATGATCAATGCTTGGAACAGTGTTCACCATTTTAGGGAATATTGCTTTATGGGTCCTTGGTTCATTTGTTAACCCATTTCATTCTGGATACCGTTCAAACAGTATTTGCAAAGAACATAGAGCCAGATCAACCGCCACGGAACGTGCCGTCTGATCAGGCTCTATGCTGTTTGCTATTCAGATGATCTTGCTAAGACACTTGGCTATGTCGCAAACAACATAGATCCTGATCAGCACGCAGCGTCACGCTGTGGCTGATCTGGATCTATGTTGTTTGCAAAAGCCTTTAAATGTATCTAGAATGAAATGGGTTAACAATAAAGATAATTAAGTTCAACTTCCAAAACAGAGTTCCCGCTGTCGGCAATTGCGACAAAAATAAATATACTGGCACTAAAAATTCAAATATTTATTTATCTGTGAACTATATGGCTCTTATTTGGCCTCAAGTTTTCAAATTAGCTCCATTTTTTTTCAATTGGCGACAGAAGTGGCGCAGACAAAAACTCAGACAAAGGGAACACTGCAAACAACACTGACCTAAACTGCACACAGATGACTAATGTTCTGTTCTGTTCTTTAGTGATTCAGAATTCTACCAAATACTATACATATAACATTGGTTTAAACATATATATTTAATGTACATGGTTATTTACAACAATTGAAATAAGGAATTGGACAGAAAGCTATACATGATCTGAAGTGTACACAGAAATATTGCCATACAGTAGTGGTGCAAACAGTACGCATAGACCTGTATAGATTGAGTCACATTAGGACTTACTAAGAATCTTTTCACAATGGTTTCTATGGTCCAGTGATAGTGATGGATTTGGAATCAAGTGGTTCCACGTTCGATACTCGGTCATGGCATGCATGTTTTATCATTGAAAAAGGCACCTCCACACATTACTTAGTACTGGTTAACCGCTTAGGTCAGCTAGTCTGCCCAGGAAGGAAACAAGAACAATACACACTCCATAGGGTTTTTTCTAGAACGGAATGGCAGGGCACACCTCCTTGCCATTTTTAGCCCCGCCCTTTTGCTCATTAGAACAGCCCTCAAATTTTTTTATTATATAAGCCTCAACAAGTGCCTTCGAGTGGCCAGACATCTACAACACAGAACACGTCTGTTCTGCCTCTCTCAGATCAATCACCGTAAATTAGGAAAGTTTTCTAACCCCACAATACCTCCTCCATCTCCTCGCTGCTCAAAATGCAACCTGCCCCTTTTCTGACTCACCCTGCCATTTATTCCACTCTAGAATGAACCTACTTCAACGTTTGAGTTCTGTTTCTTAATGAAAAGAACTTTACCTGTACCAAGACGATAAGTCCACCATACCAGGCTGCTTGGGATATATAATGAGCATACTTCTTCTCTTTCTCCGTCAGATTCTTAAAGGCGGCGGTACAGTCCAAAATGCATACACCTGTACTATTTGGCAAAGTGTACTGGGACAAGTCTGTCATTCTTCTCAGTCTGTAAATATACACATTCAATACAATAACCCTTTCCCTCATAGAAGCACCTCTTGATGCCATTACCAATACGATATATATTGACAATGTAGTAACCAAACCAATGTTCATAATAAAGGCCAGAATCTCATGTCGTCCCAGTAATATCTATGGAGGTAAGATAGATCTGGCGACTACTTATCCACTGCATGATAGCTAAATTGCAGTCGTTTGTATGGAGATATAATAGTATATTAACCTAAATCTATATGAAGGAAAGGGTTAAATTGTCATTACTCAGTTTGCCATGATATGTTGATACAACAGAACACGAAAACTACTGAACGCGAGTTGTAGTTATTTCAATTGGTTTTCATGTTATGTTGTCATTGTGAAAGTCGTAATAGCGCAGTGGTAGCGCGTTCGCTTCAGGTGTGAAAAGGCCTGGAGTTTGAGCCTCCGCTGGAACCGTTATGATTGTGCCCTTAGGCAAGGCATTTATTAAATTCCACATTGAATCTTCTCTCGCCCTCATGGCGATGGATTACATCAGGAATGAGGTCTCGAGAGCGATTAATATAAGACTTATAAGTTGTATGAACTTGTTTGGCAATCGAGCTAAAATAAATTTGTATAAACTATGAGCTAAAATAAATTTGTATAAACTATGTTAACAGTTATGTTCTATCAATTTTTCAGAGTTTATTGAGACTTCGTGGTCTGACCAGATCGAGTGGTTTAAGCGGAGTGGTCTAGCATGCGTTTGTTATAACTCATCTTTCACTGTTATCATTAGGGCCGCGAGTTCAAAGTTCTGCAACTTATTGCTACCAAATAATCAGTAACGATTATAACTGGGAGAGTTTGCTCCCTATCAGGGACAATTGATCAAATGAATGGTATATAAGAGTTTTCAGTCATTTGCGGAGAATTGAGCACGTGACCAACGGTTATAAAACTGTTCTCAAATCTCAAGGTTCTGATTGGTTGAGCAAGAGCAAACCTCAATCATATCAATTCGAGAAGCTTCACAACCTCCAACCCTGGACCCGTGGTTATAAAACTTCTCAGATCGCATGCTCACGTGATTTCATTTGTTGATTCTGAGATTAACACTCCTGAAGATGAACCAATCAAATGCTTAAGACCGAGATTACAGAAATGCTTAATTATAACTTTCATGTCTGGTTTTGTCTGGATAGTGCAGTGGTTGCGCGTTCGCTTCGGACCCAGAGTTTGAGCCCCGTTGGATCCGTTACGATTGTGCCCTTAGGCAAGGCATTACAATTCCACATTGCCTATTCTCTCTCCCTTGTGGCAATGGATTCCATGAGGAATGAGGTCTCGAGAGGGATTAATATAAGTTGTAAGAACTTGTTTCGCAATCAAGCTAAAATAAATTTCTATAAATTAACAGACCTATTTTGTATGATAATGCCCAATAGTGGGCCATGTACTATTGGGCCATGTACAAATAAAACATGATGACGACATGACATTACGAGTGGGTGGAGAATGGGATGTGATTGTGAATGCGACGAAACTTGATTATCATTATCTGATTATCTCAAATTCAATCTCATTCTCACTCAACACCAACGGTCAACAAATACTGAAATGGTAAAATGCGCATATACAACCCCATGTTTTAGAGCACTATTGACAGTAACGTCCAGCTGTAATGGTGTTATGTGTATTACTAAAATGACACGTTAATTATTTTATACAGGCCCCTACTTTATTCTTATCTATTCCCAGAAGTTTACTGCAGGTGATATATATTTCGAAAACGGCTGGTACACGACGCTTGAATTGTCAAAAAATAGGCGTTTGTATTACATGGATGAAATTCAGTTTAGCTGGTTCTTAGTTTCACCAAACGCATTTATGAAATCATGTGATTTTGCTGGGAAACAATCCGGATAAACAGTATTCATTCGCAATCTCTCAGGTATTTCCATGTGTGTTACATCACACGTTTGAGTGACAATGTCAAGCAGATTTCGACCGAACGACGGATGCTTCAGTTATTTTGTGTTTGCTAGAACATGTTGTCGTTTGCGAACTTTACTTTTGCACCAACATTTATAATATTCGGCCACTGACAAGCTACCAATATGTCAGTATGCATTCGTCAGTCGGATGTTTGCAAGAGTAAAAACTTGTAAAACTTGATTTTTAATTGCAGATGTTATCATCAAAATATTTTAATTGAATATTTGAGGAAAAAGAATTATCGAAAATGTATTCAACTGTCATAAAACATATGTTGTGTCGCTCGCGTGCGGCTGTTGTTCCCACGCAATGTATACGGTCAGTGTCGTGGTGCTGTATGCGAAACGGTTTCCTTTCACAACCAGGTACTTACAGTTACATGAGGACTTGTCTGCCAAAGAGAAATTTCATGTTGGGTAGATCTAGACGTTCTAAACTAAATGAAAAATCTAAACCAGCTGAAAGTGCTACAAAAAATAAAACCGTACCAAAAGTATCGGAGCTACGACGACTGATAAAAGCCGCATATCCTGAAAGGTGGAAAATAGCAGGTAAATGAAATATTTATGTATGTTTCATTAATGTCAAACGCCTTGCCGGGACCTATACATGTTTTCCTTAAAGTTTAAACCTTATTTATTTAATACGATTACGAAGCAAGTTTTAACAACTTATATTAATCACACTCGTTGGCGCGGATGACAGCGTAAATGTGGTCATTTGTGTGGGAGGAAACCGGAGTACCCGGAGAAAGCACACTTTTCCGGGTTGCATTGGCGAAAAGCGAGCGCACTAACCACTGCGCTAATCTGACATGTTTTCCTGGGCAGGCTTAGCTGACCTAAGCAGTGGCCCGATTGTGTATCAAACACAGGACTGTTTGATTCCAAATCCGACGCTCTACCACTGGACCATGGATGCACACAAATGAGTTGGTAATGTGATATGTATTGTAATTATAATTTTTCGCTTTCTTATATTCAACGTTGAAGATTAAAATGGAGAAGTTTTGAACAGACAAGTTTCTTATTTTTAACATTCAAAACACCTACTTGTAGAAGAATTATCTTCAGTTTCAAAACACTGGAGACAACAGTTCTCCAGAATCCATGTCCAACTTGTATATATTTACTTTGAGAAACCAAAGGCCATCATATCATGTACATAATTGTATGATGTATAATATATGTATAATTCAAGAGTTCCAGGTCATCACATGAATTTGTTTTGATGACAATTGTCAAAGCAAAAAAAAGCTTCCACCACTGCAACAGGGATCATTCTAGAGGGTGATGTGGGTGAAATTGTCGCCCTAGGGACCCTGACTTCGCCCTCTGGGGGGGTGGTCAAAACGTACCCAAGTCAAAACGTACCCGCATTTTAAGTAAAAATGTACCCATTCTTTGGTCAAAACGTACCCGCATTTTAAGTCAAAACGTACCCATTCTTTGGTCAAAACGTACCCGCATTTTAAGTCAAAACATACCCAACGATAAGTCAAAACGTACCCATTCTTTGGTCAAAACGTACCCACTCAAGAAGTAAAACGTTGGCGATTTGGAATTTTAAACAGAACTAAACAAGTATATTCAGAACATTTGTTTTATTTATTATATGTTTGTTCAAATTATTAAATTACACACTTCGAACAGTATAGACTATAGGTGTAGTGTTTAGATGGTCGGCGCATACACTGCTGAGAGCTTCTTCAGAAGGCGGGACGTCGATATATGCCCTGCCATGTAGTCGTCCCAGACCCTGAAGATCATGGCCTGCATCGACCTGGTCGCCTTCCGCTGACGCTTGTTCTCTTAGACCAATCGGTAGTAGAGTGGTTTCATCGTGAAGGCTCTTCACCAGATGGTAGAATGGCGGAGGTGCCCCACTATGATAGTTCAGACAGCGATGCCATCCTGGAATAAAAATAAAACTTTATTAACACATTATACATGTGTTATTGTTGTTAAATTTCATATTTTCATTTTTTTCAGCCATTTTATTATCTTTTTGGACGATGTGAGCCTACGTGTATAAGACTGCGGGTATATGAAAGATGTATATGTAGATTGATTGATTATTGGAGCTTAAAGGCATGTCAACAGCCCATCTTTATCTCTTTAACTATACCTTTGGTATAGTTATTCATTCTGATGGGCTGCCCAGGAGCCCTCGATCCACGTTGACTCGACGTATGTGGTCGCGCAGTATCTCGAAGGCTGGGCGAATGTGCTCCGCGGGCAGCAACGGCAAGGCGGGTAGCTGGCGGACGAACGTGTAACAGGCCCCCTTCGTCATGTACTCGCCCTGAAGTCCGAGTGCCTGAAATTAGAAATCAAAGTAATGAAATAACTGAAACAGTAATCTGGACATTAGTGTTAGGGTTAACTGTTTTGTGGGATTACTGCCTCTATCCATAACCTCTTTATAACATTCATGTTTATATGTTGTCTCGGTGTGGATTGAGCTAAATAAATAAAATCGCCAAATTATGCAAATTGATGACACTTGTGTACATTAATTAATGTTTCCAATACAAATTAAAGTCTGATAAATAACGCATGTCAATTAAAAATACTTTACTCATTTTAATGAGATATTTATTAAACAAGCATATAAAGTTTATAAACAGTCGCTTTAATATATGTACATGTTTTTTCACTGGACAAACTGGCTACACATACACATTTTATCCTGATCCAGAACTGGTAAAATTCTCCAATGTAGACAGCAATGTGTGTTTTACGTTTATTTATCGTCGCTACCGGTTGCCCATATGAGCGACGCCTCCTGAAGAGATTAGTTATTTTGGAGGATAGTGCAATGATACAGACAGAGACCAATTCCAGAATCTCCTCTGGTTCTTTTACGTACATGGTGTAAAGCACCGACACGAGACCTCGGTTTAACGTCCCATCTGAAAGACTGTTAATTTTATTAGGGTCAGACGGGGGATCGAACCTGCGATCCCTGGATTACCAGTCCAGCGTGTTACCACTGGACTACAGATCCGTCTGTCCCTCTATTGACAGATGAGACATTGCCGTATATTGTATGCACCTGCAAAATTCCCTTTTTCTTCTTAAGAGATCAAAAGATACCGTATACGCGGTATTTAAAACAACCAACCAATCATGTCAAGCTAACAGACAGATCTGTAGTCCAGTGGTAACACGCTGGACTGGTAATCCAGGGATCGCAGGTTCGATCCCCCGTCTGACCCTGATAAAATTAATAGTCTTTCAGATGGGACGTTAAACCGAGGTCTCGTGTCGGTGCTTTACACCGTGCACGTAAAAGAACCAGAGGAGATTCTGGAATGGGTCTCTGTCTGTATCATTGCACTATCCTCCAAAAATCTAAAATAACTAATCTCTTCAGGAGGCGTCGCTTATATGGGCAACCGGTAGCGACGATAAATAAACGTAAAACACACACATGTCAAGCTATTTATTGAAAGATAACCTGTAAACAATGATTATTTTCACACTTACGGTCCCATCTGGAGATTATTGACCCCTGGATATGGCCACAGATTAAGATAATTACTGTTTATTGGAAATTGAAAGGAACAATTAGCGATTATTTGCGTCCGATGACTGTCATTGTGTGTTGTTGGGATGTGTCGTTCGTGAGAGGAGAAATTGTATTAAAACACAACGGGTGGGAATAATGGTGACGTTATAAAGAGGGTGTCGCTCATGGGAGGTGACGTTTGTGGAGGTGTATCTATATTGTGCATTATATATATATATATATATACCTGTTTCGACAGTCTAATTTTGTTCCTCTTTCCAGGCTCAGCAGGATGCGCGTGGCTGTGTGTGCGTGCGCACGTGCGTGTGCAAACTCACATTCCAATGTCTTCAATCAACACCAATTAACCCGGATTAATCAATCAAATCCAATTATCATTGATCAATCGACCATCATATCTGCAAACACTCCAGCATTATCATGAATTAAAGCAAGCGTGTTTCCAATTACCAACACAAACACATTAACAAATATCAAATTCTTTTATGCAATCTATAACTCACAGGAACAAATACCTCCATGTATGTTTTGAGAAAAAATTACCAATTTATATGCATATTTTAATCTCAAGTATACCATTTTTTCTCATACTAATACCTTCTAAGTATGATTTTACCTATCTACAACTTTTTACTTGACACATAATATGTCCAATCTATTTCCAGTTATTCAATCTCTATATTATCCCATGGGTACGTTTTGACTTATGTTAGGGTACGTTTTGACTTCTGGGTGGGTACGTTTTGACTTCTTGGTGGGTACGTTTTGACTTCTGGGTGGGTACGTTTTGACTTATACCCAGGGTATGTTTTGACTTTTTTGGGTACGTTTTGACTTGGGTACGTTTTGACTTGGGTACGTTTTGACTGGAACCCTCTGGGGGCCCCACTTCTCCCTAAAAAAAAAAAAAAAAAAAGGTTTTTGGTTTTTACGATTTTCAAACAAAATTTTGTCAAGTAAGATAAACTGGCCCATTATAAAGCACAATTTCTATTCAAATGTTGTATTTAATGGTTGTACTGTGCATTTTAACCCTATTTTGCAGAAGTATATTAAAGAACACCATTTAAGGAAGTGATCACATGCTTTCTCACTTCTCCCCAAAATTCTGACCTAGAATGAACCCTGCTGCAATACAGATTTGATCACTGGTTTGCAAAGTATGTGAGATGGTACCGTATGATCATTTCCAAATTTGACGGAGTGGTAAAAAAGTGCAGGGTGGGTCAGAAAAGGATCACTGGTTTGCGAGATGGTACTGTATGGTCATTTCCAAATTTGACGCAGTGGAAAAAAGTGCAGGGTGGGTCAGAAAAGGATCACTGGTTTGCGAGATGGTACTGTATGGTCATTTCCAAATTTGACGCAGTGGAAAAAAGTGCAGGGTGGGTCAGAAAAGGGGAAGGGTGGGTCAGATAAGAGGAAGGGTGCATTTTGATGTGTGGGTATTTTGGGGCTAGCCCATTGAAAAGTTAGCTAAATTACTGTGATTGATCAACTAGGCTGTACGTAAGTACATATTGGTGAAAAGGACAGAAGAGTTCTCAGTTGTATAGGTCTGCCTGCCCGAAGGCACCTGCTGAGGCTTCTATAAAAACAAAACAAAAGGGCTGTGCTAAAGGGCACCCTGCCATTCCGATCTAGATCATCATAGCCAACTGTGGTGATGTAATTGGATGATCAGCTGGTCATCCTGTTGCACAATCACCATCATATCTTAACATATATTTCAAAATTAGTATCATTTTCTCACATTCTAAAATTAATGAGTTACTCAATATTTGACAGTAATTTTGTTGCTTAACCCATTCAACCCCAAGTAACTGACATGGACTGGTGCATGATATTTTCAGACCAATAAATTAATAAGAAAATTACCTTTGGACCAGTTCATTTATCAAAATGGGTAATTTTATCTAATAATAGTAATAATTATTACTGGCAAAAAAGTGCAGATCCTGATGAGACGGCTCGTCACGAACCGGCTCATCTGGATCTACACTTTTCATAAGCCTATTTAGAGGCCTGTGGGGTTGAAAGGGTTAATTCTAACGGTATGTTTTGTAAATGATTCGTAGGAAAGAGGTAGCCATATAAGCAAGTTGCTTTCTCCTCAATCCTACATGTATTTTCTTATTGTGATCATTATACTATGTATATTCATTGAAATAAAAATATTGTTTAAACTAAACAAAATGTATTTACTACTAAGATTTGCATATTAAGTCATTTTAGAGCTGTAATGTACGGGATGCTTAGTTCATTGCTTGACAGATAAAAATATCGATTTAATACAATGTCCAACCATCCTGCTGCTATGAAAATTACAGAAAATATTTAAAAATGAAATATACACCATTTTCTATAATTAGTTTTGGTGTAATCCTATATGATCTCATGTGTGGACCAACAACACTATATCTTATTACTTGACATGTCCGTATCATCTTACAATAACTATTACAAGTTGTTACTATGACTACAGAATTGTGTTTTCATATATCTAATATCAGTTATTATCTCATGGGTCCATGTTCGGGTGTTAAAGCAGCATTACATCGTAATAAAGGATGTTTTGGGTAAAATATAAATACTAATGTGTGTGTGTTTACAAAAATCGAAATAGTCGCTCAGAAACGATAACATTCCAATAAATTTAAACGGTCGTATACGCGAATTTGTTTATCAACACACGAAATGTAAACACGCACAGCGCGCATGCGTGAAACAACAGAGGATGTAGAAAACAACGTATATATTTTGAACATGAAAGACTATCTATCTATCTTCCTCTAATGTTGAACCCCTCGCTGGGATATAGACATGTCCCTAAAAGACTTAGCTAACAGAGGTATGAATCAACATATCAAGTAATTTAATTAAAAAAGACAACGTGGGACAAATGGGGACGATGCATTCCGAATGTAAACAAGTGCTTACGATGCGTTCGGTTGTAAACAATTGCGTGACCGATCGACTCGGAAAGTCCTACTTTCGGTTTCGAGGTTGTTTTATCACAAAAAACACTGTTTACCAAATGAACATAAGCATACAAAGTATAATGTTAAAATGTGTAGCAGCATTGCTACCCATACGTAAAAATTTAATTTTTCAAATATATTTTATTTCATACGATGTAATGCTGCTTTAATTGAACAGAAAATTAGTTTTTGTATCTCGTATGCAGGTATATATTGCATTGCATAATTGCAGTTATGAAGTAATATATTAATTACATGAAGACATGCAGCATCAAGACAGTGTTTATTAACTGATGAATTCACTAAAATATATAGCTTGTAGCAATGATCGAACCATTGACCAGCGTGTATATTAACCTGTAATATACCATCTGTTTACTATTGGGATAGTGGAGCTAAAACACTTGGCTGAATATCATATAACATAGATCCTGATCAGCCGCGTGTTTCTCACCATTTCTTCCAATTTATTCAGAATTTTAATGACATAATATCCCCATTCAAATTTAAGGTAGGGCCCTAACCCTAATGAGAGCCCTATCCCACCTCCATAGATATTACTGGGACTACATGAGATTTAGGTTAATATACTATTATATCTCCATACAGTCGACAGCCATTTAGCTATCATGCAGTGGATAAGTAGTCACCATATCTATCCCACCTCCATAGATATTACTGGGACTTCCTAGAGATTTAGGTTAATATACTATTATATCTCCATACAAACGACAGCCATTTAGCTATCATGCAGTGGATAAGTAGTCACCATATCTATCCCACCTCCATAGATATTACTGGGACTTCATAGAGATTTAGGTTAATATACTATTATATCTCCATACAAACGACAGCCATTTAACTATCATGCAGTGGATAAGTAGTCGCCATATCTATCCCACCTCCATAGATATTACTGGGACTACATAGAGATTTAGGTTAATATACTATTATATCTCCATACAAACGACAGCCATTTAGCTATCATGCAGTGGATAAGTAGTCGCCATATCTATCCCACCTCCATAGATATTACTGGGACTACATAGAGATTTAGGTTAATATACTATTATATCTCCATACAAACGACAGCCATTTAGCTATCATGCAGTGGATAAGTAGTCACCATATCTATCCCACCTCCATAGATATTACTGGGACTACATGAGATTCTGGCCTTTATTATGAACATTGGTTTGGCTAATAAATCGCCATGTATGTAGTATTGGTAATGGCATCAAGAGGTGTTTCTATGAGGCAAAGGGTTAAGCAGCGAGCCAATGTAATTACAGAAAGTGCCTGCTTAGCACATATGGCTGCTTAGCAAAGATAAAATGTATAATAAATCAACATGTTGGGTATCTGAAAACTGGCTGCTTAATAGAGGTGACCACTAACACCGGTTTTACTGTAATTCGAAAAAGGAAAATGTTCAGCTCTCTAAGTACATGTATTACAAATTATAAATTAGAATTAAATAAATTTTTAAGAGAATTTAACTTGATAGTATAATTTGTGGACTTCAAAAATGTGGTACCACATTCACAGGTATGGAGGGGGTTGTGAATTTAGTAGAATTTGTGTGGGCTATATGCATATAATCATGCAATAATTATGTTGCAGG
This sequence comes from Archivesica marissinica, assembly GCA_014843695.1. Taxonomy (NCBI): domain Eukaryota; kingdom Metazoa; phylum Mollusca; class Bivalvia; order Venerida; family Vesicomyidae; genus Archivesica; species Archivesica marissinica. Next base: position 76,978,136 of record CM026404.1, read on the forward strand.
TGCTGTGGGTTTCCTTGTGGTCTGAGGGCTCAGTGGTACCACTTTCACATGTATGGAGGGGGGTGCGAATTTAGTAGAATTTGTGCCCGCTATTTGCATATAATCGTGCATTAAATATGTTGCAGGTGCTGTGGGGTTTCTGGTGATCTCCAGCTCGGTCACTCTTGCTGTACCGTTCTGCATGGGCAAAGTCATAGATATAATCAACACATCGGCGAAAGATGGAACTATTATGGAGAAATTGCGGTCATTTTGCTCCGTTCTGTTGGTGATATTTGTTATCGGAGGGTTGGCCAACTTTGGAAGAGTTTATTTAATGCAGGTGTCTGGTAAGTACATATACATTATGATAATATTAATTGCATATAATAAAGTGAACAATGGTGATTTTCGTGACAATTTGCAACTGTACCGAGTCTTTGATTGTGAATACCTTCAGTTTGTTGCCTGTCTATCGGGAGGTTGTAAATATGTGTCAGGGAAGTTACGATAGCGCGTTGGTAGTGCATTCGCTTCAGGTATGAAAGGCCTGAAGTTTGTGCCAAGCTGTAGCAGTTACGATTTTGTCCTTAGGCAAGGCACTTAAATTCCACATTGCCTCTTCTCTCTCATTCAATCAGGAATGAGGTCCCGAGAGTGATTAATATAATGTTGTAAGAACTTGTTTCGCAATCATTTTAAAATAACTTTGTGTTTGTATAGACATTGTGTCGGGGCTTGTGCTAGATCATGATAATAGAGCGTACGCTAGAGGGCACTTTGGGAGAAATACTAAGTCTAGCAATGTGTGTACGATGATGATTGAGCTTATTTACCCAGCAAACCATGTGGGCGAACCGTGTGGGCGAACCATGTGGGCGAATTGTGTTGACCCGCCCATAGGTGCACTATATATGAGGTAACTGAGCTCAAGATAGGGAGGGTAAGGCAGCTCAGGGAGACTAATTCTCAGAAATTGCATGTAATACAATATTCAATATAACACGGGTGTTAACCCATTCAAGTAATTGACATGGACTGGTGCATGATATTTTTAGACCAGTAAATTAATAAGAAAATTACATTTGGACCAGTTTATTTATAAAAATGGGTAATTTTGTCTAAAAACAGTAATATTACTGGCAAAAAGTGCAGATCCTGATGAGACGAGCCTGCTGATATGGATCTATAATTTGTGTGAGCCTATTTAGAAGTTTGTAGTGTTGAAAGGGTTAAAAAGAGAAACCCTCAAAATTTCATTTTACAAATTACAAGGATTAAGTGCCTCCCTTTTTTGACCTTACAGCGAAGATCCTTGATACATTGATAGTGCTTGCCAGCCAGCAATGCTTACTATGCTTTAATGACCAATCATTCACCAGGAAATAAGCAATTGTCATAAATGCTTAAATTACAAGTCTGAACCCCCCGAGTACCAAAATACCAGATAACACTTGAAAAACACATGTAAAATGTTAAACAAAATTAAATAGGCAGATGTACGAACATTTGGTTCATGGGCTGAAATATTCACCCAGAAGGGGTTTAGAGCAGGGATCATTCTAGAGGGCGTTGTGGGCGAAATTGTTGCCCTAGGGACCGACCCTGACTTCGCCCTCTGGGGGTCCACTTCTCCCTAAAAAAAAGTTTTTGTTAAAAATACGATTTTCAAACAAAATGTTGTCTAGTAAGATACACTGGCCATTATAAAGCACTCCTTCTATTCAAATGTTGTATTTAATGGTTGTACTGTGCATTTTAACCCTATTTTGCAGAAGTATATTAAAGAACACCATTTAAGGAAGCAATCACGCGCTTTCTCAATTCTCCCAAAAATTCTGACCTAGAATGAACCCTGGTTTAGAGGATAATAAATACTAGAAATTAGCCCCTAATCCTAATGACTTAGGGCTAACAGCAGTGTTCAAATGACAGTTAGCCCCTATAGCCCTAATAATGACAAACCTTGCCGTAGTTTATAAAAATGCCTACCGGTACAACCCTGGCTTGTTACAACTCAGTCTTTCAGTTGGGACTTTAAACCGAGGTCTTGTGTCGGTGCTGTACACCGTGCACGTAAAAGAACCAGAGGAGACTCTGGAATGGGTCTCTGTCTGTATCATTGCACTATCCTCCAAAAATCTAAAATGACTAATCTCTTCAGGAGGCGTCGCTCATATGGGCAACCGGTAGCGACGATAAATAAACGTAACAAAAAACAAATAAATGCAACTGAAGTAGCCATGTACAGTAACCCTTACATTCATATTAAATAAACAATCAACAATTGTGATGTTTATTATTAAAAATAAAATAGAATTTGCAAACAACACAGATTGTTATTTAATAAAAATGAGAATTTGACAATTTTGGCAACTTAGACAAAATATTGAAAGATGTTGTAAAATACTGACAAACTGAATTCCAAATACTGACATGGTGGATATAGGGTAAACAGGTCTGTAACTGTGAAAATACTACTTCATTGCACACATCTCTAATCGCATTCCACAGTATCTACTGAACAGAATTACAAGCATTTTCCTTTTTTTAAAAAGTTTATTTATCTTCGCTACCGATTGCTCATATGGGCGATTGGCAGTTTACAGTTTACCTAACAACACATATCCTGTGCAGGTTCCATCTGGTGTTCGACTTGTGTCTCACGGGTTCCCGGTTCAAACCCCGACATCGCTAAAATAAATTATCGTACCATAGATGTGTCAACAGTTACATTTAGAAATTTAAACCTAAATTTACCATCTGTCTGTAGGATGAAAGTGCGATTTTCTCTACAAACATAATTGATAAAATGTACCGTAAAGTACGCCAAGTTCGAGCCCCGCTCAGGCCGTGTCTCATTTATATGAAAAAGTTGGCAGTTTCTTACGGAGGTTGGTGCACCCAAGTATTGGTTAACCGTTGGAGCCTGCCCAGGAAAAGTGTTGTTAGGTAAACTGCCCGCCGGCGATATAGCCCAAAATGGTGCTGATGCAGGCGTTAAACCTGAAATATAACATAAAGTGCGCCAAATGCCACCATTTATATATAGATTACGTAAAATTTCGGGGGGAGGGGGAGCATGCTAGATAGCTCGCATCTGCGATGCTGGATGGAAAGTATGATCCCCAAAATCCTGGATCCACCCCTGGCTTGTACTTGTAATATTATTTTAATGCTCGCCCATATGGTTTGTTGGCGCTTGTAAAAAAGCTCAACTATCATCGATATCTAGTTATTTTCTAGCACTTGTGAACAACCAGACCAAAATATATATGGGGAACCATGAACAAACACGCTAGCTATGCAGTAGTAATGGGTCAGTAGTCCAGCAGTAAACATGCCGACTTGTAATTCACGTATCGCAGGTTCGATCCCCCGCTATACCATACTAAAATGACTTGTATCATAGTCTTTTAGATGTGACTGTAAACGAGGTCTTGTGTTGGTGCTTTACACCTTGCATGTAAAAGGACCAGAGCAGACTTTGGAATAGGTCTCTGTCTGTATCATTACACTATCATCCAACTTATAAAATGACTAATCTCTTCAGGTGGGCAACCGGTCCGGTAGTGCCTATAAATCGTAAATCACACATACACTGTGCAGTATGACGCAATAAAACGTATTTACTGTAAAAAGTTGATGCAGTTCCGCATACATGTAACCACGGATTGCAATTATAACTGAAAGAGTTGTAGTTATTTCAATTTATAGAAAAATGTAAAATCTGTCTGCTGTTTGTGTTGTTTTTGTTGTTGTGGTTACTTTTGTAATTTTGTTAGTACTGTAAATTTGAGTACGCTAATTGACAGAACTAATTGAATTTTTGGGGAAAAAATTAAAAATTAATTTCATTCCTCGTATCTAAAATGTCATCTATTTTGTAGAACAACGAATTGTGCTACATATCAGAGAACAATTGTTTTCCTCCGTTATGAAGCAAGAGGTTGGATTTTTCGACAAGAATAAAACCGGGGAAATAATAAGTCGGTTGTCCTCGGATGCTTCAATGATAGGCAATACAGTGACATTCAATATATCTGATGGTCTGAGATCATTTGCACAGGCAGCAGGATCTATAGGAATGATGGTAAGTTAACAGTTCCCGATATGCCTTGTAGTGATTAGGTTTTATAATGGTAAGTTAACAGTTCCAGTATGCCTTGTAGTGATTATGTTTTATAATGGTAGGTTAACAGTTCCAGTATGCCTTGTAGTGATTAGGTTTTATAATGGTAGGTTAACAGTTCCAGTATGCCTTGTAGTGATTAGGTTTTATAATGGTAGGTTAACTGTCCTGATATGCCTTGTAGTGATTAGGTTTTATAATGGTAGGTTAACAGTTCCCGATATGCCTTGTAGTGATTAGGTTTTATAATGGTAAGTTAACAGTTCCAGTATGCCTTGTAGTGATTAGGTTTTATAATGGTAAGTTAACAGTTCCAGTATGCCTTGTAGTGATTAGGTTTTATAATGGTAGGTTAACGGATCCAGTATGCCTTGTAGTGATTAGGTTTTATAATGGTAGGTTAACAGTTCTGATATGCCTTGTAGTGATTAGGTTTTATAATGGTAAGTTAACAGTTCCAGTATGCCTTGTAGTGATTAGGTTTTATAATGGGAAGTTAACAGTTCCCGATATGCCTTGTAGTGATTAGGTTTTATAATGGTAAGTTAACAGTTCCAGTATGCCTTGTAGTGATTAGGTTTTATAATGGTAGGTTAACTGTCCTGATATGCCTTGTAGTGATTAGGTTTTATAATGGTAAGTTAACTGTCCTGATATGCCTTGTAGTGATTAGGTTTTATAATGGTAGGTTAACAGTCCCGATATGCCTTGTAGTGATTAGATTTTATAATGGTAGGTTAACAGTTCCAGTATGCCTTGTAGTGATTAGGTTTTATAATGGTAGGTTAACTGTCCTGATATGCCTTGTAGTGATTAGGTTTTATAATGGTAAGTTAACTGTCCTGATATGCCTTGTAGTGATTAGGTTTTATAATGGTAGGTTAACAGTCCCGATATGCCTTGTAGTGATTAGATTTTATAATGGTAGGTTAACAGTTCCAGTATGCCTTGTAGTGATTAGGTTTTATAATGGTAGGTTAACAGTCCTGTATGCCTTGTAGTGATTAGGTTTTATAATGGTAAGTTAACAGTCCTGATATGCCTTGTAGTGATTAGGTTTTATAATGGTTGGTTAACAGTTCCAGTATCCTTGTAGTGATTAGGTTTTATAATGGTAAGTTAACAGTTCCCGATATGCCTTGTAGTGATTAGGTTTTATAATGGTAGGTTAACAGTTCCAGTATGCCTTGTAGTGATTAGGTTTTATAATGGTAGGTTAACAGTTCCAGTATGCCTTGTAGTGATTAGGTTTTATAATGGTAGGTTAACAGTTCCAGTATGCCTTGTAGTGATTAGGTTTTATAATGGTAGGTTAACAGTTCCTGATATGCCTTGTAGTGATTAGGTTTTATAATGGTAAGTTAACAGTTCCCGATATGCCTTGTAGTGATTAGGTTTTATAATGGTAGGTTAACAGTTCCCGATATGCCTTGTAGTGATTAGGTTTTATAATGGTAGGTTAACAGTCCCGATATGCCTTGTAGTGATTAGGTTTTATAATGGTAGGTTAACAGTTCCAGTATGCCTTGTAGTGATTAGGTTTTATAATGGTAGGTTAACAGTTCCAGTATGCCTTGTAGTGATTAGGTTTTATAATGGTAGGTTAACAGTTCCAGTATGCCTTGTAGTGATTAGGTTTTATAATGGTAAGTTAACAGTTCCCGATATGCCTTGTAGTGATTAGGTTTTATAATGGTAAGTTAACAGTTCCAGTATGCCTTGTAGTGATTAGGTTTTATAATGGTAAGTTAACAGTTCCCGATATGCCTTGTAGTGATTAGGTTTTATAATGGTAAGTTAACAGTTCCAGTATGCCTTGTAGTGATTAGGTTTTATAATGGTAGGTTAACAGTTCCAATATGCCTTGTAGTGATTAGGTTTTATAATGGTAGGTTAACAGTTCCCGATATGCCTTGTAGTGATTAGGTTTTATAATGGTAGGTTAACAGTTCCAATATGCCTTGTAGTGATTAGGTTTTATAATGGAGTCCGCCTCCGTGGTCAAGTGGTTAACGTCACTGACTTGTATGTATACCACTCTAACCTATCATCACTGATGGTCACGGGTTCGAGCCCCGCTCAGGCCGTGTCTTATTTATATGAAAAAGGTGGCAGTTTCTTACGGAGATTGGTGCACCCAAGTACTGGTTAACCGCTGGAGCCTGCCCAGGAAAGGTGTTGTTAGGTAAACTGCCCGCCGGCGATATAGCCCAACAATGGTGCTGAATCAAGCGTAAAACCCGAAATATAACATAAAAAATATAACATAAGGTTTTATAATGGTAGGTTAATGGTTCCAGTATGCCTTGTAGTTATTAGGTTTTATAATGGTAGGTTAATGGTTCCAGTATGCCTTGTAGTTATTAGGTTTTATAATGGTAGGTTAATGGTTCCAGTATGCCTTGTAGTTATTAGGTTTTATAATGGTAGGTTAACAGTCCTGATATGCCTTGTAGTTATTAGGTTTTATAATGGTAGATTAACAGTCACGATATGCCTTGTAGTGATTAGGTTTTATAATGGTAGATTAACAGTCACGATATGCCTTGTAGTGATTAGGTTTTATAATGGTAGATTAACAGTCCTGATATGCCTTGTAGTGATTAGGTTTTATAATGGTAGGTTAACAGTCCTGATATGCCTTGTAGTGATTAGGTTTTATAATGGTAGATTAACAGTCCTGATATGCCTTGTAGTGATTAGGTTTTATAATGGTAGATTAACAGTCACGATATGCCTTGTAGTGATTATTAGGTTTAATAATGGTAGATTAACAGTCACGATATGCCTTGTAGTGATTATTAGGTTTAATAATGGTAGATTAACAGTCACGATATGCCTTGTAGTGATTATTAGGTTTAATAATGGTAGATTAACAGTCACGATATGCCTTGTAGTGATTATTAGGTTTAATAATGGTAGATTAACAGTCACGATATGCCTTGTAGTGATTATTAGGTTTAATAATGGTAGATTAACAGTCACGATATGCCTTGTAGTGATTATTAGGTTTTATAATGGTAGATTAACAGTCACGATATGCCTTGTAGTGATTAGGTTTAATAATGGTAGATTAACAGTCACGATATGCCTTGTAGTGATTAGGTTTAATAATGGTAGATTAACAGTCACGATATGCCTTGTAGTGATTATTAGGTTTAATAATGGTAGATTAACAGTCACGATATGCCTTGTAGTGATTATTAGGTTTAATAATGGTAGGTTAACAGTCACGATATGCCTTGTAGTGATTAGGTTTTATAATGGTAGATTAACAGTCACGATATGCCTTGTAGTGATTAGGTTTTATAATGGTAGATTAACAGTCACGATATGCCTTGTAGTGATTAGGTTTTATAATGGTAGGTTAACAGTCACGATATGCCTTGTAGTGATTAGATTTTATAATGGTAGGTTAACAGTCCCGATATGCCTTGTAGTGATTAGATTTTATAATGGTAGGTTAACAGTCCCGATATGCCTTGTAGTGATTAGGTTTTATAATGGTAGGTTAACAGTTCCCGATATGCCTTGTAGTGATTAGGTTTTATAATGGTAGGTTAACAGTCCTGATATGCCTTGTAGTGATTAGGTTTTATAATGGTAGGTTAACAGTTCCAGTATGCCTTGTAGTGATTAGGTTTTATAATGGTAGGTTAATAGTTCCAGTATGCCTTGTAGTGATTAGGTTTTATAATGGTAGGTTAACAGTTCCTGATATGCCTTGTAGTGATTAGGTTTTATAATGGTAAGTTAACAGTTCCCGATATGCCTTGTAGTGATTAGGTTTTATAATGGTAGGTTAACAGTCCCGATATGCCTTGTAGTGATTAGGTTTTATAATGGTAGGTTAACAGTTCCAGTATGCCTTGTAGTGATTAGGTTTTATAATGGTAGGTTAACAGTTCCAGTATGCCTTGTAGTGATTAGGTTTTATAATGGTTGGTTAACAGTTCCAGTATCCTTGTAGTGATTAGGTTTTATAATGGTAAGTTAACAGTTCCCGATATGCCTTGTAGTGATTAGGTTTTATAATGGTAAGTTAACAGTTCCAGTATGCCTTGTAGTGATTAGGTTTTATAATGGTAAGTTAACAGTTCCCGATATGCCTTGTAGTGATTAGGTTTTATAATGGTAGGTTAACAGTTCCAGTATGCCTTGTAGTGATTAGGTTTTATAATGGTAGGTTAATGGTTCCAGTATGCCTTGTAGTGATTAGGTTTTATAATGGTAGGTTAACAGTTCCAATATGCCTTGTAGTGATTAGGTTTTATAATGGAGTCCGCCTCCGTGGTCAAGTGGTTAACGTAGCTGACTTGTATGTATACCACTCTAACCTATCATCACTGATGGTCACGGGTTCGAGCCCCGCTCAGGCCGTGTCTTATTTATATGAAAAAGGTGGCAGTTTCTTACGGAGGTTGGTGCACCCAAGTACTGGTTAACCGCTGGAGCCTGCCCAAGAAAGGTGTTGTTAGGTAAACTGCCCGCCGGCGATATAGCCCAACAATGGTGCTGAATCAAGCGTAAAACCCGAAATATAACATAAAAATATAACATACGGTTTTATAATGGTAGGTTAATGGTTCCAGTATGCCTTGTAGTTATTAGGTTTTATAATGGTAGGTTAACAGTCCTGATATGCCTTGTAGTTATTAGGTTTTATAATGGTAGGTTAACAGTCCTGATATGCCTTGTAGTGATTAGGTTTTATAATGGTAGATTAACAGTCACGATATGCCTTGTAGTGATTAGGTTTTATAATGGTAGATTAACTTTCACGATAAGCCTTGTAGTGATTATTAGGTTTAATAATGGTAGATTAACAGTCGCGATATGCCTTGTAGTGATTATTAGGTTTAATAATGATAGGGTAATAATCCCAATATGCCTTGTTGTAGGGATTAGGTTTAACAGTGGTAGGTTTACAGTCCTAATTATAATAATGTGTGTGTGTTTTATGTTTATTTATCGTCGCTACCGGTTGCCCATATGAGTGACGCCTCCTGAAGAGATTAGTCATTTTAGATTTTGGAGGATAGTGCATGATACAGACAGAGACCCATTCCAGAGTCTCCTCTGGTTCTTTTACGTGCACAGTGTAAAGCACCGACACAAGACCTCGGTTTAACGTCCCATCTGAAAGACTGTTAATTTTATTAGGGTCAGACAGGGATCGAACCTGTGATCCCTGGATTACCAGTCCAGCGTATTACCACTGGACTACAGATCCGTCTGTAATAATGTGTTGTTGTAGGGATTAGGTTTAACAGTGGTAGGTTATCGGTCCCATAGTGCGTTGTTATGGTGATTAGGTTTAACAGTCTAATGTCCCATTATACCTTGAAGTAATGATTAGGGTTATCATTTATTGACTGGTTTTCGATAACATAAGCATTGCTGCTCTGTTATTAAAGAACGGACATTCTGGAACTGTTGGTTGTCATGGTAGGGACATATGAATTCACCATTGCGTCTGACCACAGACCAGCATTTCCACTGAGCTCCCTCCCTAACTGCCTTGTAGGCATTTGTAATGGCAGTAGGTGAGTACATCCTGTACAGAGGGACACATGGCGTTGGTCTGGCCTGTAATAGTGATAATAATAACCCACAAATGTCCAAAGAAGGTAATGAGGATATTAATATTATTGTTAAGTTAAGTTCTCTTAAATTTAGTAAAATCAAATACAATATGACTTTTTTTAGATGCCCTGTACGATTCTGAAATATCATGGTCAGGTGATAATCATGTGACTTTCTGAAACAGCCGAGATAAAGCTCCCGGAATTTGTTAGAAAACATCCTCATCTTCATATAATATTCTTGACAAGTTCTCTTAAAATCAAATATGGTATGACTTTTTTAGACACCCTGTACCATACTGAAATATCATGGTCAGGTGATAATCATGTGACTTTCTGAAACGGCCGAGATAAAGCTCCCGGAATTTGTTAGAAAACATCCTCATCTTCATATAATATTCTTGACAAGTTCTCTTAAAATCAAATATGGTATGACTTTTTTAGACACCCTGTACGATTCTGAAATATCATGGTCAGGTGATAATCATGTGACTTTCTGAAACAGCCGAGATAAAGCTCCCGGAATTTGTTAGAAAACATCCTCATCTTCATATAATATTCTTGACAAGGTCTCTTAAAATCAAATATGGTATGACTTTTTTAGACACCCTGTACCATACTGAAATATCATGGTCAGGTGATAATCATGTGACTTTCTGAAACGGCCGAGATAAAGCTCCCGGAATTTGTTAGAAAACATCCTCATCTTCATACACATTGCAACTGATGAAAAGTAATAGCATATCCTATTATTTTTTTATACTAGTTATAAAAAGGATTACCGGTACACACTTTACAACGCATATTGGAAAACTACTTCAGTGGAGTGAATGGTGCAGTGTGCGAATACCTTACTTAAGCAATGCATGACATCATTGTACTTCCCTTCCAATTTAAAAGCGTGAGACAAAATGTGTCGAAAACATGTCGACATACGATAATAACGGCAGGTTTGTAATTTCAAAATGCCTAGTTGTAATGATTATGTTTAATAATGGTAGATTTAAAGTCACAGAAGGCCTTGGTGTAGTGATGAGGTTTTATTTATAATGGTAGGTTTAAAGTCCCATGATGTCTTGAAGTAATGATTAGTTTTACTAATGGTAGGTTTAAAGTCGTCCCTATATGCCTTGAGGTACTAATTAGGTTTCATAATGTCAAGTTATTATGACATGCATTTTAGCATGTTTAGAGATCCACAATGTCATGCTGTAATAATTGGGTTTCCTTATTATAAGTTTGTTTAAAGTTTGTTTATAGTTTCATAGCTAAGTATGTTCGGTGTGATTAAAATTCCATCCTATGACTTGCTGTTCTATATGCATGTCAGCATGAGATTAAAGTCCCTATGATGACTTATTGTATTAACCCATTTCATTCTGGATACATTTAAAGGCTTTTGCAAACAACATAGATCCAGATCAGCCACAGCGTTGTTTGCTTCATAGCCAAGTGTTTTAGCAAGATCATCTGAATAGCAAACAACATAGAGCCTGATCAGACGGCATGTTCCGTGGCGGCTGATATGACTCTATGTGCTTTGCAAATACTGTTTGAACGGTATCCAGAATCAAATGGGTTAACAATGTTTAAATATGGTGAGTTTAAAGTCCCAAATATGCAATGCAGTAATGATACACTGGCCATGTAAAAGAACAATGCCTGGAATTGAAGTGTCTTCTGTATCTTGAACTAGCCTCCCAAAAATAACATGACTATTACATTTCTGGAGGAGTCGCCTCGATTAACCGGGGGGGGGGGGGCGACGATAAATAAAATACAAGACAAGTACCAAGTAACTTCAGTAAAATCTTAAATATATTTGAAATAATCCACAGGAGAACATGTCCGATTAGCGCAGTGGTTAGCTCGTTCGCTTCTCACTAATGCAATCCGGGTTTGATCCTCGGACCGGGAAGTATGTGAGATGGTACGGTGGTCGCCAGATCGGACAGGTGGGTTTTCTCCGGGCACTCTGGTTTCCTCCCACACAAATGACCACATATACGCTTTCATCTGTGCCATCGAGAGTGATTAATATAAGTTGTTAAAACTTGCTTCGCAATCGTTGTAAAATAAATCAAGTTTAAACAGGAGAGACTTTTGTCACCAGTTTTCATGACGTACATATTTATTTTTATGTTGATTAGTTGACCACTATAACCTATCATCACAGATTGTCACGGGTTTGAGCAATGCTCAGGCCGTGTCTCATTTATATGAAATAGTTGGTAGTTTCTTATGGAGGTTTGTGTTCCAAGTACTGTAATATAGCCCAAAATTATAGCCCCGGCGTAAATTCCGAACAAACAAACAAGCATGTTAATTAGTCAATACCAGTACAAATGTTGACAGTCTAGCAGACAACTCTCCACCGAGAATACAATGAGAAACAAAGTGGCTGCTTGGCACAGACGACCTCTTAATAGAGGTCAAATGTATAATAAAACAACATACTGGAAACTGGTTGGCTGCTTAATAGAGGTCAAATGTATAATAAACCAGCATATTGGGAATCTGGAAACTGGCTGCTTAATAGAGGTTGGCTGCTTAATACAGGTTGGCTGCTTAATAGAGGTTGGCTGCTTAATAGAGGTCAAATGTATAATAAAACAACATATTGGGAATATGAAAACTGGCTGCTTAATATTGGTTGGCTGTTTAATAGAATTGACCACACAGATTTAACTGTAGACCAGCAACCATACCCTAATGTGCTATATTACCATGGTTACAGGCAATGTTAGATTGACGTGTACATTTACAGGTGTATGTTTCTCCGAAGCTAGCCATGATTGCCATGGGAATAGTGCCACCTATTGCTGTAATGTCCATAGTGTATGGACGATATGTCCGCACAATCACACGACAAGTACAAGACTCCTTGGCTGGTGCAACCGCGGTAAGTAAAATATTGCACGGGTTCTGCATACACCTACCGTATACACTCTGGACTGGAGCGCTATATATATCATGATACTAAGGTGGGTCCAATCCGTGACATTGACGAAATAGTCGCCTTAGAGATCTTGACTTCGTTCCTTGGGCCCCATTTCTCCGTAATTCTTTTAAATGTTTATATTTTTACAATTTTCATACAAAATCTTGTCCAGTAAGCTAAACTTGCCATTGTTTAGCACTCCTATTCAAATGTTGAATTTAATGATTGATTATATTTGAACCCTATTTAATTGAAATTTATTAAATAATACCATTTTCAGCATGAAAGAACTTGTTTCAATTAATTTGTTAAGAACATGTTTCTATGTATTTGTTAAGAACTTGTTTCTATGTATTTGTTAAGAACATGTTTCTATGTATTTCTTAAGAACTTGTTTCTATGTATTTCTTAAGAACTTGTTTCTATGTATTTGTTAAGAACATGTTTCTATGTATTTGTTAAGAACGTGTTTCTATGTATTTCTTAAGAACATGTTTCTAAGTATTTCTTAAGAACTTGTTTCTATGTATTTGTTAAGAACATGTTTCTATGTATTTGTTAAGAACTTGTTTCTATGTATTTGTTAAGAACATGTTTCTATGTATTTGCTAAGGTTGCAGAGGAGAAGATTAGCAACATTCGGACAGTAAGGTCCTTCACGAAGGAACATTTGGAGATTGCAACCTACAATGATTCCTTACTGAACGTGCTGAGACTGGCCTATAAACAGGCGCTTGCCGGAGCGATCTTCTGGGGATCCGTAAGTATTTACAGGGAGATTTATGCAGTTCATTCAAATTTATTTTAGTTTGATTATGAAATAAATTTTTTACAACATTAGTTCAGTCAATCTCGAGACCTCATTTCTGATGGAAAGAGGGAAGAGGCCATGTGGATTTAAGTGTCTTGCCTAAAGACATCACCTCTGTGGTTCTTGCAGGGTTCAAACTCACAACCTCTCGATTATGACGAAGACAGAGTATGATAAAATTTCTTATAGAGGTTGATGCACAAAGTACTGGTGGAGCCTGCTCAGGAAAGGTTGTTGTTAGGTAAACTCCTGTCCTATAAGCAGATAAAGTCTGATTTATCCCGAAATATATATTTCAGTTGGAATCCTTTGTATTTACTTGTTGTTCCCTAACCAGATATTATGGTATGATAAATGTGATTTTATGAAAATCATGTTAATTAATTGGTAATAAATTTGTACAGATTGGATATACGGTCGGATATCTGTCTAGAGTCGGAGATATAGTAATTAACAAAATTTGAGATGAGAAAGTGGATGAAAGGACATTTTAACAATGATAAAAATAGAGGAAACTGTTTAACCCATTCAACACCAAGTAACTCACATGGACTGGTCCATGATATTCATAAACCAATAAATGAATCAGAAAATCACATTTGGACAAGTTCATTTATCAAAATGGGTAATTATGTCTAAAAATAGTCATATCACTGGCAAAAAGTGCAGATCCTGATGAGACGGCTCGTCACGAGCCGGCTCATCTGGATCTACACTTTTTGTAAGCCTATTTAGAGGTCTGTGGTGTTGAAAGGGTTAAGGGGACCTACATACGTTCAGGGAGTATTCAGTGGCAGTAACTGACCAATGTCTCATTACATGCTAGTGGCAGATAAAATCACTTTTGCAAACAGCATAGAGCCAAGATCAGATAGCAGTTCCATCTGATCAGGCTCTATGCTATTTGTTATACGGATAGTGGAGCTAAACAATTTGGCTGAACAACATAGATTCTGAGCAGATGCTGCGCAACGCTGCGGCTGATCTGGATCTATTTTGTTTGGAAATATGATTTTATTTACTCACCAGGCAAAGGGTTACTAGTGTGTTATTATGCATGTTATGTGGAAAGCTTGTCTAGAAAATAGGTTAAAAAATATACAAATAAATCAAATGAAACGTGAACCATTTAGTGAGTGCAATTGTTTGAAAACACACATTTTGGGGAGCTTCCATCAGTTCCACAGAATTTCTTGTTTTCTTTCAGACTGGTTTGTTTTATTTCAGACTGGTTTGTTTTCTTTCAGACTGGTTTGTTTTCTTTCAGACTGGTTTGTTTTCATCAGACTGGTTTGTTTTATTTTAGACTTGTTTGTTTGATTTCAGACTGGTTTGTTTTCTTTCAGACTGGTTTGTTTTATTTTAGACTTGTTTGTTTTCTTTCAAACTTGTTTGATTTCTTTCAAACTTGTTTGTTTTCTTTCAGACTGGTATGTCAGGAAATATAATAGTATTATCTGTGTTCTATGCTGGTGGCTATATGATGAGCCAGTCTCTATTAACCATTGGCGATCTGTCAGCGTTTCTTCTGTATGCAGCATATGTGGGTGTGTCCATGGGAGGTGAGAGCGATAAATACATAATTTATACATTATTCATTTACATGTACAACACTTTCTTAACAAGATATACATTCAATTAACCCTTTCAACACAACAGGCCTCTAAATAGGCTTACAAAAAATGTAGATCCAGATGAGCCGGCTCGTGATGAGGGGCATCCATGGTCTTCCTTCACCACTAAAAGCTGTATAGTCGCCAATCACCATATGACCTGTTGGTGCAACTGTAAACCCAAAAAACAAGTGATATGTTTAATATTTTCTCTGTTTTTTTTAAAACAATGACTATTTTCGGTTCCTTGAGAATTGGTCATGTTTCCAAAATAGCATGGAAAAAAACCCAGTAATAATTTATATTGATAGTTTAGTTTAATCATATTTTATTGCAAATCAATAGTTAATGTTATGCACAGAACGATACAATACATAGTATGAAAATGCAAATGGTTTGGACCACAAGTTTTGACAACATTGGTATTCATACACACACATATATTTCCATAAATGCCCCCCCTATAATTATGTATATGACAAAAAGATAATTTATAATACCAAACGTTTCATTGTGTTTCAGGTATGACAACATTTTACTCCGAGTTGAATAAAGGGCTTGGTGCGTCCACAAGGATATGGGAACTAAGTGATCGAGTCCCTCTCGTGCCATTTTCAGGTTTGGCTTACTTGAACAGTTTTTGCGAGATATTGTCTCTAATTCTGATTGGATAAGGAGACTTCATCAGATCATTTTAATAGCAATTCTGATTGGATAAGGAGACTTCATCAGATCATTTTAATAGCAATTCTGATTGGATAAGGAGACTTCATCAGATCATTTTAATAGCAATTCTGATTGGATAAGGAGACTTCATCAGATCATTTTAATAGCAATTCTGATTGGATAAGGAGACTTCATCAGATCATTTTAATAGCAATTCTGATTGGATAAGGAGACTTCATCAGATCATTTTAATAGCAATTCTGATTGGATAAGGAGACTTCATCAGATCATTTTTAATAGCAATCGGATCTAATTAAATGTCAAATTCTTTCATGTGAGGAAGCTTTCCAGCTGGATTGCAGAAGGTCGGTGGTTCTAACCGGGTGCCTGTTTGTGCCTGAAATACTACTCGGAGGGCATCCTTGTTCTACCTCCATAGCTGGAGAGTCGCCACATGACCTAAGCTGCTTGTGGTATTAAACCCAAATACAAACTATTTTACATGTGCATATAGGTGGCATCGTGCCTACATTACCTGTGCAAGGACAGATTGACTTTCTTGATGTTGGCTTCACCTACCCTACTCGGAAAGATGCTGTAGTCCTCTCAGGTTTGAATCTCCAAATGCCAGCGGGTACTGTTACTGCCGTTGTTGGATCCAGCGGCTCTGGGAAGTCAACTATTGGAAGCCTGCTTCTTAGATTTTATGACCCAGACTTCGGTAAGCTGATCCTCTGTTAACCCATTCAACACCAAGTAACTCACATGGACTGGTCCATGCTTAGCCTGCTCCGGTAATTTGATTCTCTGTTAACCCATTCAACACCAAGTAACTCACATGGACTGGTCCATGCTTAGCCTGCTCCGGTAATTTGATTCTCTGTTAACCCATTCAACACCAAGTAACTCACATGGACTGGTCCATGTTAGCCTGCTCGGTAATGATCTCTGTTTTGTTTGGTGGTGTTAGCCTGCTCCGGTAATTTGATTCTCTGTTAACCCATTCAACACCAAGTAACTCACATGGACTGGTCCATGGTTAGCCTGCTCTGGTAAGCTGATCCTCTGTTAACCCATTCAACACCAAGTAACTCACATGGACTGGTCCATGTAGCCTGCTCTGATAAGCTGATCCTTGTTAACCCATTCAACACCAAGTAACTCACATGGACTGGTCCATGGTTAGCCTGCTCCGGTAATTTGATTCTCTGTTAACCCATTCAACACCAAGTAACTCACATGGACTGGTCCATGCTTAGCCTGTGGTGTGTTTTTTTTGTTTGGTGGTTGGTTGTGTGGTGTGTTTGTTTTGTTTGGTGGTTGGTTGTGGTGTGTTTTTTTTGGTTTGTGGTTGGTTGTTGGGTGTGTGTGTTTTGTTTGGTGTTGGTTGTGTGGTTGTGTTTGTTTTGTTTGGTGGTTGTTGTGTGGTTTGTTTGTTTTGTTGGTGGTTGGTTGTGTGGTGTGTTTTTTTGTTTGGTGGTTGGTTGTGTGTTGTGTTTGTTTTGTTTGGTGGTTGGTTGTGTGGTTTTTTTTTGTTTTGTTTGGTGGTTGGTTGTGTGGTGTGTTTTTTTGTTTGGTGGTTGGTTGTGTCCGGTAATGGTGGTTGGTTGTGGACTGGTCCATGGTTAGCCTGCTCCGGTAAGCTGATCTTCTTTAACCCATTCAACACCAAGTAACTCACATGGACTGGTCCATGGTTAGTCTGCTCCGGTAAGCTGATCCGCTGTTAACCCATTCAACACCAAGTAACTCACATGGACTGGTCCATGGTTAGCCTGCTCCGGTAATTTGATTCTCTGTTAACCCATTCAACACCAAGTAACTCACATGGACTGGTCCATGCTTAGCCTGGGTTCCAGTCTGTCGATTTGTCACTTTTTAACTTCTGGCAAAATGACATTGTTGATATTATCATAAACTCAATACTGCCCAATTAATGGTCTCGGTGTTAAAATATATCTATTTGAATGACCAGGCAAAATATATCAACGCCTGTTCCCAGGCTAGTCCATTGTATTTGTAGACCAATAAATTGCTCAGAAATGGACCAGTTCATTTGTATCAAAATGGGTAATATTTGTAAAAAAAATAGTAAAATTACTAGCAAAAAGTGCAGATGTTGATTAGCTCGTTATGAGACAGCTCATTTGTATCTACACTTTTTTCAAGCCTATTTAGATGTCTGTAGTGTTGAAAATGTTAACCCGTAACCTGCCAGATAAATTGGACGGAATGTGAAGTCATAATGTTGTTTGCTATTCAGACAAGTGTTTTAGCTCCACTATCTGAATAGCAAACAGCATAGAGCCTAATGAGACGGCACATGGTTGCCATCTGATCTGGCTGTATGCAGTTTGTGAATTTTGTCATGATTGGCAGGTTAAGGGTTAAGATGCTATATAATCGCTACCCCGAAGTCCAGTTTTATACTCTTTTATAGGAAAGTTGTTTATTTAACTGTTGCAAGTATGATAAACAGTTGTATGTATATTACCCTAGAGAAACTGTGTACACGTTGGTCGATCCATTGCCATTGGTCCATTAGTCTGACTGTATGTCATCTCTAGTCTGATCAGTAATTACAGACCTGCTTAACCCTTTCCCTCATAGAAGCACCTCTTGACGCCATTACCAATACAACATACATTGACAATGTGGTAGCCAAACCAATGTTCATAATAAAGGCCAGAATCTCATGTAGTCCCAGTAATATCTATGGAGGTGGGATAGATATGGCGACTACTTATCCACTGCATGATAGCTAAATGGCTGTCGTTTGTATGAAGATATAATAGTATATTAACCTAAATCTCATGTAGTCCCTGTAATATCTATGGAGGTGGGATAGATATGGCGACTACTTATCCACTGCATGATAGCTAAATGGCTGTCGTTTGTATGGAGATATAATAGTATATTAACCTAAATCTCTATGTAGTCCCAGTAATATCTATGGAGGTGGGATAGATATGGCGACTACTTATCCACTGCATGATAGCTAAATGGCTGTCGTTTGTATGAAGATATAATAGTATATTAACCTAAATCTCATGTAGTCCCTGTAATATCTATGGAGGTGGGATAGATATGGCGACTACTTATCCACTGCATGATAGCTAAATGGCTGTCGTTTGTATGAAGATATAATAGTATATTAACCTAAATCTCTATGTAGTCCCAGTAATATCTATGGAGGTGGGATTGATATGGCGACTACTTATCCACTGCATGATAGCTAAATGGCTGTCGTTTGTATGGAGATATAATAGTATATTAACCTAAATCTCTATGTAGTCCCAGTAATATCTATGGAGGTGGGATAGATATGGCGACTACTTATCCACTGCATGATAGCTAAATGGCTGTCGTTTGTATGAAGATATAATAGTATATTAACCTAAATCTCTATGAAGGAAAGGGTTAAGCTTCAGGAAGGTAATTCATGATTCCCACTAGACCGGATTATCGTTATTGGTATTCATGAGCGAAATATTCGGCTGTCTAATCAGCGCGGTTGTTCAGTAGCTCGCTTCTCACCAATGCAACCTGGGTTCTATTCTTGAACCGGGAAGTATATGAGATGGCACGGTGGTTGCCTAATCGCAATGGTTGGTTTTCTCCGGGTACTTCGGTATCCTCCCACACAAATGACCACATATACACTTTCATCCACACCAACGAGAGTGATTAATATAAGTTGTTAAAACTTGCTTCGCAATCATTGTAAAATAAATCAAGTTTAAACAGGAGAGACTTGTCACCAGTTTTCATGACGTACATATTTATTTTTATGTTGATTAGTCGACCACTATAACACTTTCATCTGCACCAACAAGTGTGATTAATATAAGTTGGTAAAGCTTGTTTCACAATCGTAAGCGAAGTAAAAAATAAGTCTACTTTTTAGAGGTGTTCACAGCAGCTGTTGTGGGGGGGGGGATATATTGTTGTAGTTATAGTCATGATTACCATTGTAGGTACATTATCGTTGGATGGCAAGGATATTAGGGATTTAGACCCAGACTGGCTGAGAAAACAAATAGGAGTTGTGAGTCAGGTAAATATTCCCTACAGTGAGATGAATAGGGTGCATGTATGTATCAGGGCTTCTAAAAGCTCCCGATCCAGGACCGAAACCTGCGGACAGGTTGTAGCAACCAAAAAGTCATAAAATATCGGTCCAGAAAATTGTTGAAAAAGCCTCGCCTTGTATATTTTCTCCACAGGACCAAATTCAAGATTCAATATTTTATTAAGTAACGTAAACATACAATGCTTCTAGTTACATGATCAAATATATTAACATATAAGTTATCAACATGACACCATTTGTTTTTTAAAATACTTAATAACTTATATTAATCACTCTCGTTGGCGCGGATGAAAGCATATATGTGGTCATTCGTGTGGGAGGAAACTGGAGTACCCGGAGAAAACCCACCTGTCTGATCTGGCGACCACCATACCATCTCACATACTTCCCGGTCCGAGGATCGAACCAGGGTTGCATTGGTGAGAAGCGAGCTATGTCTTGTCTAAATGATTATATGGTAAATCAACCGTGTAATTAATTACTTTACAAACAAATCATGTAATCAATATCTTAGCAAACCGATCCCTGTGATAATTTTATTTCTATTCTGTATATTTTCTTGACACGCCAGGAACCAGCATTATTCTCATGTTCCATTGCTGACAATATAAAGTATGGAGCCAATGACCCGTCATTGGTTACTATGGAGATGATCGAAGATGCCGCTAAACAAGCCAACGCTTACATGTTCATCAAAAACTTTCCCCAGCAGTTTGATACACTGGTTGGAGAGCGGGGACTGATGCTGTCAGGTGATTTTTGCAAAATTTAATTTTAGCTTGATTGCGAAACAAGTTCTTCCATTAGATTAATCACTCTCGAGTCCATAGCACAGAGTTAATACTGAAAATCAGTTCTACTCAGTACCTGGTGAAATATTTTGATGACAAAAATCTAGCTCAAGAGGTGCTGTAGTATATACCAATTTATTTGAGCTTGATTGCGAAACAAGTTCTTACACCGTATATTAATCACTCTCGAGACCTCATTCACGATGGAATCCATTGCCATGAAGGAGAGAGAAGAGACAACGTGGAATTTAAATGCCTTGCCTAAGGGTACAATCGTAACGGCTGCAGTGGGGCTCGAACTCCGGACATTTCGCACCAAAGGGGAACCTGCTACCACTGCGCTATCACGAATTGGAATCAAAATCAATGATGACTTGTCTATTTTGTATGATTTTTGCTTGAATTCACGTACATGACGTTCTCCAGGACCAGTTTGTATGGCCATAATGTGCATTTTGGGGGCGTTTATTAACATTTCAAAGAGATGAAGGATAAACATTTTTTTCTAATTATTTAGTACTGTACATGTATTTCAAATTTTCGCTAAAACCGGGACCGATAGTTGCCAATGTTGCACATAGTCATTTGTAATATATTTCACAAATCTGTTAATCTTTATATATTTCCTTCCTACAGGTGGACAAAAGCAACGGATAGCGCTTGCAAGAGCCATTATTAAGGTAATGGTGAATATTGCCTTTGTTTGCTGAGTAAATAAAATCACATTTGCAAACAACATAGATCCAGATCAGCCACGGCGCAACGCCTCAGGATCTATGGTGTTTGCTATTCAGACAAGTGTTTTAGCTCCAATCTCCGAATAACAAACATCATAAAGCCTGATCGTTCTGTGCCATCTAATCTGGCTCTATACTGTTTACAAAAAACGGATATACTCGTTTCTAGTCCAGTATGGGTTACTATAGCATTATTTTTTAAGGAAAGACACATAAAGAGCTTTCATATACCTGTTTGCTAATGTGATTTTATCTGCCGCTGGCGGGAAAAGCGTTAATGTTGCATTACTATAGGGTAAACAAATCACGATTTGGCTGTGGTTCCCAGCATCACTGTCGGATTTCTTCTAGCCTCAGATAGATGTCAGCTGGTACCCGTTTCTTTCTGCTCATTCATTTGATAACCCATTGCTCCACAACAGAAGCAAGCGACCTATCACACAAGTTAAATGTTGATGAAACCGAGGTTCCTTTCCATACATACTCGCCTATAAGACAAGTTTTTTATGACCAGATTATTGCATCTCAAAGTTGCTTCCCCTCTTATACGCGAGTATTAACTCTTTTTTTTACAAAAAAATGGCTTAAATGGTATCTATAATTACATTTTCAAAAAGAAAGCACTCCGACACTGAACATTTCTTCAACTTGCATGTGTGTTTTACGTTTATTTATCGTCGCTACCGGTTGCCCATATGAGCGACGCCTCCTGAAGAGATTAGTCATTTTATATTTTTGGAGGATAGTGCAATGATACAGACAGAGACCCATTCCAGAGCCTCCTCTGGTTCTTTTACGTGCACAGTGTAAAGCACCGACATGAAATACTGTTATTTTTATTAGGGTCAGACGGGGGATCGAACCTGAGATTCCTGGATTACCAGTCCAGCGTATTACCACTGGACTACAGATCCGTCTGTTCTTCAACTTGCACTGGCCAAACATGCAATTTATACTTGTGTCTGGTGTCCATTTTATCAACTTGTCTTGTATGCGAGTGTATGCCAAAACCCACAGATATCGGGACCAAATTAGAGGGTTGTCTTATAGGCAAGAATGGATGGTATATGTCATTTAAGAAATACCTTGGATACAATGGGGTAACTCTGTTTTTGACCTGTTTTTGTAAAAGAAATAAGTGACCCACCCATGGCCAGTTGGCTCTTGTTTATTTACTTTTTGTGGAAGTCGTGATAGCGCAGTGGATGCGCATCACGTTCGCTTCAGTTGCGAATGGTCCGGAGTTCGAACCCCGCTGGAGCCGTTACGATTGTGTCCTTAGGCAAGGCATTTAAATTCGACGTTGCTTCTTCTCTCTCCCTCGTGGTGATGGATTCCATCTGGAATGAGGTCTCGAGAGTGATTAATGTAAGTTGTAAGAACTTGTTTCATAATCGAGCTGTTAAGCAAGACACACATTCTGGAGAAAACACTTAGCATAAGCATAAGCATTTATTTTCTTTGTCTGATTATTCGTATGTTCTGCATTTTGTTCGGGCAATGAGGTCCTTTAATGTAGGAAATGGTAGAATATGTGCAATGTATACACAAGTTGTATGGTTATTTCAGAATCCAAGAATATTGTTACTCGATGAAGCAACAAGGTATGTAAATAGACTAAACAAGAGATGAACTACTTGTGCAAAGTATGATGAACAGTAACGAAATCCTGTGTATGTGGGGTAGTTGCCCCATGTATGGGTCGGTTGTGGGGTAGTTGCCTTATATGTGTGTCGGTTGTGGGGTAGTGCCCCATGTATGTGTCGGTTGTGGGGTCATTGTCCATGGTATGGGTAGGTTGTGGGGTAGTGCCCCATGTATGGGTCGGTTGTTGTGTAGTGCCCCATGTATGGGTCGGTTGTGGGGTAGTGCCCCATGTATGGGTCGGTTGTGGGGTAGTGCCCCATGTATGTGTCGGTTGTGGGGTCATTGTCCATGGTATGGGTCGGTTGTGGTAGTTGCCTTATATGTGTGTCGGTTGTGGGGTAGTGCCCATGTATGTGTCGGTTGTGGGGTCATTGTCCATGGTATGGGTAGGTTGTGGGGTAGTGCCCCATGTATGGGTCGGTTGTGGTGTAGTGCCCCATGTATGGGTCGGTTGTGGGGTAGTGCCCCATGTATGGGTCGGTTGTGGGGTAGTGCCCCATGTATGGGTCGGTTGTGGGGTAGTTGCCTTATGTGTGTGTCGGCTGTGGGGTAGTGCCCCATGTATGGGTAGGTTGTGGGGTAGTGCCCAATGTATGTGTCGG
Organism: Archivesica marissinica; assembly: GCA_014843695.1. Classification (NCBI taxonomy): domain Eukaryota; kingdom Metazoa; phylum Mollusca; class Bivalvia; order Venerida; family Vesicomyidae; genus Archivesica; species Archivesica marissinica. Next base: position 77,001,733 of record CM026404.1, read on the forward strand.
TTGTGGGGTAGTGCCCCATGTATGTGTCGATTGTGGGGTAGTGCCCCATGTATGGGTGGGTCAGTTGTGGTGTCATTGCCTCATGTATGTGTCGGTTGTGGGGTCATTGTCCATGGTATTGGTAGGTTGTGGGGTCATTGTCCATGGTATGGGTTGGTTGTGGGGTCATTGTCCCATTGTATGGGTCAGTTGTGGGGTCATTGTCCATTGTATGGGTCGGTTGTGGGGTCATTGTCCAATGTATGGGTTGGTTGTGGGGTCATTGCCCCATGTATGGGTAGGTTGTGGGGTCATTGTCCATGGTATGGGTCGGTTGTGGGGCCATTGTCCATTGTATGGGTCGGTTGTGGGGTCATTGCCATGGTATGGGTAGGTTGTGGGGTCATTGTTCCATGGTATGGTTTGGTTGTGGGCCATTGTCCATGTATGGGTAGGTTGTGGGGTCATTGTCCATGGTATGGGTCGTTGTGGGTCATTGTCCATGGTATGGGTAGGTTGTGGGGTCATTGCCCCATGTACGGGTAGGTTGTGGGGTCATTGTCCATGGTATGGGTCGGTTGTGGGGTCATTGTCCATTGTATGGGTTGGTTGTGGGGTCATTGCCTCATATATGGGTCGGTTGTGGGGTCATTGTCCATGGTATGAGTATGTTGTGGGGTCATTGTCCATGGTATGGGTAGGTTGTGGGGCCATTGTCCATGGTATGGGTCAGTTGTGGGGCCATTGTCCATGGTATGGGTCGGTTGTGGGGTCATTGTCCATGGTATGGGTCAGTTGTGGGGTCATTGTCCATGGTATGGGTCGGTTGTGGGGTCATGTCCCATTGTATGGGTAGGTTGTGGAGTCATGTCCCATGGTATGGGTCGGTTGTGGGGTCATTGTCCATTGTATGGGTAGGTTGTGGGGTCATGTCCATGGTATGGGTAGGTTGTGGGGCCATTGCCCATGGTATGGGTTGGTTGTGGGGTCATTGTCCATGGTATGGGTCAGTTGTGGGTCATGTCCCATTGTATGGGTCGGTTGTGGGGCCATTGTCCATGGTATGGGTCGGTTGTGGGGGTCATGTCCCATTATATGGGTCGGTTGTGGGGTCATGTCCCATTGTATGGGTCGGTTGTGGGGCCATTGTCCATGGTATGGGTAGGTTGTGGGGTCATTTCCCATTGTATGGGTCGGTTGTGGGGTCATTGTCCATGGTATGGGTCGGTTGTGGGGTCATTGTCCATGGTATGGGTCGGTTGTGGGTCATGTCCCATTGTATGGGTCGGTTGTGGGGTCATTGTCCATTGTATGAGTCAGTTGTGGGGCCATTGTCCATGGTATGGGTTGGTTGTGGGGTCATGTCCCATTGTATGGGTCGGTTGTGGGGTCATTGTCCATGGTATGGGTAGGTTGTGGGGTCATTGTCCATGGTATGGGTCGGTTGTGGGGTCATTGTCCATGGTATGGGTCGGTTGTGGGGTCATGTCCCATTGTATGGGTCGGTTGTGGGGTCATTGTATGAGTCGGTTGTGGGGCCATTGTCCATGGTATGGGTTGGTTGTGGGGTCATTGTCCATGGTATGGGTAGGTTGTGGGGTAGTGCCCCATGTATGGGTCGGTTGTGGGGTAGTGCCCCATGTATGGGTCGGCTGTGGGGTAGTGCCCCATGTATGGGTAGGTTGTGGGGTTGTGCCCAATGTATGTGTCGGTTGTGGGGTAGTGCCCCATGTATGGGTCGGTTGTGGTGTCATGTCCCATTGTATGGGTCGGTTGTGGGGTCATTGTCCATGGTATGGGTCGGTTGTGGGGTCATTGTCCATGGTATGGGTCGGTTGTGAGGTCATTGTCTATTGTATGGGTCGGTTGTGGGGTCATTGTCCATTGTATGGGTCGGTGGTGGGGTCATTGCCCCATGTATGGGTAGGTTGTGGGGTCATTGTCCATGGTATGGGTCGGTTGTGGGGCCATTGTCCATTGTATGGGTCGGTTGTGGGGTCATTGCCCATGGTATGGGTAGTTGTGGGGTCATTGTTCCATGGTATGGTTTGGTTGTGGGGCCATTGTCCATGTTATGGGTAGGTTGTGGGGTCATTGTCCATGGTATGGGTCGATTGTGGGGTAGTGCCCCATGTATGGGTGGGTCGGTTGTGGTGTCATTGCCTCATGTATGTGTCGGTTGTGGGGTCATTGTCCATGGTATTGGTAGGTTGTGGGTCATTGTCCATGGTATTGGTAGGTTGTGGGGTCATTGTCCATTGTATGGGTCGGTTGTGGGGTCATTGTCCATTGTATGGGTCGGTTTGTGGGGTCATTGCCCATGGTATGGGTAGGTTGTGGGGTCATTGTTCCATGGTATGGTTTGGTTGTGGGGTCATTGTTCCATGGTATGGTTTGGTTGTGGGGCCATTGTCCATTGTATGGGTAGGTTGTGGGGTCATTGTCCATGGTATGGGTCGGTTGTGGGGCCATTGTCCATTGTATGGGTCGGTTGTGGGGTCATTGCCCATGGTATGGGTAGGTTGTGGGGTCATTGTTCCATGGTATGGTTTGGTTGTGGGGCCATTGTCCATGTTATGGGTAGGTTGTGGGGTCATTGTCCATGGTATGGGTCGGTTGTGGGGTCATTGTCCATGGTATGGGTAGGTTGTGGGGTCATTGCCCCATGTATGGGTAGGTTGTGGGGTCATTGTCCATGGTATGGGTCGGTTGTGGGGTCATTGTCCATTGTATGGGTCGTTGTGGGGTCATTGCCTCATATATGGGTCGGTTGTGGGGTCATTGTCCATGGTATGGGTATGTTGTGGGGTCATTGTCCATGGTATGGGTAGGTTGTGGGGCCATTGTCCATGGTATGGGTAGGTTGTGGGGTCATTGTCCATGGTATGGGTAGGTTGTGGGGTCATTGTCCATGGTATGGGTCGGTTGTGGGGTCATGCCCATTGTATCGGTAGGTTGTGGAGTCATGTCCCATGGTATGGGTCGGTTGTGGGGTCATTGTCCATTGTATGGGTAGGTTGTGGGGTCATTGTCCATGGTATGGGTAGGGTTGTGGGGCCATTGCCCATGGTATGGGTCGGTTGTGGGGTCATTGTCCATGGTATGGGTCAGTTGTGGGGTCATGTCCCATTGTATGGGTCGTTTGTGGGGTCATTTCCCATTGTATGGGTCGGTTGTGGGGCCATTGTCCATGGTATGGGTCGGTTGTGGGGGTCATGTCCCATTATATGGGTCGGTTGTGGGGTCATGTCCCATTGTATGGGTCGGTTGTGGGGCCATTGTCCATGGTATGGGTAGGTTGTGGGGTCATTTCCCATTGTATGGGTCGGTTGTGGTGTCATTGTCCATGGTATGGTCGGTTGTGGGGTCATTGTCCATGGTATGGGTCGGTTGTGGGGTCATGTCCCATTGTATGGGTCGGTTGTGGGGTCATTGTCCATTGTATGAGTCGGTTGTGGGGCCATTGTCCATGGTATAGGTTGGTTGTGGGGTCATGTCCCATTGTATGGGTCGGTTGTGGGGTCATTGTCCATGGTATGGGTAGGTTGTGGGGTCATTGTCCATGGTATGGGTCGGTTGTGGGGTCATGTCCCATTGTATGGTCGGTTTGTGGGGTCATTGTATGAGTCGGTTGTGGGGCCATTGTCCATGGTATGGGTTGGTTGTGGGTCATGTCCCATTGTATGGGTCGGTTGTGGGGTCATTGTCCATGGTATGGGTAGGTTGTGGGGTAGTGCCCCATGTATGGGTCGGTTGTGGGGTAGTTGCCCTATGTATGGGTCGGTTGTGGGGTAGTGCCCCATGTATGGGTAGGTTGTGGGGTAGTGCCCAATGTATGTGTCGGTTGTGGGGTAGTGCCCCATGTATGTGTCGATTGTGGGGTAGTGCCCCATGTATGGGTCGGTTGTGGTGTTGTCCCATTGTATGGGTCGGTTGTGGGGTAGTGCCCATGGTATGGGTCGGTTGTGGGGTCATTGTCCATGGTATGGGTCGGTTGTGGGGTCATTGTCCATGGTATGGGTCGGTTGTGGGGTCATTGTCCATGGTATGGGTCGGTTGTGGGGTCATTGTCCATGGTATGGGTAGGTTGTGGGGTCATTGTCCATTGTATGGGTCGGTTGTGGGGTCATTGTCCATGGTATGGGTAGGTTGTGGGGTCATTGTCCATTGTATGGGTCGGTTGTGGGGTCATTGTCCATTGTATGGGTCGGTTGTGGGTCATTGTCCATGTATGGTAGGTTGTGGGTCATTGTCATGGTATGAGTCAGTTGTGGGGTCATTGTCCATGGTATGGGTCGGTTGTGGGGTCATTGTCCATGGTATGGGTAGGTTGTGGGGTCATTGTCCATGGTATAGGTAGGTTGTGGGGTCATTGTCCATTGTATGGGTCGGTTGTGGGGTCATTGTCCATTGTATGGGTAGGTTGTGGGGCCATTGTCCATGGTATGGGTCGGTTGTGGGGTCATTGTCCATTGTATGGGTCGGTTGTGGGGTCATTGTCCATGGTATGAGTCGGTTGTGGGGTCATTGTCCATGGTATGTGTCGGTTGTGGGGTCATTGTCCATTGTATGGGTCGGTTGTGGGGTCATTGTCCATGGTATGGGTCGGTTGTGGGGTCATTGTCCATTGTATGGGTTATTTGTGGGGTCATTGTCCATGGTATGGGTTATGTGTGGGGTCATTGTCCATGGTATGGGTCGGTTGTGGGGTCATTGTCCATTGTATGGGTTATTTGTGGGGTCATTGTCCATTGTATGGGTTATTTGTGGGGTCATTGTCCATTGTATGGGTTATTTGTGGGGTCATTGTCCATGGTATGGGTCGGTTGTGGGGTCATTGGCCATTGTATGGGTCGGTTGTGGGGTCATTGCCTCATTTATGGGTTGGTTGTGGGGTCATTGCCCCATGTATGGGTCGGTTGCAGGGTCATTGTCCCATATATGGGTCAGCTGTCTCCCCATGTGGCACAAATGTTAACCATATCGAGATGATACGCAAGAGTGCAGGTTTCAGCCATGTCGGATCAAGGTCAAGGTAACACTTAGTTCTGTGCCAGCTGGGTCTGGTCAGATTGCAATTGTAATTATATAACTGTCTCCGTGGCCTAGTGGTTAAGGCTTCTGCCTACGAAGCGGGAGGTCAAAGATTCGAACCTTGTCAGCTGGGTTCTGATATGGCCGGTTGGTGAGCCGCCAGCTAGTTAAATAATGGTTACCGATTGCCTACCAGCCTGGCACTTGGCCTACAAGCATAGGATTCAGGAAGTACTGATGTTCATAAAAAAGGTGTCTCATTAGTCAGTAATGGCTGGCCCTTTCAATAGGGGTGACACTATAATAAACAAACACTTCACTTTACTTTTATTGTTCCAGCACTATCAGTGTTGACATGCATTGTGTAGATAATTTCAGATCATAGTTTAGAAGCTGATGATACTTTTAAATGATACACTCAATTTTCATGCCATTTGTTTAATCACCAAGCTCATAGCGTCCAAATTAAACATTCATCATCCCGCGAAATGATCTCTCCACCCCACAGGCACCAGACACAGCATTACTAAACATTACTTACTATATGACCATAGGCCAAAAAATAAAATGTTTGTGTCTGGTGCCTGTGCTCCACCCCACACTAATTCATGTTTCCGCTAATATACTTGCATATATAAAAATGTTATTGAGCAGCAAGTCTTGTACAAGATAATATATCTAAATTTACAGTAAGGCATGAATTTCAATCACACTAACATATTGCGCGTCACCTTTGATGTTTTCATAACATTTGCCATTGATTGAGATTTGTTTATTCATTTAAGTGGATCTGACTGAAATCTTCGTGCTCATATGTGCAAAGCTTGCAATGTAATTAAGTAGGAAGAATTCTGCGATTTCAAGTTGTATACATATAACGATTGCGATGCAAGTTCTAACAACTTATATTAATCACTCGTTGGCACGGATGAAAGCGTATATGTGGTCATTCGTGTGGGAGGAAACCTGAGTATCCGGAGAAAACCCACCTGTTCGATCTGGTGACCATCGTACCATCTCACATACTTCCCGGTCCGAGAATCGAACCCGGTTTGCATTGGTGAGAAGCGACAATAAAGCTATTGCAGTTAAAGCAGAATGTACTATATCCTCAAAAATAATATAAAAAAGATTACTGGTACCATCCATACTCGCCTATAACCAGGGATCATTCTAGAGGGCGATGTGGGCGAAATAGTCGCCCTAGGGACCTGACTTTGCCCTCTGGGGGCCCCACTTCTCCCTAAATAATTTTTTTTGTTTTTATGATTTTCAAACAAAATTTTGTCTAGTAAGATACACTGACCCATTATAAAGCACCCCTTCTATTCAAATGTTGTATTTAATGGTTGTACTGTGCATTTTAACCTTATTTTGCAGAAGTATATTAAAGAACACCATTTAAGGAAGCGATCACGTGCTTTCTCACTTCTCCCAAAAATTCTGACCTAGAATGAACCCTGTATAAGATGGGTTTGTACCACCAGATTATGGCCTCGTAGTGGCTACCCGTCTTATAAGTGAGTGCTATGCAAACAAATTTTTTTAAAGTATTAAAATTTATGCTATCGATAATATTTTAGAAAAGAAAGCACTCTGACACTACGATTTCTTCAACTTGCACTGGCCAAACATGCAGTCTATACTTGTGTCCATTTTACCAACCAGTTTTACCAACGAGTGCATGCCAAAACCCACAGAATTGAGGACCAAAGTAGGGGGTCATCTGATTGGATAGAATGGACGGTATGATAATTCTGGAGGCGTCGCCCCAAATAAACGCCTACTTAAAAATTGTTTTGTGTGTTTTCAGCGCTCTGGACTCTGAGAGCGAATATTATGTTAAAGAAGCTTTGAAAAGACTAATGGTTGGTCGCACTGTGATCACAATAGCTCACAGACTGTCCACAATAAAAACAGCCGATCAGATAGCGGTACTTCATGAGGGCCGTGTTCACGAATTGGGCACTTATGATCAGCTCACAGCAGTTGATGATGGAATTTTCAGAAAGTTAGTGGAAAAGCAGACGATCACTAGTTGATTATGGTGTAGATGTTGATGTAGAACCAGTTGCTGTACAATCCATCGTGTGATATATTGCCGATGTGGACGATCACTTGATCTCTGTGTACCGAGGATATATAAGTGTGTGCCATATTTAACCGCTTTTAACTCGTTAACTATGGAAATGAGCCTGGCATTAGTATCAGAGGCATCAGATATGGACACGACATTTAACCATTGTGAACATTTTAGTATATTTTCCTAAATGTGTTTGTATGCTTTGGGCATTCAAAATAGCTGTCTTACAGTTTATGTTTATTTGTTCATTACTGCCCAAGATATTTTTTATCTGTATTCCTTTCAATATCCAAGTTGCATTTAGGACATTTCAAATCTCCAGATGCAAGCACACATTTAATCAGATCCAAGATGGCCGACTTGTTGCTATAAATATTATTAAATAAATAACAACTAACTTTTTTAACTTATTTTGCATTGAACATGTGTTTGTGACTAAACCCAATTCTGATTATTCATGAAATTCCTTATAGCATTTTACAGCATTCGGCTGTGTGCCTGGCTGACCTAGATTTTCCAAATGTTTGGTATATTAGGAAAGTTACGTGACTTGGGGGGCCAGTTGCCCTCAATATAATGTATTTGAACTTTCTCAATCAACTGCCGGCGAACTATGTGGGCGAGCATTCTCGGAAGATGAGAATCATGCATTCCTAGAACTGTTGTTAGATTTGTAGTGTTATCTTGTAGTGTGATGGTCTTGAATTTTCGATGATGGTGCAATAAAATCAACAACTGGAGGAGGCATCTTCCTCTTCAGGGTGACAAGTCCTGATGGTTTCTTCTTTCCGAGTGGCTCTTCTTAGGACCACCCTCCTCACTGTTAGTCATCCCGCAGCAGCATATAAACGCATCGGGCAGTTAGACATCTGGTCATCTCTGTTGCTCCAGGGTCTGTCTATACCTCCACCACCTCCGTAAAACAGCGTATGTCCCTAGTTACAGTCCGTCTCCGTGGTCGAGTGGTTACGGTCGCTGACTGTAATCTATCATCACTGATGGTCACGTGTTCGAGCCCCGCTCAGGCCGTGTCTCATTTATATGAAAAAGTTGGCAGGTTCTTACTGGGTTGGTGCACCAAAGTACTGGTTAATCGCTGGAGCCTGCCCAGGAAAGGTGTTGTTAGGTAAACTGCCCGTCGGCAATATAGCCCAAAATGGTGCTGATGCAGGCGTAAAACCCGAACTAACAAACAGTGTTCCTTGTTGCAAGGTCGATAACAAGAAGATCCCAGTATCCTACGCTGCTGCTGTGAGATGTGCCCCGACTGTGATGTGCCGTGAGGAGATCAGCCAGGGCAAATAGGGAGAAGCGCGGCAGCTATATATATACATACAATGGTACTATTTCCTCTACCTCAAATCCTAGCACGTCTAAGTGCAAACAACTTCATTAAATCTAAGATGGCCGGTTTGTTATAGAGATACCAACTCAATTAGTGACCATGCAAGTCAGTTTCTATGCACATCAAACGAAACTCATATTTTTGTTATTCACATTTGTCAATGTTTTTAATCCTTTGCCTGCTGAGTAAATAAAAATCGCATTTGCAAACAACATAGATCCAGATCAGTAGCGTCTGATCACGATCTATGTTGTTTGCTATTCCGCCAAATGTTTTAGCTCCACTATCCGAATAGCAAACAGCCTGATCAGACGACACTGATCTATACAGTTTGCAAGTGATTTTATCTGCCGCTAGCTTGCAAAGGGTTAATTTATTTTAATCGCACAATCTCTATAGTCCATGAAATACCGGTAGATGAGAATACATGGTATGTTTTATAGGACAGACTATCAATTGTGACGTTAACAACTTTTTGGATAATATGCACTAAATTATTTTGTATTTTTACCTCCAATATATAAACTTCTTCAATTTATGGTATGCATATAAAAATCGGTGCTCATGTAGTATGATTTGCCGCATTCTTGAAGGGTGACCTCACAAACTACATTCTCTTAATATATAATGTTAAACTTTAGCACGCTGTTGGCGAAATGAGCAGATAACAAATGTGTAATATTTTTCCTAGAAAGTAAGACTTGACATTTCATTCAAATCGTCCAGATTCCTACAGCATGCTAAAGGTTAATAACTTTATCGGGGGACTGTATTTTAGTTTAAACAAATTTATGTTACCTCTATTGCGAAACAAGTTCTTACAACATTAGTTAAATCGCTCTCGAGACCTTATTTGTGAGAGAATCCCATCGCCATGAGGGAGAGAGGAGGCAATGTGGAATGTATGTGCCTTGCCGAAGGGCACACTCGTAATGGCTCCAGTGGGATAAAAACTCTGGGCCTTACACACTTGAAGCAAACGAGCTACCACTGCGCTATCACGACTACCAATTGATTGGAACATTGTTTTACATTTTATTTATGCTGCCAGGTAAATAGATATTAAAATGTGACAGTTTATTTCCTGTCACCCATTGTATTACCGAAGATTGTTTACTTGGGAGTGGTGAATGTGCATCGATACACAATCACCACGCATCAGTTATGTGATAATCTATGCATCAATAAAATAACCAGACTTTTATCTATCTGTATTTGAGTTTATATTTTGCCCGAGCATAAGTTGTTTTGTTGTGCCCATCACTCAATGGTCCATCAACTGACTTCATGTCTGTCCTATGCAATGATCACTGGATGGCCTAACTTAAATAGCTAACGGAATGAAGCGGATCTTTGTAGAACTACGATTGTCATGCAATCAAAGGGAAACAACCTTTGTAAACAAAGGAAATTGCAGTAACTTGCAATACCGGAATAGTCTCCCTTAATTACATATCTAATCTACTAGTAATATCTACTACCCTTAATGTATAGAACATTTCTATCACCACCTATACTGTATATTCACGGCCATATGTCTGTATACCGTCTAAATGAGGTGAACATTTAGGCAATTAGAAGATAATTATAGGCCGGACAAAAAATGTTATTTTATTTGAAGACTAGATCCAAGTGTGACCTTGGACTGAAACGACTACATTTCTCCTCCGTTTGAAGAGCTACGGACCGGACACGAAATACATGTATAGCCACTTGACCAATGACCTCCAAGCGCTATAGCATGACCTTGGATGACCACAATGGTTGGAACACAACTGCATGTCATGGTGATCATTTGATAGAAGTTCAATGAGAATCCTTGTAGGCTATTAGAAGATATGGACTGGACTGGACAAGAAACCGATGGACAGACATCCGTGGCATCATCGATATACCTGTAACACAATAATCATGGTTTCTAATTGTCCACTCCTTAGAATATGTTGGTATGCAGTAAATTCTAACTGAACACACAATAGGGTTTCAACATTTATGACATCTGATTGGTGAAAAGCATTTACATTACATACTAGAATTACATGACTGTACTAACAATCACTTACCGTAACTAAAGCAGTTCTCTGATGCATATATGTACAAATTGTGTTCATATATAATAACACAATATGCCAAATAAACATGATAAATCAATGCCGTATATATGTCTTTAAGATCAATAATATCGCTTTGTCAATCACACATAAACAATACAAATAAATCTAAAGCAGAGCACTTGGTGCTAAACTTCATCAAAACTTTAATGGTGCGACCCCAAACTTCACATACGTAAACTTTAATGGTGAGACACCAAACTTCACATACACAAACTTTAATGGTGAGACCCCAAACTTCACATATACAACTTTAATGGTAATACCCCAAACTTCATATACACAAACTTTAATGGTAAGACCCCAAACTTCACATACGCAAACTTTAATGGTGAGACCCCAAACTTCACATACGCAAACTTTAATGGTGAGACCTCAAACTTCACATACGCAAACTTTAATGGTGCGACCCCAAGCTTCACATACACAAACTTTAATGGTAAGACCCCAAACTTCATATACGCTAACTTTAATGGTGAGACCCCAAACTTCACATACGCAATACACTAATATGTATATAACAGGAATACGACCTCTTGTGGCAGAGTAGCATCGCTTGTAATCTGATAATCATTTGTCCTCACTGCTGTTGATTTCAACCTTACTCAAGACTAACTCTTTGCACGCTAGCGGTTGTCAACGATTATTGGAATTGATCACAATGGCTGACAATAACAGAACCGTGGCCCCTGCTGCATTTCATAATGAAATGCACATACCAGGTGGGTTTCGAACCTACAGCAGTAAGAGACGAGCGATTCAAATCACTAGCACATTAACAACTCTTCCATGGAAACAAACGGAAGCATTTATCAGAGTACTTCAGCAATCAGGTGTGTACAACATACAAATGCTCTACGAGAGCAAACATGTGATCTCCCAATAACAACCTCACTGTAACACCAAGCTCACACATCATAAAACATTCACCATCCTCAATCAACGGCCACACATTTTTTGATACAATTATACACGACTGAAACTGTGATATTTCACTCTAAAGATGATTATAAAATACAAACTTTGAATATGAAATATTGATACGCATAAACATCAGTGTTAGTGGTCACCTCCATTAAGCAGCCAGATTCCCAATATTGTTACTTTGTTATAGATTTGACCTCTATTAAGCAGCCAACCTGCATTAAGCAGCCAGATTCCCAATATGTTACTTTGTTATACATTTGACCTCTATTAAGCAGCCAGATTCCCAATATGTTACTTTGTTATACATTTGACCTCTATTAAACAGCCACCTGTGCTAAGCAGCCACTTTCTGTGATTCCCTTGGCTAGCTGCTTAAGACAGTTTTGACTGTACATAAATTACATGAATAACAGTGTTTACAAGTAACACAGCGTGTAACAGTTAATACTAGGGATGGCAACGAATGATGATTTTGGTATTCGAATATTCGGATGATCTTCCGAACGAATATTCGAATATTCGCTAATTTCTTGAACTTTCGATTTCTATTTTACTTTCGTCGCTGCGAGGTAACACCGTTTCACGGTGGCATGGTAGAATTCATGTGTGTGACAGCTTTCAGCATTACCAACAATACCAATAATTTGTGTGCTTTACGTTTATTTATCGTCGCTACCGGTTGCCCATATGAGCGACGCCTCCTGAAGAGATTAGTCATTTTAGGTTTTTGGAGGTTAGTGCAATGATACAGAGAGAGATCCATTCCAGTCTCCTCTGGTTCTTTTACGTGCACGGTGTAAAGCACCGACACGAGACCTCGGTTTAACATCCCATTTGAAACACTGTTAATTTTATTAGGGTCAGACGGGGGATCGAACCTGCGATCCCTTGATTACCAGTCCAGCGTGTTACCACTGGACTACAGATCCGTCTGTAAGACCAATAAATTACAAATCGAAAGTTAAATAGAAGTTTTATTTGCTCAATTATTGCACTCAATATTGAGCAGATACCTGCGTGTTTACAAACTGCAATTGATATCGCGTAACTTCTTTTGAAGCTTACCTACAGTAATAGGTTTAATAAACTTTAATTACATGCACATGTGTTGACAACAAACGTTCCGACTGGGACCGTCGTGTTTTAGTGTGAATCATTAAACTCTTTGTATGTTTTCATGGGCTACAGTTAGTATCTGTAAAACAAATGCTTCTCAGTTTGTGTCCGTCAAATAAACTGCATTAATCAATTATTAGTTGCACCTGTAAGTATGAGCAACTTGTCATCACCTGCCTTTGTTATTTGGACCCAACTCGCGATAACTTTTCGCACCTTCGGGCCTGCATTGGGTCATTCTTTTCTGTTTGAATCTTAATTGATTGAAATTTAAACAAACAGTTATATGATTTAACTGCAATTTATTACCAACAAATTAAAATTTTATTTTTTTAATATTTGAATACGATTTTAACATTCGAACATTCGTTGCCATCCCTAGTTAATACTAATATTTGTATGAATACAGAGACATATAACCTCAAGCAATCTCGTTTCCAATCATCTCATTTCCAGGTTGAAGCTAGATACCGATTTCTGAGAAATAGTATCGCTGAACTGACTCAATTCTCTCTTTTGAGCTCGGCAAGTAGTTTTCTCATAGAATATAATATATAGGCGAGTGACATTTGGCTGAGTTAACATACTCGTCACATTTATACCGCAAAAATTGCACTAATTTGAAATGTGCAACAACATAGATCCATATCAGCTGCGGCGTAGCCCAACGTCTGATCAGGATCTACATTGTTTGCTATTCAGACAAGTGTTTTAGCTCCACTATCCGAATAGCAAACAGCATAGAGCCTGTACCGTCTAGAATGTGCCGTCTGATCTGGCTCTATGCTGTTTGCAAAAGCGACTTTAGTTGTGATTGGCAGGTTAAGGGCTAAAAGAAAAATTTGTCATGTCAATTTCAGATTTACATACAATCCAACGGGTACTAGTATAATACTGAAACATAACTGAAAATCGCTCCACCAATAAAGCTGAGAAAAATATAAAATATTGAAAAATGGCGACCATTTTGATTTTGTAGTGTGTTTATGATGTCATAACAACACAAATATTTACTTCCTGTAACTAAATTATTTGACTATTCTTATGTCTTAGAGTTTATTCTGAGTGGGAAAAAAGGACAGAGTGGGTCATAAAAGGGGCAGGTGGGTCAGAAGAGGTAAGGTACATAATTGAGCTGCGAATGGAATGGGGGGTTACCCTCTAGAATATTTTGCTAACGACCGATGATTGATAGCTAAATATGCTCGATAAAAAGAGGTAGTAGGGCAGTACATATTGGTGAAAAGGACGGGTGAGTTAGAGTCTGCCCGTCTGAAGGCACTCACTTGTCGAGACAAATAAAACAAATGAATTTTTAAAAAAAAAATGCAAATGAGCGTGGGGCTAAAATGGGGCAGGATGAGGCACCCTGTTATTCCCCTCTAGAAAAAAACATACGTTTTAATAATCATAAGTTAACCCTTTACTTCATACAAATGCCATATAACACATTTATCGCTTCCCACATACATGTATAGTCCTAGTTCCACGGTGCTATCCATTCCAATAGATGTTGACTGTGTAATAGTGTGCCTGTTGACTGTAATAGTGTGCCTGTTGACTGTGTAATAGTGTGCCTGTTGACTGTGTAATAGTGTGCCTGTTGACTGTGTAATAGTGTGCCTGTTGACTGTGTAATAGTGTGCCTGTTGACTGTGTAATAGTGTGCCTGTTGACTGTGTAATAGTGTGCATGTTGACTGTGTAATAGTGTGCCTGTTGACTGTGTAATAGTGTGCCTGTTGACTGTGTAATAGTGTGCCTGTTGACTGTGTAATAGTGTGCCTGTTGACTGTGTAATAGTGTGACTGTTGACTGTGTAATAGTGTGCCTGTTGACTGTGTAATAGTGTGCCTGTTGACTGTGTAATAGTGTGCCTGTTGACTGTGTAATAGTGTGCCTGTTGACTGTGTAATAGTGTGCCTGTTGACTGTGTAATAGTGTGCCTGTTGACTGTGTAATAGTGTGCCTGTTGACTGTTGACTGTGTAATAGTGTGCCTGTTGACTGTGTAATAGTGTGCCTGTTGACTGTGTAATAGTGTGCCTGTTGACTGTGTAATAGTGTGCCTGTTGACTGTGTAATAGTGTGTGTGTGTTGTGTGCCTGTTGACTGTGTTGTGTGCCTGTTGACTGTGTAATAGTGTGCCTGTTGACTGTGTAATAGTGTGCTGTTGACTGTGTAATAGTGTGCCTGTTGACTGTGTAATAGTGTGCCTGTTGACTGTGTAATAGTGTGCCTGTTGACTGTGTAATAGTGTGCCTGTTGACTGTGTAATAGTGTGCCTGTTGACTGTTGACTGTGTAATAGTGTGCCTGTTGTCTATAAACAGTATGGAGATTAACCCTTTCCCTCATAGAAGCACCTCTTGTATGGAGATTAACCCTTTCCCTCATAGAAGCACCTCTTGTATGGAGATTAACCCTTTCCCTCATAGAAGCACCTCTTGTATGGAGATTAACCCTTTCCCTCATAGAAGCTCCTCTTGTATGGAGATTAACCCTTTCCCTCATAGAAGCACCTCTTGTATGGAGATTAACCCTTTCCCTCATAGAAGCACCTCTTGTATGGAGATTAACCCTTTCCCTCATAGAAGCACCTCTTGTATGGAGATTAACCCTTTCCCTCATAGAAGCACCTCTTGTATGGAGATTAACCCTTTCCCTCATAGAAGCACCTCTTGTACGGAGATTAACCCTTTCCCTCATAGAAACACCTCTTGTACGGAGATTAACCCTTTCCCTCATAGAAACACCTCTTGTACGGAGATTAACCCTTTCCCTCATAGAAACACCTCTTGTATGGAGATTAACCCTTTCCCTCATAGAACACCTCTTGTATGGAGATTAACCCTTTCCCTCATAGAAGCACCTCTTGTATGGAGATTAACCCTTTCCCTCATAGAAGCACCTCTTGTATGGAGATTAACCCTTTCCCTCATAGAAGCACCTCTTGTCGGAGATTAACCTTTCCCTCATAGAAACACCTCTTGTATGGAGATTAACCCTTTCCCTCATAGAAACACCTCTTGTATGGAGATTAACCCTTTCCCTCATAGAAGCACCTCTTGTATGGAGATTAACCCTTTCCCTCATAGAAGCATCTCTTGTATGGAGATTAACCCTTTCCCTCATAGAAGCACCTCTTGTATGGAGATTAACCCTTTCCCTCATAGAAGCACCTCTTGTATGGAGATTAACCCTTTCCCTCATAGAAGCACCTCTTGACGCCATTACCAATACGACATACATTGACAATGTAGTAGCCAAACCAATGTTCATAATAAAGGCCAGAATCTCATATAGTCCCAGAAATATCTATGGAGGTGGGATAGATATGGCGACTACATATATGGAGATATAATAGTATATTAACCTAAATCTCATGTAGTCCCAGTAATATATATGGAGGTGGGATATATATGGCGACTACTTATCCAATGCATGATAGCTAAATGGCTGTCGTTTGTATGCAGATATAATAGTAGATTAACCTAAATCTCTATGTAGTCCCAGTAATATCTATGGAGGTGGGATAGATATGGTGACTACTTATCCAATGCATGATAGCTAAATGGCTGTCATTTGTATGCAGATATAATAGTATATTAACCTAAATGTAGTCCCAGTAATATCTATGGAGGTGGGATAGATATGGCGACTACTTATCCACTACATGATAGGTAAATGGCTGTCGGTTGTATGCAGATATAATAGTATATTAACCTAAATGTAGTCCCAGTAATATCTATGGAGGTGGGATAGATATGGCGACTACTTATCCACTGCATGATAGCTAAATGGCTGTCGTTTGTATGCAGATATAATAGTATATTAACCTAAATCTCTATGTAGTCCCAGTAATATCTATGGAGGTGGGATAGATATGGCGACTACTTATCCACTGCATGATAGGTAAATGGCTGTCGGTTGTATGGAGATATAATAGTATATTAACCTAAATGTAGTCCCAGTAATATCTATGGAGGTGGGATAGATATGGTGACTACTTATCCAATGCATGATAGCTAAATGGCTGTCATTTGTATGCAGATATAATAGTATATTAACCTAAATGTAGTCCCAGTAATATCTATGGAGGTGGGATAGATATGGCGACTACTTATCCACTGCATGATAGGTAAATGGCTGTCGGTTGTATGGAGATATAATAGTATATTAACCTAAATGTAGTCCCAGTAATATCTATGGAGGTGGGATAGATATGGCGACTACTTATCCACTACATGATAGGTAAATGGCTGTCGGTTGTATGCAGATATAATAGTATATTAACCTAAATGTAGTCCCAGTAATATCTATGGAGGTGGGATAGATATGGCGACTACTTATCCACTGCATGATAGGTAAATGGCTGTCGGTTGTATGGAGATATAATAGTATATTAACCTAAATGTAGTCCCAGTAATATCTATGGAGGTGGGATAGATATGGCGACTACTTATCTACTGCATGATAGCTAAATGGCTGTCGGTTGTATGCAGATATAATAGTATATTAACCTAAATGTAGTCCCAGTAATATCTATGGAGGTGGGATAGATATGGCGACTACTTATCCACTGCATGATAGCTAAATGGCTGTCGTTTGTATGCAGATATAATAGTATATTAGGCTACATCTCTATGAAGGAAAGGGTTAAGCAAAAAATGTTCTTTTTATTTTAAACTGAAGAGGTGTTTCTATGAGGGAAAGGGCTAAGTAAATGATCGAATAATTGACTCATTAACATAGAAAGCTATTGGTCTCACCCGTGGCTAGCGCGGTGAAATATAATTTGATAATTCACTGAAACAAACAAATATTTTCTTATTATTTCGTTGGAAAGCATAAATTAAAGACCAATTATCAAACTGAATTCTGGGAAAAGGCGTCGATATATTTTACCTGGTCAGTCAAATAAATATATTTTAACACCGATACTATTAATTGGGCCGTATTGAGTTTCTGTCATTTGGCCAGAAGTTTAAAGAGAAAAATCGACAGACTGGAACCAAGGCTAGGAATAATGCACAACTGGGATGAAGGAAATCTGTGTAATATTTAACTTCAAATAAATATATAAAGCGAGGACTTCTCAAATGACCAATACAATTGTGCTTGTATTTCTGCAAAACAGATGCTAACTTGTACTATGACATTATCTCGAAACAAACCTCGAGGAATGATAACTTGTATCAGATTTACCATACTGTATCACGAATAATCATACCACTGACTTCATGAATGATCGTGCCATTGGTAGAACTGCATCACACATAATCATTGATATCACGAATAATAATACCACTGACACCACGAATGATCGTGCCATTGGTAGATCTGCATCACGAATAATCATTGATATCATGAATAATAATACCACTGACATCACAAAGTATCATACATCATGAATAATACTGCCAATGTTATAAATGCACTACAAATAATCGTGCCATTGATAGAACTGCATCACGAATAATCATTGATATCACGCATAATCATTGATATCACGCATAATCATTGATATCACACATAATCATTGATATCACGCATAATCATTGATATCACGCATAATCATTGATATCACGCATAATCATTGATATCACGCATAATCATTGATATCACGCATAATCACTGACATCACCTATGATCAAACTACATCATGAATAATACTGCCAATGTAATGAGAGAAAAATTCTCGACATAAATTAAGAAAATGATTATAGAGTTAGTGAGAGTAATTTCTCCAATTTTGAATCGTGTAAAAACTCAAAACACCACCACATATCCTACTCACAAGGTGCCCCAAGACTATTGAACATTAGTATCAAACACTGAAGCTTAAACCTGATCATCCCAGCTTTAACGTAAATGCACACTTGCATAATGGTTTCCTCCCAACCAGTCTATAGGGATAATCATCTACACAAGTCTATGAGGATAATCAACTAAGCCAGTCTATATGGGGAGAATTCTCTAAACCAGTCTATAGAGATGATCCTCTAAACCAGTCTATGAGGATAATCAACTAAGCCAGTCTATATGGGGAAAATTCTCTAAACCAGTCTATAGAGATGATCCTCTAAACCAGTCTATGAGGATAATCAACTAAGCCAGTCTATATGGGGAGAATTCTCTAAACCAGTCTATAGAGATGATCCTCTAAACCAGTCTATGAGGATAATCAACTAAGCCAGTCTATATGGGGAGAATTCTCTAAACCAGTCTATAGAGATGATCCTCTAAACCAGTCTATGAGGATAATCAACTAAGCCAGTCTATATGGGGAAAATTCTCTAAACCAGTCTATAGAGATGATCCTCTAAACCAGTCTATGAGGATAATCAACTAAGCCAGTCTATATGGGGAGAATTCTCTAAACCAGTCTATAGAGATGATCCTCTAAACCAGTCTATGAGGATAATCAACTAAGCCAGTCTAAATGGGGAAAATTCTCTAAACCAGTATATAGAGATGATCCTCTAAACCAGTATATAGGGGAAAACCAGTTAATACAGTATGTGTTAGTTTATACAAATTTATTTTAGCTCGATTGCGAAACAAGTTCTTACAACTTATATTAATCACTCTCGAGACCTCATTCCTGATGGAATCCATCGCCACGAGGGAGAGAAGAGGCAACGTGGAATTTAAATGCCTTGCCTAAGGGCACAATCGTAACGGCTCCAGCGGGGCTCAAACTTTTCGCACCTGAAGCGAACGCGCATCCACTACGCTATCACGACTTCCACAGTATGTGTTATTCAATGATTTAATCTCCACAACCAGTCACTTCTTTTTAAGAACCAAGTTTAATGGTATACCTTTTGCGTAACACACATCTTAGAAATTGTGGAGCTCTTACATGGTATAAGGACATAATCCCCCCCCCTCCATTTTTATCACTGCTGGACAAAACACAGGTGTGGCTCTGTTATAGACAGATGACTACTGTTGCGGCACGGATGCTGTTGGTATAGGTGTGACTGGTGCGGGCCATTGTCTAATGTTGTTAAAACTTGTGGCCCAAACCATTTGTAATTTCATGCAATGTATTGTATCTGTATGTGTATGACATATGTACTATAGCAATAAATTTGCAATAAAATATGGTTAATTAAAAAAAATAGGTGTGACTGGTATAGAGAGGTGTCATTGAGAGGTGGTTGCTATATACACAGTGACACGACTTTTAAAAATATGGAAGAATTACAAATTTTAGCAAGGATTAACCAACAAGGCCCGGGCAACAAAAGACTCCCTTTCCCAAATGTGTTGCCTGGATAAAACACCCCTAGACAAAACACCCCACGATTGAACAAAAAAAAATAATCAAACTACCTATTTTGACGTCGATATTATGTCTCATACACAAACCAACTAAATACTAAATGTTCTTTATCTCTCTTTATTCTTCATGAAAATAATTGTAAAAATTACATTTTCCATGAAAATTTTGAGACTGCACATTTATTCATCCTAATATTAGCAATGAATAGACGGGAAATACATATATTTGCAGGGCATTCTATTCCACCTATTCGCTCATTATTGGCCCCTATCCAGACAATTAAATGGCTTGTCAAAGCCTGAGAGGGTGGGGGCACAAAGATGGGAGGTGTTTTTTCCGCAGCAACAATAGTAAAGATTTTGTTGGGGTCGAATTTCCAAGGAGCAATTTTTTGAAAGAGAGTGTTTCGTCCTCCTGGCCATTTAATCTGGGTGGACATTTTGTCTACCTATGGCAATAAGGATAGGGGGTGTTTTGTCCGAGGGAGGGAGGGGGTGCGAGTACCAGTGTCCCAAATTCATCTTGTATTCAATGTAATAATTCCATGGAGCTATTTGTATAAGCTGAAACAGCGACACAAATCATTTTAAATGTTTCTTGACGCGGCGTATTGCCCATTAACAAACAAGCCTGCCCACTGAATACAGTTCAAGCTTGCCCACTCAATACAGTTCACCTAACATACTCTATTTGTAGCTAGTCATCATCATCATCTATATTGAATGTTGGTAGCTGGAGAGTACAGTACCCCACCCCGGTCAAACTACGCGGTAACCCTCCTATAGTCTCCCATATACCGCTGTACACATCATACCGAGATACCAGCTTTTGACCAGTTTTGGTTTGTACGTTATACCCACCAAGCACATATATTTGATCATTGTACACAACACACGACGCTTCCTTGTGTGATATGGACAACGGCGCGATGATTGTCCACTGATCCGCCTCAGGGTCGTAGCATTCCGACTGCACAACCGGCTGCGCTTGCTGGTTCACGTTCAGATTACACCCCCCGAATACAAACAGTTTATCCTGTGCCGTGCACATCACATGCCAGCCTCTAGGGGTCAACATAGGGGCCATGTCCTCCCACTGGTTTGTGTCTGGATCATAACGCTGCATGTCTGGTGTGAAATGATTGTTGCTATACCCGCCAGACACAAATATGTGACCAGCATATACCGCTCCTGCATGTGCATGGTATGACATCGGCATGTTCGCAATCGGTTCCCACATGTTTTCAGCTGGATCATAAACTTCAGCTGTAGCAAGACTCCCATCTTTAAATTTTCCACCAACAGCATAAATTTTATTGTTCAGTACACCAGCAAAGAAGTACGCTCTTTTGTTAATCATCGAAGCAACCTGGAACCAGGCATCAAACCTAGGATCATAGCGTAACACCGAATTAACTGCAGACTCACCATGCGCGCATTGTGTTGTACAACCGCCAAGTACGTAAAGAAAATTGTTAAACACTACAACTTGCATATGACTTAAAGCACTTGGTAAAGTCGCTATTTCACTTCTATTTAGTAAACTATTTGCAGTAATTTTACTATCAAACACTAGAATTTCATCGTGCAGACATGGATTTGGGTGTATTTCTCGTCCGCCGACACTGATCAACCTCTCCGTGAAGGACCTCAATTGTGTGGTGAGGCTATTCAGGAGCGGCTGCGAGTGCGGCACAACATGGTAATTGAGAGACGACAGCACCATTTCCCGCAACTCCGGCAGAGTCATCATGGCCTCTACCTGCTGCACTTGTTGCACAAGATCTCGAGGGTTAACTAATGGGAATCGAATCAGTTTCATTAAAAAGACGCCGTGTTCTTCGCGGAATAAATCCTGTTTCAACCAATCCCAGGTGATTTTGAATATATCAATCTCTCGTATACACAGCCTGTCATTGTTCAAACAGTTTACCATTTGTTCGTAAGTCAACAAAGACAGTGTGCCATCCTTAGATATTTGCATGAGGTTTTTAGCTATAAATACATCTATCTGCTTTAGAGCATTGTTCATACTATACAGCTTAGCCGTGTTAATGAAGTCGTAGAAATTTGTTGTGGTCATGCCGCTGAGGAAGTTTCTCTCACAGAACTCTATCACCGGGGTGACTTGAAGGTGAGTGGCCGCCGCGATCACGTCAAATATATCGTCACCCTCTAACGTCGTGGTGGAAGTGTAAATGATTTCCAGCACCTTTTCGAGGCCCTTACTCGTAACCCCTTTCAACTCGATCTCTCTCTGGTGACTTTCACGCATACCCGACGTGAACATGGAGCGGAAATAATCCGAGGCAGACACCAGAATCACTCTGTGGGCTTCGAACCTTTTACCTGAAACAATACCAAGGTTTATTAAAGTGTTTTATACTACTGTAAATGTTCAAGATGCTTTTGTTTGTCTGTTTTTGGGTGTAATGATACACAAACAGCTCAGGTCATATGGCGACTCTCCAACTATTACTGGTGGCGGAAGACCCTGGGTGCCCCTCCGAGCAGTATTTCAGGCACTGACAGTCATACGGGGACTCTCCAGCTATTACTGGTGGCAGAAGACTCCCCGGGTGGCCCTCCGAGCAGTATTTCAGGCACTGACAGTCATACGGCGACTCTCCAGCTATTACTGGTGGCAGAAGACTCCCCGGGTGCACCTCCGAACAGTACTTTAGGCACAGGCCGACTTCCAAGTAGAACCACCGACCTTTCTCAAACCAGATGGACAGCTTCTTTACATGAATGAATTTGACACCCAAGTGGGACTCGAACCTACAGCAGAAGACCCTGTCTGGACCAGATGTGTTCGTTGAAAATCATCAAATGGCCATACCTGTGTGGAAAATCAACAAAGTGCAACTACATGAAGGTAGGCGTGGTGCTGATTAATCGTGTGTAGTTTCGTAAAAATCCAGGGCTATAACTCCGTAAAACTTGAGCCGGGTGGAATATGAAGACGCCATGTACAACTACAGTGATCACTCCTGTAAAGTTTCATTCGATATAATGACAGGACACGATGTAAGTACAGTCAAACCTGTCTTCAGCAGCCAGCCAAGGGAATCACAGAAAGTGGCTGCTTAACACAGGTGGCTGCTTAATAGAGGTGAAATGTATAATAAAACAACATATTGGGAATCTGGAAATTGGCTGCTTAATACAGGTTGGTTGCTTAATAGAGGTGACCACTAACACAGGTTTGACTGTATGTCTTCATCAACAACAGGGAACTTACTTTCAGCTATCAGTGTCACATCACAGAGTATTTTGTCCGTTTTGAGTTTGTTGAGAGAATGCAGTATTCTCATGCCATGTTCTGGCCTCTCCTCCACCCGGTACACCTCGTTGCTAGTACCTATACCATTCCCCTTACTGGGGCTGTGGTATGACTCGGACTCCGCCATCCTCAGTTACTCACTGTAACCCACTATCAAGACATTCTAAACATTCGCTTCATTTTGTTACCTGAAAGCAGAATGACTTAATATTTGAGAAACAACAAGAAATACATGTATGTCAACAATGTGTGATATTAGCAGGATTCCCGCTGTCCGTCGCCAATGGCACCATTTCCATCAAAATATTAAATAATGGTGCTAAATTTTGTGAATTGGCGAAAATATTTGGCACAACTTTTTTTGTAATGTTTTTTTTGTCAAATACAGTGAAACCTGTCTTAAGCAGCCAGCCAATGGAATCACAGAAAGTGGCTGCTTAGCACAGGTGGCTGCTTAATAGAGGTCAAATGTATAATAAAACAACATAATGGGAATCTGGAAACTGGCAGCTTAATACAGGTTGGCTGCTTAATGGAGGTGACCACTAACACAGGTTTGACTGTACATGGCTTCAAATATTTATCTTTGAACTATATGGCTCTTAGTTGTCTCCAAGTTTTTCCATACAGATTCAGACCGGTGATCATAGATTTTCCACCAGACCGGCTCATTATATACCGCCAGGATCGGTTGTCATTCAGAATGTCTGCTGTCTACCAACGTCATGAGCAGTACTTAGTCTGTGCCAAATTTTATGAAATTCTGCATAATACAAATGTGCAAAAATCACCCCCCCCCCTCATGATATAGGTGGTGCGTTTTCAAAGTTGTTCAGTGTATAGCGCCTGGCATACAAGCATAGGATTCGGGAAGTACTGCTGGTCATAAAAAGAAGTGTCTCATAAGTCAGAAATGGCTGACCCTTTAAATAGGGGTGACACTATAATAAACAAACACTCTACTTCTACATTATGTAATAACATCCACTATATATAAGGAAATAGGACTCCAGTAGTCATAGAGACAAATAAAGGGATATGATCAATATATTAACTATTACTTCTCAAAAACTACATTTTTAAGAGACTGGAATAAACTTGAAGCTAGCATTGTGTGTGTCAAATCAACCGAGAGCTTCTGGACAGCTCCTGCAGACAAAAAATTATAATATCTATCTCTGACGTGTTCATACCACAAGGGTTCTACGTTGTACTCATTCAATGTGAACATTCTTCCCGAGTAGATATACAAACTCAGCCATTACTTAGCGTTCAGACAAATGTAGGCCTACCTACACTGTATGCAGGGCTCAAGCTAGGCTCAAATTATTGGGTGAAGTTACCTCCAGATGATTTAGGGAGAAGTGAGAAAATTTTGGGGAGGAGTGACTTTTCACAACTGTTGACATGCAAATAGCCTATATTTAGTTGAGGTTTGCATGATATAGGAACTACCGCATTGTAAGTAGAAAAGCTTGTATAAATGTACCATCATTTGCTATGAATATTGCGCATAGTTATACTAAACACTATGTAGAATTTGTCTAGTGCGCAATATACACGGTACATATACACATTATAACATGTATATGTACGTTACATTGACCCGAGTAATTTTCCGTAAAAAGCTTTGGGACTTCCCGATTTCCATAAAAAAATATTTTTTATTAGTCAATTTTCGCACATATTTTCGACAATGGCTAAATGTGATTGCCAGTTCAGGCTCATATTTTAGCACTTACCTGTATTTGAACACTGACTGTTATAAATTGGTATCTTGTGTCATACAACATCGATAATTTGCATAATATCATCAAGCTATTTATGTTAATTAGGCTTTAAATTATGTAAAGATGTTTTACATCGGTGTCGCTGATTGGCTATACGTATTGATTGTATTAAGTTTATTAGCGTGTATGAGACTGTCAAATGAAAAACGGATTACCATTAATTAGCAATTATTCCCTGCAGAAATATGGTAAAATGGATGTTGCCCTGATGTCTATTGTCGGCGAAGTTACAGAAAATAAAGCGACCATTTCGCTCCAATTGCCCTCTGGCGTGAGCCCTGTGTATGTCATTATTATATCACTACACCTCCTGCTGGCCATATTCAACATACCGAACTATCTGTCCGATTAGTGCAGTGGTAAGCGCGCTTGCTTCTCACCAATACAACCCGGGTTCGATCCTCATACCGGGAAGTATGTGAGATAGTCGCCAGATCGGACAGGTGGATTTTCTCCGGGTACTTCGGTTTCCTCCCACATGAAAGACCACATTTACGTTTTCATCCGCGTCAATGAGAGTGATTAATATAAGTTCTTAAAACTTGCTTTGCAATCGTTGTAAAATAAATAAAGTTTAAACTAAACATACTGAACTTTATTGCCAGGTGGGTGAAAAAAAGAAAGAAAAAGTGATATTATCCCCAGTGACCCAGTATATCGGTGAATACTAATAAGCGGTGATATCAGAATAAATCTAAATGAATCACACATGTTCATTTTGTGCTTACTATTGACAATTTCTGTCGGATTTCTGCAATTGTCCATAGCAAAAACTAGCTGAAATGTCATTTCTACGGGTAAATTTACCTAAATTTATTCAAAACTAGTTTTTCCTTTTACACTCATAAGTTTTTGTTCATGTTGTCAATATTTCGTGTTTTTTTTTACGTTTATTTATCGTCGCTACCGGTTGCCCATATGAGCGCCGCCTCCTGAAGATATTAGTCATTTTAGATTTTGGAGGATAGTACAATGATACAGACAGAGACCCATTCCAGAGTCTCCTCTGGTTCTTTTACGTGCACGGTGTAAAGCACCGACACAAGACCTCGGTTTAACGTCCCATCTGAAAGACTGTTAATTTTATTATGGTCAGACGGGGGATCGAACCTGCGATCCCTGGATTACCAGTCCAGCGTGCTACCACTGGGCTATAGATCAGTCTTTTTATTTTCGTGAATTTCAATGAATTTGTTATCTATCGGCTACATTTGACATTTGTAAGGTGCCCGCTACTTATGTGACGTCACATGATTGCCTTATATGCCATTTATTGCTATTGGTTATGAACTTGTGAGGCGAAATTTATTATTTACATCGTCACCGGTCATTGGTATCACCGCGTAAATAAAAGATGGAGGCATGTGCTGTTGTTTTCACTTTGTTTTTGATTTAGTCATGATTTATGCTTAATTGAGAGTGAACATTATTTGCACAGCCTGATTTTGGAACAAAAATACACCTATGTAGGTTATTGCTTATGTAACATGTTATGATAAGTACATTTTTTACACTGTAGAGTTAAAAAAAAAAAAAAAAGACTGCTTGCAGATTAGATAAAGTGGGTGACATGTTGAGCATTGTTGTCATCAAAATGTCCCAAATGATACAATATATTATATATAGATTGTTCCACTCCACTCCACTTGATGGTTCTTGGATTGATTGTTGGTGGTAACTAATAACACGTGTAGAATTTGGAAGGCCTCGTCTGCTGTGTGACATGAGCATAGGGCAATAGGCGGGTTCAGTCTTGATGACAGTGATATGGTCGCAGACCATTTTTAATAGTATTAGTAACCCTAGTGACTAGACGAGTTGATCTTATAGAATATCTATCAAGCGGGCTGTCCACTGTAGGTCAAGCGGGCTGTCAACTGTAGGTCTTTGATCAACTGGGTAATTACACTAGATCTGCTCTTGTGGCGCTGTGTGATGAATTGTGCGCCGCTACATTGAACAATCTCTAGTCAACAGAATGACAATACCAGCACATTATAAAATTTATTGAACAGACCATCATTTGGCAAGAAAGTTTTCTGACCAGTTGTCTCCCTTGATTCGTATCTGTTTAGTAATTTGTAATTTGGGCGGCTATTTAGTTCTGAAATTACTCAAACTTTAATTTGAAACATTTAAACAGTTTGGGTTAATTCGCTTACATGTGTTATATTGGGAAATATTACTGACAAACCAGGAAATTACCAAATATCCACTGTCAATTGATGTCTCACAATTTCCGGAAGTAATGTCTATTTTTCTCTCAATCTTCGCGCATGCGTAGACGAAATATTGCTGTATGTTTCGTCACATTTCTTTAAAGTATTCGCGAATTTAGCGAGGAAAACAGTATTTTAGAGCCGGTAGGACCAGTATTTGTATTTTTTTATTTGCTATTCACTCTCCGATATGTGGCCAAGTAAGTGTTGCTGTGTAATATCCTTCGCAGTGTGTGTATGCATAAGGCCAACATTTCGTGACAAATAATTATCTGTTCACAGCCTTGCAAGATCAAACATAATCATTCCACCGGATTAGACAGTTAGACGGAATGGTTTCATGTTGCCAACACATGGTGGCCAACAACATTTTACATACAATGATTATGTATAGCTTTCATTTGGCGATGTCAACGTCGTTTGGCTCGGTGGTGTAGTGGTTTGTGCGTATTGCATTGATTCTAAATTGCTCGTTTGAATTTGGTTTGTGCGAGTTCAAAACCCAGATGGACCAATTAATAACACGTTTTTTTTTTTGTAGCCCCCAATAATCTCAGTCTGTTAGCATAGTAAGTACCCATTAGATTTGTTAATCAGCTAACAAATGTCTGTAATACACAGTGAAATTACAGATATATAACATATAGGTGGCGTCTGTGGTCCAATGGTAGAACGTCGGATTTGGAATCAAAGGGTCCCGGCCTCGACACTCTTGTCATGGTACTCATGTAATGTCACTGAGCAAGGCACCTAACACACATTGATTAGTACTGGTTAACCGCTTGGGTCGGCTAAGCCTGCCCAGGAAAACGAGTCTAGGTCCCCGCAAGGAATTTTACATTAATGGAACATACATACATGTATCGGTTATTGGGAATATAATACAATGTAAATATTACACCCTGTCTTAATCTAGGCAAAACTAATGTATGAAGCATTACTTTTACCATATTTTGATGTACGTAAACTATTTAATGTTCCATCAAATCATACTAGTTTTATATGTGTGGGAAACAGTTTTCTTATATTCAAGCAGTAAAGTAAAGAATAATTTTGCTGTATATTACAGGGATCAGTCACAAAAATTGTGTTAGTAATTCTATAAGTTTTAAATGAATCGTGCCAAAAACATATCACTATTATCATAAATATTTTAGGTAGTAATTATCAGCATGATTTTTCATTCATGACCTATTAATTCCCACAAGTTAATATGTTTGTTACCAGGGTTCCCTCAGTCTGTACCACTTGGAACTCTGTTTTGTCAGTATTTGATTTTTGTCGCCATCAAAAGGTGTCTACAAGAGGGAATGGATAGATGAGTCAAAGGGTGTCTCTGTGGAGTAAAGGGTTAAAAACAAATGCAAAAATGTTGACCTGCCTAATAATTTGAAATCTTTCATACGTTTAACCCTTTACTCAACAATCACTCATTTTATCTCCATGCTGTTTATACTACATATCTATTGGAATCGATAGCAGTGCCTTAATTCTATTCTAGGTCAGAATTTTTGGGAGAAGTGAGAATCGCTTCCTTAAATGTTCTTTAATATACTTCTGCAAAATAGGGTTTAAATGCACAGTACAACCATTAAATACAACATTTGAATAGGAGTGCTTTATAATGGGCCGGTGTATCTTACTAGACAAAATTTGGTTTGAAAATCGTAAAAAAAAAAATATATATTTATTTTTTAGGGAGAAGTGGGGCCCCCAGAGGGCGACAATTTCGCCCACATCGCCCTCTAGAATGATCCCTGCTATATGCACATACATACATGTATGTGGGAAGCGATAACGGTGTTGGTTGGCCTTTATATGTGAAGAAAGGGGTTAAAATTGTTGTAGCACTGTACGTGTCTTGGTAAACCACTACACAAAGAGTACCATTTAGAGACCAAATGTACCACATATGATCAATGGTCGGCTAATGACAGCCATACATTATTTACATAACCATAATGTAAGTTAATGTCACCACACATTGATAAACGCAGCTATTCTTGACGGCATTAAAAACACAACATTTTAGAATTTTATTTTCTATGTGCATACTCTATATTGCAAATATTTATCTAGCGATACACTTTAGCTGCAAATTTTACATGAAACTGTGAGAAATGGATTGCAGGGCTCATTCTAGAGGGCGATTTGGGCGAAATATTTGCCCTAGGGACCCTGATTTCGTCCCCTGGGATCCCCACTTTTCCCTAAAAACATTTTGACAATTTTCAATCAAATTATTCCCAGTAAGATACACTGGCCCGTTATAAAGCACTTCTATTCAAATGTTGTATTTAATGGTTGTACTGTGCATTTTAACCATATTTTGTTGAAATTTATTAAATAACACCATCTAAGGACGCAATCTCGCACTTTCTCACTTCTCCCAAACATTCTGACCTAGAATGAGCCCTGGATTGTCTAGTGCATAGACTGGCTTAATGAAATACATGTATGCGTTGAAATTCAATGGTGATTATTAAATATTCTTATCTACCGTATATGGTTGCGTTTTTCTATTGCGTTTAAGTATATACATGTATACACATTAGCAGTCTCTATTTAAAGTTCGTTTGACATTACACACTCATAGTCTAGTATGGAAACTGGCATTGGACGTAATTGGAAGATCCGTCCAAGGTTTGTTTAAGCTTGAATGCATGGATGGATTGTGATGTTACCGCAGTTACGGGGGAAAGCATTCCATGTATTAGTTTATACAAATTTATTTTAGCTCGATTGCGAAACAAGTTCTTTCAACTTGTATTAATCACTCTCGAAACCTCATTCCTGATGGAATTCATCGCCATGTATTGACTCCTTGACAAAACGTTATTATTATAAATGGGAGTATATGGTATATTATATATGACCAATGTTGGCTATAGATAGTTAGTAACTATTTTATATATGATTGTGTATTGGCTATGACATAGTATATTATATATGACCATGCGTTGGCTATGTATACCAGTTATATTATGCATGTATATGAATTTGACAGGCAATGAAGAAATTGTACCAGCTGTTCCACACAACATACTTCAAATAATGTGCGGCTGTATAGACATTATTCCAGTTGCATATAACATTACACACAAAGTCATAAACAGGACAAACTCCCAAATATTCTGACCTAGAATGAACCGTGACCTATATTATTTATGATCAAGTGTTGCTAACTGTATTGTATATGACCAGGTGTCTGCTCTCGCTAACTGTATTCCGACTGTCACTAATACTGTATTGTATATGACCAGGTGTCGGCTATCGCTAACTGTATTGTATATGACCAGGTGTCGGCTATCGCTAACTGTATTGTATATGACCAGGTGTCAGGCTGTCGGCTATTGCTAACTGTATTGTATATGACCAAGTGTCGGCTATCGCTAACTGTATTGTATATGACCAGGTGTCAGGCTGTCGGCTATTGCTAACTGTATTGTATATGACCAGGTGTCGGCTATTGCTAACTGTATTGTATATGACCAGGTGTCTGCTATTGCTAACTGTATTGTATATAACCAGGTGTCGGCTATTGCTAACTGTATTGTATATGACCAGGTGTCTGCTATCTCTAACTGTATTGTATATGACCAGGTGTCGGCTATCGCTAACTGTATTGTATATGACCAAGTGTTGGTTATAACTAACTGTATTGTATATGACCAGGTGTCGGCTATCGCTAACTGTATTGTATATGACCAGGTGTCGGCTATCGCTAACTGTATTGTATATGACCAGGTGTCGGCTATCGCTAACTGTATTGTATATGACCAGGTGTCTGCTATCGCTAACTGTATTGTATATGACCAGGTGTCTGCTATTGCTAACTGTATTGTATATGACCAAGTGTCTGCTATCGCTAACTGTATTGTATATGACCGTGTGTTGGTTATAACTAACTGTATTGTATATGACCATGTGTTGGTTATAACTAACTGTATTGTATATGACCAAGTGTCGGCTATTCATGTAACTAACTATATTATCAGGGTTCCCTCTGTCTGAATGTTTGTCTGCGCCACTCCTGTCAATCTGCCAATTGAAAAACACTGGAGCCAATTTAAAAACCTTGGAGCCATATAGATATGTATTTGACAAAAAATGTGCCCAGAAAAATTGGGCCAAATATTTTCGCCAATTCACGAAATTTAGCGCCAATATCTGTTTTTTGTCACCATTGGCGACCGACAGCTGGAACCCGGTATTATATGATAAAGTGTTTGCTGTAACTAACTATTATATATGACCAACTGTTGGCTATAACAAACTATATATGATCATGTGTCATCTATAAATATCTATATTATTACCAACATTGCAGGGTGACCAACTGTTACTAGACGATGTCGAGTCGTGTGTGCAACCAGTGCGGTTGCACTGACATTGACATTGATTCTGCCCGTGGGGATGCCGTGTGTACAGGATGTGGCTCCGTGCTCGAAGACCAGATCATTGTGTCGGAGGTTCAGTTCCAAGAGAACTCCGGAGGAGGATCGTCTCTCATTGGACAGTTTGTTTCCTCGGATGGTAAGAACTAGCATACGTTAATCTTGTATTGATCAGCATGTTGTGAACATAGGGTTTATTCTAGAGTGGGGAAATGGGCAGGGTGGGTCAGAAAAGGGGAAGGTGGGTCAGAATGGGGCAGCATGCATTTTGAGCCGCTGTGAGATGCAGGAGGGGTTACTATGAGGTTAGCCCCTAGAACATTTTGCTAAGTTAAGGTGATTGATCAAAGATGCACATATTGGGGAAATGGGCGAATGAGTTAATGTTATATATGTCTGCTCTGTTGAGGCTTCTATAAAAAAAAAATTATGACAGGAATAGGGCGAGGAAATAAGGCAGGGCATGCCAACCTGCCATTCCGTTCTAGAAAAAAAAACAGAAAACTTTACAAGAATGGCTCAGTGGTTCACAGAGTAGTTGTCAAGGGCCGCATGGAAGATTAGCCTTGCTAAATGGGTTACCCTCTCTAAATGAAGAATTTACTTACTTACACTAAGCAAACTGAAAGATGAAGTAAATATTACAGTCTTTTAAATAAGAACTCTAAATTAGTTTCCCATCCTTCATATACCTTCATTATGGATGTTTCCAGATTATTTAGCAGGGTGCTGATTTTTTCTCTTTTGTTCCACCTCTGTTTCAACAAGTTAAACGGATATGTAGTCCAGTGGTAACACGTTGGACTGGTAATCCAGGGATCGCAGGTTCGATCCCCCATCTGACACTAATAAAATTAACAGTATTTCAGATGGGATGTTAAACCGAGGTCATGTGTCGGTGCTTTACACCGTGCACGTAAAAGAACCAGAGGAGATTCTGGAATGGGTCTCTGTCTGTATCGTGCACTATCCTCCAAAATCTAAAATAACTAAATCTCTTCAGGAGGCGTCGCTCATATGGGCAACCGGTAGCAACGATAAATAAACGTAAAAACAAACACAAGTTAAGAAGTAGACTCAACATATGATACCACTCTGTCTAGTACCCTGTCTAGCACTCTGTCTCATTCTATGCCCGTGTGTCGGTGTTGATGCTATTCAATCGCTATATATCACCCTCCATTTTGACGAGGGATATTGTTTTGGCGTCGTCCGTCCGTAGCCAGTTCTCTGTAACCAATTGGTGGATTTTATGAAACTTAAAATAAATATGTATTATCGTCATAGTGTGATGGTGATGTACACTTTTCGTCGAGAACTGACCCAATAACACTAGAGTTATTGCCCTTTATTTTCTAACGCCACAAATTTGTAGATACAGAGCGAATTCTGCGGGGGATGTCATTTCATCGAATTTGCTTGTCATTAGTTATCCTACATTGTAGATAATTTGCAGTACAATTCTTGAAACGCGTTCTGATGAATTGCATTTACCGTATCATTGGCTGTTATAGAATTTATGCTGACTGTTCATGAAATTTTGTGAATGTTTTTCAGCACCCGGTAAATCGTTCTCTATTGGCGGAACTTTCCCACATGGAATGCAGAAGGAGTCGAGAACTATTACATTACAGAATGGTAAGGCTGTTTACATCTTATGTACAGGCACTGTACACAGTACAGGCCTGAAGGTTATAAAACTGTTTACAGCTCATTAGATGATGAATGATGATGATTGAGCTTATTAACCCTCGCCGCTGGCAAACTCAACAGTACAGGCCTCGAGGTTATAAAACTGGTCTCCAATCTCAGTCTCAAGCTTCTCAATGGTTCAGCTGAGAGTGTAGATCTCAGACCCAACCAATCAAATCACTTGAGCTTGAAATCTGAGCAGAGTTGTATGATTTAAATCACTTGATTTAAATCACCTGAAAAAAATCATGATTTAAATCCAAAAAAAATTGGTGTTAAAAACAATGGATTAAACTTTTTATCACTGATTAGATAATTATAAGCCGGTCACAGTTAGTATAGAGGTAAGTGTCCACACATGTCTTTGGTTTTGGTAATTGGGGGCATGCTTTGAAGGTAATTATTTGCATTGTAATGATTGTATTAAAGAAAGTAAGTAGTACAGAGTCATTTATGCTTTGAAGCTATTCAAAACTATTCAATTAGTAGAAAGTGCAGACTCGTGTAAAGCAAGCTCTAACTCCTGCCCACTACCTTGCCAACATTCTAGATCCCAAGTTCTGTGGCAGTACGCTCAACAGTGAGGAAGTAGACTGTGCTTTGGAATACTGTGATAGCAGTTATCCATCGTGTATGCCGACTGTGATCAAATTCAGGGCCCAATCTGGTCCTTTCAAAGCATATATGTTTGGAAAGGATGTCACACAGGGAGTGTCAGCACTGACCTGGTGGAGATCCCAATCTAACTGCCTGGAGAGTAGCATGGTTGAACTCTGTATTCAGCTGTTTAGTGCGACAGCATCCAATGCTGGTGTGGAACGTGTTTTCTCCACCTTTGGATTCGTTCATTCGAAAATCAGAAATAGGCTTGGCATTGAAAAGGCCGGAAAGCTTGTCTTCATATACAAACTTCTTAACGCCAAAATATAAATGTGACAGTAACTAACGTGACAGTCTGTGGTGTACCTACATGTATATATAGTTTAGTTTTAGCTATATAGTATAGTATATATATTTAAATCATCTTATTCTAAACTATGTGTAATGTATATATTTAAATCATAAATGCATTGAAATTACCTTTGTGTTTTATTTTAGTATCACTATATATTTTAAAATAACTACTATTAAAATCCAAAAAATGATTTGATTTTTTAAAAAACATCATGATTTATATCAACCCTGAATCTGAGGAAGGTTTTATAACCATTGGGCCTGGTTTACCACAATCAGGTGGCACAAAAAAACATTTTACAAATAAATTGTGGTATAAATGAATAGTTACTTTCCATGTGTCTATTAAAAATTCCACGTTGCCTCTTCTCTCTCCCTTGTGGTGATGGATTCCATCAGGAATGAAGTCTCGAGAGTGATTAATATAAGTTGTATGAAATAAATTTGTATAAATTATTATTCTATTGCTATTATATATATGTACATGTTTTTAGTATTAACCCATTCAGCACCAAGTAACTGACATGGACTGGTGCATGATATTTTTAGCCGAATAAATTAATAAGAAAATTACATTTGGACCAGTTCATTTATCAAAGTGGGTAATTTTTGTCTAAAAATAGTAATATTACCGACAAAAAGTGCAGATCCTGATGAGACGGCTCGTCACGAACTGGCTCATCTGGATCTACACTTTTTGTAAGCCTATTTAGAGGCCTGTGGTGTTGAAAGGGTTAACATTGTCAACTGATTGTGGTACACCTGTAGTGTAAGTAATTGAATATAATGTATGGGGCTAATATACGCATTGGTAATGGTTGTCTCGTGCTGTTATCAAGTTATCTCGGGTCGATATCTACATGTATGCTGATATGAAACTAGCCAAGTAATAACCTCTAAGTATAATTTTTGAAAGTATCGCCAGGTAAAATAACTAGTATGAAATGAGTCTTTACAGAAGACTTAAAGCAGCCAGCCATATATCATATAAAATAAAAGATATTTGAAAAATTCAAATTTTACGTATGGGTAGCAATGCTGCTACACAGTCTTACATTATACTTTGTATGCTTATGTTCAATTAGTAAAGAGTGTTTTTTTGCGATAAAACAAACTCGATACCGAAAGTAGAACTTTCCGAGTCGGTCGGTCACTCACTTGTTTACAATCGGAACGCATCGTCCACACTTGTTTACATTCGGAATGCATCGTCCCCATTTGTCCCACGTTGTCTTTTTTAATTGAATTACTTGAGATGTCGATTCATACCTCTGTTATCTAAGTCTTTTAGGGACATGTATACATTCATGCGAGGGATTCGACATTAGAGGAAGATAGATAGATAGTCTTACATGTTCCGTGCGTTTCTACATCCGCTGTTGTTTCACGCATGCGCGCTGTGCGTGTTTACATTTCATGTGTTGATAAACAATTCGCGTATACGACGTTGTATATTTATTGGATTTTTATCGTTTCTGGGCAACTATTTCGATTTTTGTAAACACACATGTACATTAGTATTTATATTTTACCAAAAAACATCCTTTATTACGATATAGTGCTGCTTTAATAATATATTACCATTGTAATCATATGGGAAATCCACAAAATCTGTTTGCACTCTAGTGATGGTGGCAGTTGCTTAACCCATTCAACACCAAGTAACTGACATGGACTGTTCCTTGATATTATTAGACCAATAAATTAATAAGAAAATTACATTTGGACCAGTTCATTTATCAATATGGGTAATTTTGTCTAAAAATAGTAATATTACTGGCAAAAAGTGTAGATCCTGATGAGACGGCTCATTACGAGCCGGCTCATCTGGATCTACACTTTTTGTAAGCCTATTTAGAGGTCTGCGGTGTTGAAAGGGTTAAGTTTCTTCATACTAGCGACCTAGGGCCTCGCGCAAACTGTAGTTATACACACGTGTATATGTGTTGTAGGAAAGAAGAAAATACAACAGCTGGCTAGTCAAATGAACTTGAACCAACATTGTGTAGAGATGGCATTCAATTTCTTCAAGATGGCAGTGTCGAAGCGCATGACTAGGGGACGGAAAACTACTCACGTGGTGGCAGCATGTCTCTACTTGGTGTGCCGGTCAGAGAGGACTCCTCGTATCCTTCCATGTGCCATTTTAAACTTGGTCCGGAGTTCGAGCCTCGCTGGAGCCACTACGATTGTGCCCTTAGGCAAGGCGTTTAAATTCCACGTTGCCTCTTCTCTCTCCCTCTTGGCGATGGATTGCATCAGGAATGATGTCTCGAGAGTGATTAATATAAGTTGTAAGAACTTGTTTCGCAATCGAGCTAAAATAAATTTGTATAGACTAACTTGGTAGTAGTTCTACACCATTTTTGTTATCACTGACCTTGTTATAAAAACACTAATCAAAGAGTGTCCAAGAATTGGAAAATAGTTGCGCCGATTAAACCAGGTAAACTGGTCAAGTGTACATTATTAGTTAGCAAAATATTCTAGGGAGAAACCACCAAATACCCATGCACCTACCACCGTCATCGCTCAAAATGCTTTGACCACCTTTTCTGACCACCTGCCCTTGTCTCCACTCTAGAATAAATCCCACAGTCCATGAAAATATTGTCCTAGTTTTTGGTCCCGGAGACGCTATTTGAAGGTGTAGTTCAAGTTGCAAGTACCCTTACCCCATGCTTTTGACCCCACACATGTTGTGCAATACCGGTATGCAAATAATGTTTGTCCTTAAGTGTTATACAGATATGCTGCTTGACTTCAGTGATTCCTTACAGGTGAGTGATTGTATACTGTACATACTCTAGTTTGCTGCATTAGCCAGTACGTTCCATTCCTTAAATAGATAATTTGTGTCCCAAACTGTCTTTACCTTCATAACCAAAGGGTTAAGATAGTCGACTTCAAATTATTTTAATATGTTCCCTCACTGTTCAAATACCACCAGCTTTGTCAGATTCATACATTTGAGGAGGTTATTCAGGTGGCTTACCACAGGAGCCTGGGTACCCATGCATGTGAGTGGCCCCTCACCCACAGGCTGGATTAAATTTTTCTATGCTCCACAAAAAGGGAAGCATAGTCGCTGCTTTGTCTGTCCGTCGCTCCCCAGAATGGGAAGCATATAGTCGCCACTACGTCCCGCTATTCTTGTCCGAGCTATTTCTCAGCAACCACTGGTTGAATATCAGTGAAACTTCTCACAAGTTATGTTTGGTACTAAACTTAGTTGTGCATATCGTCAGCGTGTTCCACTAGCATGATTTTTCATTGATGGCTCTTGATTTTTGTCTCTGTCCATCTTGCGTTTCTTTTCCACGCCATTTCCCAGCAACCACTAGCCAGAAATCAATGAAACTTCACAGGAGTAATTGATACCAAGCCCAGTTTGCTGTGGACGTTTTATACATATGTGTGCACTGCACTTTTTTGTCTGCGCTATTTCTCAGCAACCATTGGCCGGAAATCACTGAAACTTCTCAGGAGTGATTAGTGCCAAGTCCACACAAATATCATTGGGCATCACACTCAACTGATTTTTCATCGAGTTATGGCCCTTTGATTCCGTCTGTCCCGCTATTCCTGTCCACTTTGAACAGCCCAATATTGTTCATACCGTATAACACTGTACATGCTTTCATTCCAATAAGTATAATTTAAACTCCACGGAGAGAATCCATAGGTTTGACCTTGTTTCATTGTTGAGTACGATATTGTCATCCATTTTCAATGTTACATACTGAGAGCCGAAGTTGAATGTAGTCCTTTGCACTAAACCCACATGTTTAGTCGTGGTTGCTTTATGGTGCAATTTTACTCCTTTCAGGTGAATGTGTACAGTTTGGGTAGGACGTATCTACAGCTATCTAAGGAATTGTGTATCAACCTGCCAGACATAGGTGAGTTGTAGGCCATTCAACAAGTGTAGAGTAGGCCATTCAACAAGTGTAGAGTAGTTCATATCTTGCTGCAAGTACCACCATAATTATTAATAGCTTTGTGTTATCACACAATATTCAAATGGAATGAAATCCGCAAAAAAAATCATCCAACAGGAATGAGGTTACAAATATGCACAACTAAACATAATACCGATGCCAAGTTTGGTGCAAATCCAACAAGGGTTCTGTAGATGAAGTACGGACAAATTTTGTATCATAAAAATGTTCAAATGCCAGTAAATCTGCCAAAAATCGTTCAACTGGAATGGAGTTACAAATATGCACAACTAAACATAATACCGATGCTTTCTGCCAAGTTTGGTGCAAATCCAACAAGGGTTCTGTAGATGAAGTACGGACAAGTTTTGTATCATAAAAATGTTCAAATGCCAGTAAATCTGCCAAAAATCGTTCAACTGGAATGGAGTTACAAATATGCACAACTAAACATAATACCGATGCTTTCTGCCAAGTTTGGTGCAAATCCAACAAGGGTTCTGTAGATGAAGTACGGACAAGTTTTGTATCATAAAAATGTTCAAATGCCAGTAAATCTGCCAAAAATCGTTCAACTGGAATGGAGTTACAAATATGCACAACTAAACATAATACCGATGCTTTCTGCCAAGTTTGGTGCAAATCCAACAAGGGTTCTGTAGATGAAGTACGGACAAGTTTTGTATCATAAAAATGTTCAAATGCCAGTAAATCTGCTAAAAATCGTTCAACCGGAATGGAGTTACAATATGCATTAGAAATCAATCCGGTGTTTCTTTGGTGACAATCCAACGAGGGGTTATGGAGATGAAGTGCGGACAGACTGCAAAGGCAAAAACGTTCCATCTCCCGGGGCGGGCGGGAGACATAACTGAAGTGAGTCGTATAATTCCGCATTTCGATGACAGTTTTCTCAGCGACAAAGATGTGTTGTATTGGGTTTCCATTATGCTGTGCATGTAATTGTAGGTTAAATTAACATGACCTGGTCCTGATATAGAGGAGCCGGAATAACTTAACAAGATACATTTATTGTAAGTAATATCATACCTATACGATTATGCTTTGTTACAAAATGTTATATAAATATTGTTTAGATACAAGGAATGGCTTTGATTGATAGCGAACATCTCTACACTGAGATTGTGGATATGATAAAAGTACTGGTGCTATAACATTGTTACTGGGTGATTAGTTACATACAGGGCTCATTCTAGAGGGCGACTGGGCGAAATATGTCGCCCTAGGAAGCCTGACTATGCCCCCTGGATGCCCCACTTCTCCCTAAAAACATTTTTCAATTTTCATACAAAATGTTGTCAAATTAAGATGATTAGAAATCACTCCTTTTATTCAAATGTATTTAATGGACATACTTTGTATTTTAACCCTATTTTATTGACAGTTATTAAATAAACAATTTAAGGATGCAATCGCAAGCTTTCTCACTTCTCCCAAACATTCTGAACTAGAATGAGCCCCGACATTGATAGACAAGGGCCCCCGAGGTTATAACACTTTAATCATAGCTCAAGTCATTTGATTGATTCGATACCGAGATATGCTAGTGCACTCGGCTGAACCAATCAGAGCTCGAGACCGAGCTTGATATTGAAGAAAATGTGTATAACTTTGGGACAAGCACTATAAAAAATATACATAAATCTACAACACAATTTAGGTATTCCACGTTGTCATGTTAGCTGTATTTGTGGGGGCATCATGGGCTATATTGAGGGAGAGGAGCACTATGTTAGCTGTATTTGTGGGGGCATCATGGGCTATATTGAGGGAGAGGAGCACTATGTTAGCTGTATTTGTGGGGGCATCATGGGCTATATTGAGGGAGAGGAGCACTATGTTAGCTGTATTTGTGGGGGCATCATGGGCTATATTGAGGGAGAGGAGCACTCAAGGTTCTATATATTTTATATGAAGCACATTCTCGCCAAGTTGAAAATAAGGAGAAGTTCACAGTAATTTAGGGAGAAGTTCACAGTAATCTAGGGAGACGTTCGCAGTAATCTGGGGAGAAGTTCGCAGTAATCTGGGGAGAAGTTCGCAGTAATCCAGGGAGAAGTTCACAGTAATCTAGGGAAAAATTTGCGGTAAACATGAGAGAAGTTTGCAGTAATCTAGGGATACGTTGACAGTAATCTAGGGAGAAGTTCACAGTAATCTAGACTTCATAGCAAATTTCTTACGGGGGGGGGGTAGGCGTGGAACAGGTGGTAAATCATGTAAATTATACTAAATATGACATAATTTACAGTACAGCAAGGGGATAATTTAAGAGTAAAATATAATTTCTGGAATTTGACCACCTTGCACACCAGTGCCATTGGTACTGTCCGAGGAACACTGGAATTGAAATGTTACACGTCCACATTGTATCTCCGCCATACCCTCCTGGCCGAAGTAGCTGAGTTCCGGACCATCCAGTATGGCGCTGACGGTGTAGAACATGTCTGGTTCCACCTGGATCGGGTTCTCAAACAATACTGGGAAAGTGTTGCTTGAACCGTCTGTGTAAAATCGTGTGTAGCTCTGGCCAATCATGAGACCGTCTTTCTTGAGTTCAATCTTTACTTGGTATTCCATAGCACCATTACTAGAACCGTAAAGTCCGAACCCCGCTATGAATACCCTACGGTCCACAGCAAACTGAATACTGTCGCATCGACCACGATATCGCCATTGGTTACTACGATAGGCCGACGACTGAAATCGGTGGCATTTTTGCGGCATTAAGCCAGACCTGGCCTTTCGTTTAAATGGTAGATCCGGTTTATTATGCGCTGTGAAATATATAAACACATCAGTGGTCTCCTTTGGAGAGAGTACGCCAGACTGAGCAGGGCCGTTGGCAAACTCCTCCAGTGTCATGGAAGGGATTCTTATCAAGTTGAAAGCATCACCAAGCACTTGACGCTTATGTTCAGCTGTTGGCTCAAGTTCTCGTCTTCTGCATTGGGCATCAGCCCAGCGACATGCTGCATTAAACACCGACACCTCCCGAGTATTTAGTGTCTCGCGAAGCAGAACACTTTCTAATGTACTAAAGTCAATATCGGTGAATCCGTCGGACGACAGGGCTTCCTCAGCTTGGGCATCAATGACCTCCCAGCACTGTTTCATTAATTCTTGTTCTTCAAACAATCGTCCCTGACACAGCAATATGCAAGCATTCCTGGCACTGAGGCTGGTCTCGAGGTACTGGACGCATGCCCTCGCCAGGTACGGCACAATATACTTCTTGGCCGCGTACAGTGTAGATAGAACATTGTCCGCAGCCAGGCTTATCTCGTCACAGTATAGATACCTGAAACATGCATGTAATCACTATAAATATAAAAGCATATTGCCATGCGTCTTTATAATTACCATGGATCTTTGGCAACGTTTATTGTTTATTTTCAATACATAGCCAGCAATAGAATATTGAATAAAAAAATACTACATACAGCAATTCGGATTTGGCCTGCAAAGATAAATTACCTCATAGCATTAAATATATATACTATAGCAACAAGACGCCAACGTAAGATGAAATTTGGTGTGCATATTCAAGTCGATATCCTGAGATGATCTCAGGATATCGACTTGAATATGCACACCTAATCTTTCAGATGTCAAGGACAAAGGTCAAGGTAACACTAATGGTCAACTCTTGTCACGCTAGTCACCACTGGTTCCATCTATTTTCGTGTTTCCAATTGCATGAGACATTACCAGTGTCTGAGACTCTTGACTAATCTGACAAACGTTATGATTAAAATGCACTTAAAAATTTCATCTGACCGAAGGATTATTTTGTCTGACATCACTGATGATGTCAAGAGGTAAAGACTGAATTGCATGGACCAACACCCATTTTCAGGTTAGGTAAAAAGATGCACGATCTATGAGCTACATACCTAAGAAGGTTCTGGAACGCGATTGGTTCCACATCTGGCAATTCTATGTCGTCTTTTTGGTCTGCCAGTCCACCATAGAACATAGCATAGAATACTGAACTTCCTGTGGCGAGCACATACTTGTGTGCAGCAAGTTTCTGTTTGTTGTTCGCTGATCCCACTGTGAAGTAGACGTCTGACATCAGCGGATTGTTGTACATTACAGCGTTTTTCTCTCTTATTGAACTCATGTTGGCCTGCCAGTTATACTCACGGCTGGCCTGAGATGTTGGTAGTGAGACAGGTGGTGGTGGCGGAGGACTGCGTGGTGTCTTCCACACTGGGTCCGTCACTGAGCGAGGTTCACAGCTAATTGGTTGTTTTGGCACGGTCTGATTGCCAGCATAATTTGTTGGAACCTCTTGATTGACCTCCTCGTCGGAGTCGCTGCGGAACTTTGGGACACAACTCTTGGTCGCCATTCTGAAAGCACTTTGCATATCAGAATTCTTCATCAGCTTACATGATCAACCTGAAACGACAGTTTATAATTACACATAATCAACCATTAAAGCGACGCTATATCGAATGGAATAAAACTATTAGAAAACTTGCAACTTTACGTACAAGTAGCAATGTTTAACTACACAT
Organism: Archivesica marissinica; assembly: GCA_014843695.1. Classification (NCBI taxonomy): domain Eukaryota; kingdom Metazoa; phylum Mollusca; class Bivalvia; order Venerida; family Vesicomyidae; genus Archivesica; species Archivesica marissinica. The sequence continues at coordinate 77,044,444 of CM026404.1, forward strand.
TCTTCCAGTCATTAATCAGGCGTTTTGGCAATACAAGAAACTGAAAGTAATGTACTACTTAACCTAATCGGTTTGCTACACCCTGCGTACATTCACCTAATCGGTTTGCCATACCCTGCGTACATTCGCCTAATCGGTTTGCCATACCCTGCGTACATTCACCTAATCGGTTTGCCATACCCTGCGTACATTCGCCTAATCGGTTTGCCATACCCTGCGTACATTCGCCTAATCGGTTCAACTCACCCTGCGTACATTCGCCTAATCGGTTCAACTCACCCTGCGTACATTCACCTAATCGGTTTGCCACACCCTGCATACATTCACCTAATCGGTTTGCCATACCCTGCGTACATTCGCCTAATCGGTTTGCCATACCCTGCGTACATTCGCCTAATCTTGGGTTTGCCACACCCTGCATACATTCACCTAATCGGTTTGCCACACCCTGCATACATTCACCTAATCGGTTTGCCACACCCTGCATACATTCACCTAATCGGTTTGCCACACCCTGCATACATTCACCTAATCGGTTTGCCACACCCTGCATACATTCACCTAATCGGTTTGCCACACCCTGCATACATTCACCTAATCGGTTTGCCACACCCTGCATACATTCACCTAATCGGTTTGCCACACCCTGCATACATTCACCTAATCGGTTTGCCACACCCTGCATACATTCACCTAATCGGTTTGCCACACCCTGCGTACATTCAGAACACACCGCTCTCTATTGGCAATCAATGTTATCTATAAACCCATAAACTTTTCAGCAGAGAATTGCGTTAAGTTTGCATGATCACTTGTGTTATGTTTGCATCATGGGTCGTGCATCGTGATTCACAGCAATTTGTGTAGTACATTATGTTTTTTGGTTTTTGACGCGCAACATGTCTACATCTCCGTGAGGGGTTCGACATTAGAGGAAGATAGATAGAAGTTTAGTACACCAGTTACATTAATTTAGTAAGACATTAACGTGCACTAGCATTACAGATTAATCATAAAAACTTCACTACAGTAAATCAGGATGTTATTGATTGACATCTCTACCTCAGAAAGTTTATGCAGAAAAGCAACATATAACAGTAGATAGATCTATCATATTATTGTGCCCAGGCGAAGTGGTGCGGCACGGTATTGCAATTAATCACATCTCATATATATATATTGTGGCTATTTCGCCGCAGAGTATGTGCTGTTTGAGAGGCGCCGTATGAGCGGATACACACCAAGCAACATCATGAAATAGTAATAAACATTAATAACCCAATCTAGGTTATAACAGCAGATAGATCTATCAATTCATATTCTATGTTACAACTGCACAGCCCCAATGCTAACATATATCTTTCAACGGTCACTTGACACTGGCATTGTCCCATATGATTGGAGACATGCAGTTATATCTTCCATATATACAAAAAGGGTCCAAACCTAGCAACTATCATACCGCCCCGCCCCATTTCTCTAAGTTCTAACATGCATATCATTCAAACTCTTACACATCCTGGTTTCCATGTCATACTTTGACACAAGAGATAGCTGATAACCTCGAGCTTGGTTAACCTCGAGCTCGGTTAACCAGTACTAAGCAGTGTGTGAAGTGGTCTGACCGAGTATCGAACCCGGGACTGTTCGATTCCAAATTCGACACTCTACCACGTACGCCACACTGTTCCTGAGTAAATTGAGCAATTATGGGGTTATCTTCTATCTATCTATCTATCTTCCGTCTTGTTGCAGAATGAGATTAAAAAACAAATGTTCATGAAATGTTGCAGTAATTCACCAATCACATCTGCCAATCTTATTTTCATCGGCCCAGAAGAAAAGTGTAAACAAACACAAAAAGGAAATTAAATATTCCATCATACCCCACCCACTAATAATATGGTTTGATAGTTTGCAGCTACAGTACAGTTGCAAGACAATCTAAAATGCAAATATTACAATGCACTTTTAAAACATATGTGAAAACTTACGACTCCTGTATTTCATATTTACTGTTACATGTTGCTTTTTGCATAAACCTTCTACATTTTGTTGTGCATTTTAGTGTTTTTTTTACCCATAATGCTATTTTTGGGTCATAGTAAGGGAGAATAGTCATTTTGTGATCAGCTGTTTGTTAACACAATAATTACTCCCCTTGTTAGCCTGGGTTCCCGTCATTCTGTAGATTTTTAACTTCTGGCAATTATACTATCAGAAACTCAATACGGCCCAATTAAAAGTCTCAGTGTTAAAACATATTTATTTGACTGACCAGGCAAAATATATCGACGCCTGTTCCCATGATATCCCCTTGGCTACACAGCATAATTATACCTGCATCATATGATATATTTGAATTTTTCACTACAAAAAGAACAAGTTGCTAACAAAGTTATAATAAAGGTACAAAGCTTTAGATAGATGGTGATTTAGAGTACCAGGGTATGACTGGAGGGCAGAAGCAACACACACGTTTTATAATTCCTGATGATATTTATTGCAGCACACTTGCCTGGGACGCCACAAGTAGTGAATCATGAAACAAATACAGAAATAGAAATCTTATTACCCGAGTTTCCTCGTACAGTTAACCCTTTCCACACATCAGACCTAAATAGGCTTACAATAAGTGTAGATCCAGATGAGCCGGGTTGTGACGAGCCGTCTCATCAGGATCTGCACTTTTTGCCAGTAATATTACTATATTTAGATAAAATTACCAATTTTGATAAATGAACTGGTCAAAATGTAATTTTCTTACTATGGTCAAAATGTAATTTTCTTACTAATTTATTGGTCTAAAAATATCATACACCAGTCCATGTCAGCTACTTGGTGTTGAATGGGTTAATATTATTAAGTGCAATTACTTCAAAAATATGACGAGTGGAGGAGTATTATGTGTATACTAATTACTGCACCCGAATACTCCTTGTACAAGTATGTAGATCCTATTAAGTGGTTTCCTCTGTTTTTATCGTTGTTTCCTTTGCACAACATGCTATCAATAATGATCCACTTTTCATCTTAAAATTATTAAATTACTTTATCTCGACAGATATCTTACAGTATATCCAATGGGTACTTACTTGTACAATGTGTTATCACTTGATTAATATGATTTTGATAAAAGCACAATTATCATACCGCAACAGTAAAAACAAAGGATTCCAACTAAAAGGACCGCTATACATTTCGGGATAAATCGGACTTTATCTGCCAAGGGAGGTAATAGAAAAGCCAGTGCGGTCTCTCATTGAATATGAAATTATGTCGGATTACTTGATAAATGAAGATTTTCAGAACTGCAAATATCTCTTTAAAAGATGCTTTAAAATGTCTCGGAATGTAGCTGTGGCAATATAGATTTCAAAAATAAATTTCAGCCCCCCGGTCCCTCTATCTTAATGGTGCCTAAACATATACCGTCTCCGTGGTTAAGACGTCCGCCTACGGAGCAGGAGGTCGAAGGTTCGAATCTCGTCATAGGTTCGTTCTTATATGGTGTTGGTGAGCCGCCAGCTAGTTAAACAATGGTTACCGATTGTCTACCAGCCTGGAGTCTGGCTTACAAGCATAGGATTCGGGAAGTACCGATGTTCATAAAAAGAGGTGTCTCATAAGTCAGAAATGGCTGGCCCTTTAAATAGGGGTGACACTACAATAAACAAACACTTACTTTTTATATCAAGACCAAGTTTGAATTCCATGGTGTTTTTCTATTTTACAGATCCGGCCTTGTATATATCCAGGTTTGCTCATAAACTGGAGTTTGGTGACAAGACACATGAGGTGTCGATGACTGCCATGAGGCTCGTACAGAGGATGAAGCGTGACTGGATGTCTACCGGTAGACGACCCAGTGGTCTGTGTGGAGCAGGTAGGGGTTCATGTTTCACTTTATATATATCAAATGTGTTGGTGTTCATATCTGTATAGGCATTCATTTGCGACTTTATATTAACAGGGCTCATTCTAGAGAGCTACATGGGAGAAGTAGTCACCCTTGACTATCTCGCCCTTGGGACCCTGATATCGCCCCCTGGGAGAACCACTTCTCTCTTTTTCCCCTTCAGTTTTCAGACAAAATATTGTCCAGTAAGATACACTGGCCATTGTAAAGCACCCCTTCTATTTAAATATACCTTGGTATTTAATGGTCATTATGTGTATTTTAACCCTATTGTGTTGATATGACGCAATCACATACTTTCTCACTTCTCCCAAAAATTTGGGGTATAGATAAAATAAGTAGGGTTCATATCCGACATTGTGTATATTATTAAAGATATATTCCATGTTCAGACAGGTGAACATCAGACTTTATCTGCCAAGGGAGGTACAGACTGTATGCAAGTGTCTCGTATTTTTATACTTTATAATGTGACATGGCATAAGACATGCCAAAACTGATTTACGAGCATTCAGTTCTTTGTTATTGTGATTTTGTACCATCATTTACTAAGCGGATGGAACTGGTAGCAAAATCTTAACCCTTTCAACACTACAGACCTCTAAATTGGCTTGCAAAAAGTGTAGATCCAGATGAGCCGGCTCATTTTCTTATTAAAATTATTGGTCTGAAAATATCCTGCACCAGTCCATGTCAGTTACTTGATGTTGAATGGGTTAAATATCCTGCACCAGTCCATGTCAGTTACTTGGTGTTGAATGGGTTAAATATTGTGCACCAGTCCATGTCAGTTACTTGTGTTGAATGGGTTAAATATCCTGCACCAGTCCATGTCAGTTACTTGATGTTGAATGGGTTAAATATTGTGCACCAGTCCATGTCAGTTACTTGATGTTGAATGGGTTAAATATTGTGCACCAGTCCATGTCAGTTACTTGATGTTGAATGGGTTAAATATTGTGCACCAGTCCATGTCAGTTACTTGATGTTGAATGGGTTAAATCCATGGCTTACCAGACTCTAATGAGACCCAGTTGTGGCTCCGAGATTTGGTTGCTCCATACCTAGACGTAAATTATATTGAAGGTGTCCAATGAAGAGCAGTCTGTTGAATAACTGCTGATTTATGTTGTACCTCTAGTGTTACACACATGCTCCATTCCCTAAATGTACGCCAACTAGACATTCGGCATATTGATAATAGATTATCCCATATCATATGTATTAAATTGATAGTGAACTGGTTGCTAGAATAACCTAGTTAACCTCTCCAGCCCGCATGCAACTCATTCTTTAATTTATAGGTTAATTACAACAACAACAGACTACAAGTTTTCCTTCTTCACTAGAACTATTTTTCTGTATCATTGCACTATCCTCCAAAAATCTAAAATGATTAATCTCTTCAGGAGGTGTCGCTCATATGGGCAACTAGTAGCGACATTAAATAAACGTAAAATACACACACTTCCTGTAGAGCAGTTCAATGTTACTGTTTACTTTTAATCAGACATATATTTAATTTTTTCTCTTCTATTAACTTTTATAATATCTGTGCGATTTGACTACATCCCCGCAGGTTGTTTGACATCATAGGAACATAGATATATAGGTGTTCGTGAATTTGTATAGATCAAATGTGTCGTATGAGAAAACTTACATCTTGTTTTACAGCATTGTTGGTTGCAGCACGGATCCACGATTTCTCAAGAAATGTGCGAGAGGTTATTAAGGTGGTGAAAGTATGTCAGTCAACACTCAGGAAAAGGTACATATATATAGTACAAGTATGTGTGGACTGTGGTAGGGTGTAGGAAGTATGTGTGGACTGTGGTAGGGTGTAGGAAGTATGTGTGGACTGTGGTAGGGTGTAGGAAGTATGTGTGGACTGTGGTAGGGTGTAGGAAGTATGTGTGGACTGTGGTAGGGTGTAGGAAGTATGTGTGGACTGTGGTAGGGTGTAGGAAGTATGTGTGGACTGTGGTAGGGTGTAGGAATATGTGTGGACTGTGGTAGGGTGTAGGAAGTATGTGTGGACTGTGGTAGGGTGTAGGAAGTATGTGTGACTGTGGTGTTGTACTGTGGTTAGGGTGTGAGTATGTGTGGACTGTGGGTAGGGTATGTGTGGACTGTGGTAGGGTGTAGGAAGTATGTGTGGACTGTGGTAGGGTGTAGGAAGTATGTGTGGACTGTGGTAGGGTGTAGGAAGTATGTGTGGACTGTGGTAGGGTGTAGGAAGTATGTGTGGACTGTGGTAGGGTGTAGGAAGTATGTGTGGACTGTGGTAGGGTGTAGGAAGTATGTGTGGACTGTGGTAGGGTGTAGGAAGTATGTGTGGACTGTGGTAGGGTGTAGGAAGTATGTGTGGACTGTGGTAGGGTGTAGGAAGTATGTGTGGACTGTGGTAGGGTGTAGGAAGTATGTGTGGACTGTGGTAGGGTGTAGGAAGTATGTGTATGTTGCTTGGTGGGTGACTTATGGAATTTGTCTGTGCGTCGCAGGTACATCGCAATGTTTGTCCAGATGAGAAAATCATACTCTCTTTGGTAAATATTTAATTACCAAGCCTAGCTATATGTATAGACCAGTTTTGCTTTAGCAGATTTATTGCTCTTTGAAGATTTTTACGAACAGTTTGTTCAGACTAATTGTAGTAAAACCGTTGGTCAGATATCATCAGTACCTACTTGCAGAGAATGATCTGTACCGTATCTAGTTATCCTACAATTCCTCGCCGACATTGCCATGTTCCACAGAACCAAGCTTTGTCTGGTATGTTGAACTTGCAGAGAATGATCTGTACCGTATCTAGTTATCCTACAATTCATTGCCTACATTGCCATGTTCCACAGAACCAAGCTTTGTCTGGTATGTTGAACTTGCAGAGAATGATTTGTACCGTGTCTAGTTAACCTACAATTCCTCGCCGACATTGCTTACATTGCTATGTTCCACAGAACCAAGTTTTGTCTTGTATGTTGAAATGGTGAAAATGCTTTGGATACTGAGCAACTTGTGCGTCTACGTTAATGGCTCATCTGAATAAAGGGAAGCTTCTTATCATGGGGAAAGTCGCAAATAAATGTCTATGGACCAGTTGGTAAATGACATACAGACGGATCTGTAGTCCAGTGGTTAACACGTTGGACTGGTAATCCAGGGATCGCAGGTTCGATCCCCCGTCTGACCCTAATACAATTAACATTCTTTCAGATGGGACATTAAACCGAGGTCTCGTGTCGGTGCTGTACGCCGTGCACGTAAAAGAACCAGAGGAGACTCAGGAATGGGTCTCTGTCTGTATCATTGCACTATCCTCCAAAAATCTAAAATGACTAATCTCTTCAGGAGGCATTGCTCATATGGGCAACCTGTAGAGACGATAAATAAACGTAAAACGCACAAAGTAAATGACATGATATTGCCACTATGGACTTTGTTACTTTAATGTTTAATTTACAAATTACAATGATTATTCTCTTAACCAATCAGAATCCTTCCAGGTGTTATTACACATGTGCACATATAAGAAATTATGAGACGACTGTATTACACTGAATACAAGTTATGTGATAAGTACAATTGTATGATCCCCCTTTGGAAATTGTGAGTCAGTTTGAACAGGTATATGATTTTAAGTTTAAACTTTATTTATGTTACAACGATTGCGAAGCAAGTTTTAACAATTTATATTAATCACTCTCATTGGCGCGGATGAAAGCGTAAATGTGGTCATTCGTGTGGGAGGAAACCGGAGTACCCGGAGAAAACCCACCTGTCTGATCTGGCGACCACTACCATCTCACATACTTCCCGGTCCTAGGATCAAACCTGGGTTGCATTGGTGAGAAGCAAGCGCGCTAACCATTGCACTAATCGGACAGCCAACGATATGATTTTAATGATTGTGTTACACAGACTGGTAGAGTTTGAAGAGACACCGTCTAGTCAGCTGACAATCGAAGAGTTTCAGACTATTGACCTGGAGGAGGAACATGATCCACCATCATTTATGGAGGGGAAACGTCGTGCCAAAAAGGTAGCGTGACCTTTGATTCTTCTGCCAACATGTGGTAGCCATTAAATATTACCCATATCTGTAATGATAATAAATATTACCCAAAGTAACCCATATTAGCATTGTCATGCATGAAAGGATTTTGAAATAGAGCCCATCGTTTCCTGGTCAATGTCACTGTTACTAAAAATAGATAATGCCCCCC